>JAUMHI010000031.1:1148367-1187996 GCA_032359435.1 Enteromius unitaeniatus
ATAGAAGCAGGTCATTAGTAACTCTAATTAGAGCAGTCTCAGTACTATGATATGGTCTAAATCCTGACTGGAAATCCGCACAGATACCATTTTTCTCTAAGAAGCAATATAATTTTGAGGATACTATCTTTTCTAGTATCTTTGACAGAAAAGGGAGATTTGAGATAGGTCTGTAATTAGCTAAATCTTTGGGGTCAAGTTGTGTTTTTTTAACGAGAGGCTTAATAACAGCCAGTTTAAACAGTGTTGAGCAGCAGTTACTAGAGCAGCATTCAGATGCATTTATGACAGTTCAATGCAGCTGAAATATAGCATGAATGCATTTACACTCGCATGCAACTTATAACAACATAATGTTGTGAGTTCTGTGTTTTAATATGCACATAGTTTGTACATGTATATAAATATGAAATGTTGGAAAAAAGATAGGCTACCAGTAAAGTAAATTGCCAGTTGGTGGCAGCATGTGACTATTTTAATTAATGAGTCATTGAAGCCTTCAGACGATTCAATCATACTGCTGATTCAAAAAAGAATGATGCAAGTGCTGTCTTATAAATGGACCACTGTATCATTGACTCAAATAAATAAAAATTCCAAAACACGAATCATTAATCAACAAAACACAACTGCTGTGTGTTGCATTTGCACGACTGTTCTGCTGTGATCTTTGTTTGGAACTATGTTCATTAAGCAAATGTCGCAAAAACAGTCAACAATAGCCTGTATCCTTTCAATAATTAAAATCAAATACTGAACTAAAATGTATAGTAACTATTTATTTTAACTTGTTTAATGCCAAATTTGCAATCATGGTTTTCAGGGAACTTTCCTTTCTTGGTCGTGTCATGTTGCTTAACTACGCAGTATGTTATAAATATAAAAACTTAACTTTTATTTTTACTTCATTTTTACTGTAATATTTCACAATATTACAGTTTTTCTGGATTTTTAATCTAACAAATGCAGCCTTGAATAAGCATAAGAAACATCTTTAAAAACCATTAAATATCTTATATTATTTTTTAAAAGAATGCATTTGCTATGCATTTTTAATGCTTACATCATTATAGAAATAAAATGTGCTAGCTAAAAAATATTTTTCTCCATTTGCAAAAATGATTTTGAATAATAAACCTGAAAACTTTAACCTGCTTTTGTTTCAAATCAAAGGTTGTAATTACATGATTCCTAGCTGGTTGTTTGGAACTTCTAAACACTTTTTTTAATCCCTGCTGGAAAAAAATTAATGGGGTAAATAGTTCTGCTGGAAACTCAAGCACTTTAGGGATTTTCACACTGCACTTAACATCTGAAACACCAGTTTTAACTCGTGAATTAAGGTTAATAAATAATAGATAAATAAATAAGCATAGTTACTATAGTTAAATCATGGTAACCACAAATTAATCATGGTTTTGCTACTCTAACCTTAGTTTAACTATGGTATTTGTAGTAAAACTGGGGTAATCAATACTGCAAAAAAAAAAAAAAAGGTTGCTACATTTTTACTGTAATAAAACCATGGTTAATTTTTTTAGGGGGTTAACAGGTTGTCCAGGAAATTATAATAATGCCTCAAACAAGCGTTAATAAAAAACTAACCCAGGGTTTAGGAGTGTACATCAGCTAATTAATACCCAGGATTAATGGTTAACCCTGGGGCAAAGTGTAAACAATGTAAAACAAGCTAACCTAGGATTCTGTTTACCCAGGGTTTTGAATGGGTTAACAATTTAATGTGTGAAATATTGTATTATTATGTTAGTAACATGCTAACAATGAGTTAAATTGTTGTTAAATTGTTAGCTTAGCGAAATGCTAATGTCAACCCCATTTTTAGGTGTTGCTGTCTATGTAGAGCGCTTCAAATGAGTTTTATTAAAGCAGCACACTTGGATTCGGAGCTAATTTATCACACTTTTAAGACTTCAAGAAAACAATGAATGGCCTACAGTAAAGATGGGGGCAATCTCAGTGGTCAGTTTATTATTTATGCAAATGACAGGAAGTGATTACACGCCCCCACCAAACCGCGGTTTCCTCACTGTTAAGCTTACGATATAAAGGTCTTTTCCACTTGGTATGCAGTGACATGACAGCTGCCTGCTGATAAGCAAACCTCCATTTGCATTTTTTTCCGGTCTGGGTGTTTGTTATGATGGAATCTATAGATGGGAAGGAAAAGAAAGAAGTGTGGAGGGAAACCCAACATATTCAGTTGTCTGATAGGCTGGGTCCTCGTGTCCGCCCACAGTTTTCCATTTTGCTTCAGGCAACCCATGCGGACCAGATTGTAATATGTGTGATTGTAGTATGAAGGAGAGAGGTGATAAAAGATACTCTGGGCAGAGAGGCGGGGAATCCTTTTTCCATGGTGGCATCCCTCTATCACAGAAAGTCAAACTGTGTGATGTCAGTAGAAGATCCCACGTTAAACTGCAGCGTTTCCACTGTGAATCATCATTTAGACATCAGAGTTTACTGCTACTCTACTTATCCTGACAGATTGTGACAGAAAATATAGTGGGATGTGGTTAAACTTTATTGTATTTGAATTTGAAAGGCGTCCTTATGCTTACTAAGGCTGCATTTTTTTATGAAATCGTAAATACAGAAAAATATTCATATTTGTCATATAGTCCTTAAAATGTATTCTAATAGGCCGATTAGCTACTCAAAAACATTTCTTATCATCACTACTGAAACCAGTGAAAACCTTATTATTTGGTTATTCTTTTTTATGACATTATAAATGTTGTATGATACATTTTAATATGGCCTTACTGGTTGCAAAATATAGATTTTTTTTTAATTTATTATTATTATTATTATTATTTAAGAATTGTACTGACCCTCAAACTTTTAAACAATAGTGTGTGTATGTGTGTGTAATCTATACTAATATTTGCACTATACTATTTCTTTCTGATATATTTTTATTTCTCTAGTTATATAGTTATTTTACTGCTTCATTTTATTTATTTTATTACTTTAAAGTTTCAGTTAGAAATTGCTTTGGTTATTTACTTATCTTATTCTTAGATTTTTTTTAAATTTATTTTATTTAATTTTTTTTTCAATATGTGTTCTTTAAGCATTAAAACATTTAAAGAAATTGTTGACCCAAAAAATAAATCCTGATGTCTTAAACTGAAGCTATTCTTTGAAGAGCCATTCCACAAATAAAAACATGTGCATGTTTGATTTTCTTGCTGCCAAATAACATTGGTTTTATTTGTATCTTCATTTGTAGCACATTTAAAACTGCAAAAGTACAAAAGAGGAGTAACAAAAATAACTTTTTTATACTGAAACTTTTAGTGAGTGACTAAGCCTGACTTACTGGTATGACGTCAGCAACATACACTAGATAAATGCCTTTTTTAATTTCACACTTTGGTAATCTCTGAACTATGGTGGAGCGGGTTAGTGCAAGAGTTCTTTTTGATTAATAGTATGAATGTATGTATTTTATGCAGGGAGTGACTGTTTTAAACGGTCTGGTCAGATGTTGAGGTATGCAGTACCCTGCACCTCTCCCATGTGGTTTGTGTTTTGACATGGGAGGTGCCATCCACTGTGTCCGAATGACGAACAGATAAAGCAGCCCTCTCCGGGCCCTAATGACGCATGACATGCTGCTGCGTTTTGGGTCCTAATTTATGGCTTCCTATGTCAGCAGAGTCCTTCTCTCCAGGGAGGTTCAGGCAATTATTGACCTTGCATTCTGGACACGTTCCATGAGAAGGCAGAATCTGGAATTTTGATTACGGTACTCCGGGCCTGTGTGAATGCAGATGTCTCAGCCTTGGTTTAAACACAGTTTGCAACGTCCAATGACAGGCAGGTGTGTTTAAAAGCTTTTCAGTGTTTCCCAAGAGAAAATACATTATAATCTACAATCTGGAAACTGTTCAGTTTAACTTTTTGAATTTGTAGCATAGGCCTATATGTTGGGAAACATCATTTGAATAGATTTTATCAGTAAAAACCAACATTTAGAGATGGTTACACATGCTACAAAAGAATGTATGCTCTTTTAACTTTGAGTAGCTTGGATCGTTTCCATGTGGGCCCGTTTTAGTTTTCTAAAATAAATAAATTTTACTTTAGGTATTATTATATATATAAGATCTTTTCCAAATCATCAGCCCAGATGATTATTTATTTTATTGATGATTATTTTAAGGAAAGTACCAATCTCCAATATCGCATTCATTTGTATGTGCAAGTGGATACTAAACAATGCAAAAGAGGATATTGTACAATGAAAAAACTTGATACAATTATCAAATATTACAATTAAATAAAATACATATATTTCTTCTGACTTTTTTATTTGTGTTATTGCATTTTAACGGCATACATTTACACACGTTTGTGTATTGTATATTGAATTTTTTATGACTTTCTTCTTCATATAATATCCACTTGCATAGCATAGTTTAATATCCACTCGAGCATAAAAAAATGTGGAGTTATAAATTGCTACTTTGATTCTTCATATCGAAACGTAATTACCTGTATAATTTTGTTTTTATTTAAAATTTATACTGAATTCAATTATTTGATATTTTCAGTTGTGTTTGTTTGAGTTAGACTTTTGTAGTTTGTTTATTTTTTATTTTATACAGCTTTTTTGACAGCCTTAGATTTCTCAGCACAGTCTAGTGTTACTAAAACGAATATTCCAGTTGATTTGAGTTAGTTTCAAACTCTATTTGAAAAAAATGTAGTCTGTATTTTATTTAACATGTAGTTTGCGTTAACATTAGCACTGGTTCCTAATGGTTCTTCACACCAACCCTCTTGTTCTTTTCTCACCTGTCTGATTAAATAATCTTAAATCAACAATTGGTGTCGAGAGCATGTGTTCACGTGAAAGACAGTGTGAAACGCTAAGGGGTCTTTTTATTTTAACCTTGCTCGCATAACAGGGAGCAGGTTTTATCTCTCCAAGCACTGAAAAAATTTAACGCTTCCACCCTGTGCAGAGCAAGGCTGACATTTTTACAATTAGCTATGAGCCCAGCAGACGCGAGTTTAGTGAGCGGCAATAAATTACGTGCGAATGTGCGGAGCGTTTATCACTCGCCGTTTTTACCGTTATTGCTTCAACGACAGACAGAGAGAGGGTCTCTTTGTTCTTGTCTGTGTGCTCATCTTTCCGATGCTCCTACAGAAGTGTCGAGAACAGTCTGGAAGCTGGATTTGATAAGCGGCTGAAATTCCACATCTCCCTCCTATTGGTTTCTTCTTTATGTGTGATTTCACAGCCCATTGAGCCGAGGGCTCTGGTATGTCCTGCCTCCAGAGTGGCTCATTTGGAATGGCGCTCATCTGCTCCTCGTCTGATATCCGGCCTGTTCCAGACTTTATGGATGTGAAATATAGGTGTTGTAGCACAGGGACCCTCTACTCTCCGGGCGCTTTGGGCGCAGGACGTCAACTTTCCAAACGATAGGCAGGAATGTTACTGTGAGTTGTCTCTTGAGCTTTGATGTCTGAAGAACGGTGGGCTTTCTGTGGGATTCTCTTTCCATCGGCCTCTCACGTTACCGTTGCGCTCTGGAGGGCTGCTGGCAGAATGGATTTATATGCCCTTTTTAAAACTTTTTTCCCACTGTACAATAACCTACATGTACAACAGAACTCTCATAAAGTGACTGTGCACATTTTAAAAAGATTGCTCACCTGAAAGTGATAATTGTGTCATGGTTTACTCAGTCTTATGTCATTTCAAAATAGGACAGAAAAATGCATTTGTAATGCCTAAAAAAGGAACACAAACGCCTTAAACTACTTGCGTGTAACAAGTCATTCAAACTTGTTTAGAGAACTGGATCAAACAAGTCAATTCACTCTTAATTTATGAATTTGATAATGCTGCTTCTCGCACTGCTTAAAAGGACAGTTCACCCCAAATATAATTTACCCTCATGTCATTTCAAACCAGTAAAACCTTTGTTCATCTTATTTTACATGATCATTTTAATGATGTCTTTACTTTATTTCTGGGCCATAAATGTTGTATTTGCATTGCTGTCTATGAAGTGGTCAGAAGCT
This sequence comes from Enteromius unitaeniatus, assembly GCA_032359435.1. Lineage (NCBI taxonomy): Eukaryota > Metazoa > Chordata > Actinopteri > Cypriniformes > Cyprinidae > Enteromius > Enteromius unitaeniatus. The sequence goes on from JAUMHI010000031.1 coordinate 1,154,437, forward strand.
CTTCATCAAAAATGTGTTAATTTTTGTTCTGAAGATGAGCAACATGAGGGTGAGGAATTAATCACAGAATTGCTATTTTTTTGGGTGAACTATCCCTTTAATAACGGCTTTTGGGTCTTTTCAAGCATCAATCTCTGTGCAATGTGATATGGATTAACTCTTTCCCTGCCATTGGCGAAAGATCTTGTCAACTGGCGTACAATGCTTTCCTGCCAAATACGAGTTTTTACGTCAATCCCTGCTCTAGGTGTATGTTACAGTAAGAAACACCCTAGCACAGGGTTTCTCAGATCTTACCCTGGAGGTCCAATGCACTGCAGAGTTTAGCTCCAACCCTCTGATTTTCTAATGATCTTTAAGACACTGATTAACATGCTCAGGTGTGCTTGATTATGGTTAGCGCTAAACTCCGCAGTGCATTGGACCTCCAGGGTAGGATTTGAGAAACCCTGCCCAAGCGCATGTCCTGAATGAGTTCCGCAAATTTTTGGGTCTACTGGGTTTGAAAAAAAGACGATTGTAATAAACGGAAAATTTTATGATGTAAATCATAATATAGAATGTATATATACATTAATTATGCATGTAGATCATGTTTTGACCATTTTGAATCTGATCGCGATGAGGATAGGATAGTCAGTGACGGAGATCCATCTACAGACACAGAAACATCTCTAGTTATGTTGTGGATGGATTAAAAACCCAGCGATATGAATGTGTGGGTAAACGTGTGTTTGCGTGTGCATAAAAGCTTGTGTGTTTCTGTTTGTTCTATTTACTGAATGCAATTTCAATAATTCTTGTAATTATTTATAGGTGAAAGAATATGATATCTGAATGCATTTTGCCTGAAAATGCAGTCATTTGATTAAAATGCACTACTTTCATAAAAATGCATTTTTCTCAGTTTTTTTGTCCAAAATGTTGCATTTCTGATTAAAATTATATGCATTCAAGTGATGATAAAACATGAGCACATAAAGATAGAATAAAATGTTTGTTTGTTTAAAAAGGCTTGGTATTTCGATATATAATATGTTCATATATACAGAAGAAAATATTCTGTAGGCTGGTGGTGGCTGGCAACTTTTTTTAAAAGCGCTGGCGGGCAAAGAGTTAAAGGCCCATTCCATCAAAAGCGATTCCATCAACTATAGCAATATCAACATTATATTGTTGGAATTACTTTTAAAACCTTTTTTTTGCTCATGAATTATAAAAAACAGTGACTCCATCCAACTTTAAAAAGCATGAGCATAACTAAAGTAAACAAAGCTTTATTGTACATTGATATGAATGCAAACATAGTTATCTTTATAGTAATCTTGTTGTAAACAGACCTTAAATGATGACAGAATTGTCATATTTCGTTGAACTATCCCTTTAAACCGCAATAAAAAGTTTCCCTCCATCTCCCCTCTTTAGCGGCTGTAATAATTGTTTAGTCTAGGATGAGAAATGTCACAACCTCACCGCCGTGAGTCATCCATAAATTTAAATTCTTCCATTTACCTCTGATCCTGCAGCATTAGCTTTTTGACGAGAAAGCAGCTCTGACTCTTTTGATGTCAACAGCCTGTAAAGTTGTGTAATAAATAAAACAAAGAGCAGGATTTGTGTTTCCATTCACTCACACCAGCTTCGAGTGGCTCAGAAACCCATCTGTTGGACAGTCGGGAAAAGCCCACCGGTATCGGAGGCTGATCTTGAGCAAAAGAGATTGTGTCTGTGTGTACACCTGCAGAGTGTTTGAATGCGTTTCAGATTGTGGGGCTGTTTGTAGTGCTGCCAAAGACGCAGTGAGCGGTTCCTCATCGTCAGTGGTTAATGGACGACTAAATGGGCTGTGTCTTCAGCAGCATGTCTCATAGAGATGAGGTGGCAGAGAAAACAAATGATGAAATGCCGATCAAAGACCAGCAGGGGGCCAGGACTGATGCTCTTGGAGTGGACTGTGGATGAGCTTTGGTGGGAAGCTGTGCCTGACCATGGGAAAAACCCACCGGTCGACCAGATGAGAGCTTAAGCCTGGGCTTCATCTCTCCCCAGTAAAAACATGACATGATCGGGTCTAATAACGTGCAATGCGACGCCCATATCACAAATGTTCTGTCTTGAACTGAATGTTCTCACATTGAAGAACACTTTCGCTGGCTGAAACTGTGGAGAGAGATTGATTCATGGTGCTCATGTGGGAAATGCAAGTTTGAATCCTGTGCTGTCAATTAAAAGCAGTGAGTGGATTCATAAATGCCTCTGAGATATATATATATATATATATATATTTTACTCTTTCCCCGGCATTGACGAGTTTTTACAGCAATCCCTGTTCTAGGTGTATTACAGTAAGGAAAGCCCTAGCGCATGTCCTGAATTGAATTATGGAACTTCCCGAGTCTACTGGCTCAAAAAAATAATCATAATATACATCATATATGTAGCTCATGCATGTCGATCGTGTTTTGACTCATGTTTTGAATCTGATCATGACGAAGTAGGCTAGTCAGTGAAGGAGATGCCGTTACACACAAAGAAACATCTCTAGTTATGTCGTGTGCATCACAGAAGTCAAATAAACTTTGTATTTCTTATGTCAATATTTATACGCAAACAAAAATGTTCCAATATATTTAGTTATTTAGCATATAGTATACAATATTAAATCTCGAAGTGAAGAATTGGCTGTTAAAACAACGTTGATCATGCAAATAAACAACTGCATAAGTTGTCACAATTCAATCTTAGTGCACCCCCCCTCAGCGTCTTTGCTACAGGGACCTGTTGAATGTAGCTAATGCTTGCTTTCTACGCTCCATGTCCATGAGTGATAGGCTGTCAGATTCTCTCTACTTCAGCTTGAAGCCTTCCATGTTATCCTTGTTGGATGCCCCCCCTGTGAGAGCCAGGTCGATAGAGGTGCTTGGCCCTGTCGATCCATCACCCCCCTCTCTGTCCGCAAATTGGCCTCAGAGGCATGGAGCTCATCTCTTGGGGAAAGCGCCACTGTTTAGCCAAGGCAGTGAAGGAAATGAAAATGCAATCAGGGAAACCATTAAAGCAGCTTAGAAAAATGACTCCTCACTGTCCTTTGACAAAGTCCTCCGTTCGTCTTCCTCCGCCGCCTTTTAGTCCGCTCTGATATATTTAGCTTTGACACATTCCACATTCCGGCCTTTTTTCCTTTCGTTTGAATCCAACGGTGAGCTGATGAATGCGTCCCGTAAAGTAGCGCATGTCGAGATTTATCGATTGAGTGGTGGCGTGTTATCTGAAACAGGGGGGAGTCGTGTGGGGGTGTCACCTGGGGTCCCGGGACGAGCGCTACTTGTGATCTGAGGTTCTCAGAGATTGACCACTTCCAGGTTAGGGGGTTAGACTAAACATATTTCAGCCCATAAGTGATTCGGCCTATCTCATTAGAAAAATAATGATGTAATTGACTGTTGTTACAATAGATAGTCAGATATTTATCTTTGAGCCCTCTGTTTGGTGATGGGCGGCCAGGCCTTTATCACAAGCCTGTCTCCCCCAGCTTGATTCATGGTCTTTGTCTGGCAGCGCAAAAGCAGATGCTGCTTATTTACTCAGAGACTGTAATTGCACACACACAACACCGGTAATTACCCTTTTGATTGCAATTTATTGGCCACAGGAGAGGATGAGTTATAGGCTTTGTACCGTAGAGGCATCTGCATCCGAATCCATCAAAAGTCCACGCTTGCGTTTACATCTCAAACCTCGGAATGCGTCGGAGGGCTTAGAAACAAGGCTTTTTAAATGTACCGTAAATGCCAGAGCGGATTTTAATCGCGAGGAACGTTTTTGATTCGATTTAGAGACGTGTTTTGGTTTTGATTTATTAGGCACTTTGAATTTACGTTTTGGGATGGTGTCGTTTTCATTCCCCACTCCATTCTGTGCATTTACCGGGAAAACTCAGAGCGCCTTTAAGTTATCGTCTGGGATATTGAACAATTTCCTGCCTGAATAATGTCCTGCTTATTGAGCCTTATACACGCTTGTCATCAATCACCAAAACAAATTTAATTTAACCCTGATTAATTACCAGTCCGAATGCCTCTGGGACATTACATGCAACAGGCTTCAGCCGTACAGTGTGTCCCATTATAGATTAAAAGTTGGTTTTCCAAAGATTTCCAGACTTGATAAGACCTTCCACGAGTAAAAGAGTTTCGTAAATGGATGGTTATGTGTGGTGTACAGCACTGGCCGTGGTAAAATGACTTCACTTTTCACCGTTCACAGCGATTTGACTGTCATCCCTGCAGATGTGAAGGCATAAACTCAGTTACGTGGCTCGTTGTCATGTTTTGCACTCATTTCCTGTGCTTTGGCCAGCTCAACTCCATTTTCACATTAGCACATGATGGACCATTCTTTAAGATGTTAAGTCAGAGTCTGGGTTTTTGTCAAGGTTCTGTAAGGTGGTTGGATTTGTTTCAGGCTTGTCTTAATTATTGACTGTGAGGTTTTCCGACTGTTAGCAGTGAGCCTGAAAAACAGCCATTTAAGACGCTGAAAAATGTATGCATCACTGCAGAAAAGCAGACGTTTTGAGGAATACATTTAAAAAAATAAATAAATAAAAATAAAGATATAATAATAAATATAAAATAAGTAAGATTTATGTAACACTTCTGTTGAAAGGTTTGTTTGTTTTATTCATTCTAATAAAAAATGTAAATGTAAAGACTTTTACACACGTTACAAAAAAAACTCCTATTTTAAATAATTAGGAATAAACTATATCACTGAATCATAAACATGTTATTATTTAGACAACAATATTAAGCAGAACAGCTGTGCTCAGCATTGATAGGAATCGATAAGAAATGTTTTTTGAGCAAAATGATTCCTGCTGAACCATGTGACAGTAAAAACTGGAGTAAAGATGCTCCAGGAATAAATGACTTATTATTTTTTTTTTAAATTATGAATTTGAGAGAGTTTGGGTTATTTATTGAATACCCATTTAAAATATCTTTGTTTAACTGTATGTTTTATTACATAATTGCAGCCATTTTGTGCATAAGAGATTTCTCTCAAAATAAATAAATATGTAATAACCTCAGGCTATTGAGCAGCAGTAAATATAGGTATATATGTTTTTAATGAAGAAGCATATTTCTGCATCTCTTAGTTACACGTGAAGAAATTTGTTTGATATTTTGGGTTTAATTTAAAATCATTTTAGACTATTTTAAGTGTAAATTAAACAAAGTTTTTTTGAACTATGTACCTTCATAGTATGAGTTATGACTGATCTACGATCACATGATGCATAACACTTATGTCTAAGATGGACACATACATAAAGATACAACAGGGTGCCTGAGACAATTAGCTGACGTTATTTTATCCTGCCAAATACTGATTAATCAGGGAGAGGAATGCACACACATCTGTCTGTGTGTGTGTGTGTGGGTGCTGTCCACGCCTCTCTTGAGTGGGCTGGGGTGCTGGGGGGTTTGGGTTCAGAGGGAATAGGCTGTCAGCTGTGAGAAATATGTCATGGTTGTTGCGTCCCATGCAGCACATCTGGTGCTCATTGGCAGGATACTGGAGAGAGCATCAGCCCCGACAACCAGGTGGATCTGCCAATTCTCAACCCGCTTCTGTCACTGCGCGGGTCTCCTGCAACCCTTCTCACAATACTCTCACCATTCTTGTTTTCTTTCGCTCTGCGTCCCTCCAGAGCCATGACTCTCACTCGTAGTCATTTCATTCGGTCGTGATGAAAGGGCTTCAGGGATTGTGACAGTGTTCTATAAGACTTCCTATCTTCCGGTCGAGGAGAGCAGCATCTGCCTGTAACATCTGACTGCCAACTCACATACTTTACAGTCCTGCAGGATACACTTCCTTTTTATGAATGATACTTTTATGGCCTGTGTGTGCTTAACGGTGTCGGGCAAAACTCTGAATGCAAAATGAATTAAGGCTTGATTTACCCTTTACTGCTTTCATGATGCAGTGGAAGAATCGTTCCATAAAGAACATTTAACATCTCAATAACCTTTGTGTATCACAAAAGGTTCTTTGTGGAAAAAGGTTCTTCAGATTATAAAAAGGTAAGAAAGACAAGGTTCTTAAATGAACCTTTGACTGAATGGTTCTTCTATGGCATCGTTGTGATAAACCTTTTAAGCACCTTTTATTTTTAAGAGTGCATGTGGGAATTTGAATTCACTTGGCCACCCCATACAGGATGTTGAATGGAAATGGGAGGAAGACACATTTACTAAACTGTAATTCAAATGTGGTCTAAAAGAGGAATTTCTTTAAGTCTAATGATTGGAACAGACCATTGAAATTACATTAATAATATTGACAAATTATTCTGATTTATATTCACTGTACTCTTTAACTTATTATGCATTCCCTTAATCATATATATATTCCCATATATATATGATTAAGGATGATTTCTATTAAAAAATGAAACGTATTCAGTTTCTGTTAGTTTACGTTTGTAAACTTTGCGGTTTAGTGGAAGTCTCTCCTTAGCTGTTCTGTCTTTGGACTCGATGACTTTCCAGAGCAAAACAGGATATCAGTTGCACCTGAGTTATCAGACATTATTATTTCAGCACACTGTGTCCGCACATTTGATTTATTGCTAATTTTTTGCATATCGGCCCATAACGTTGCCGATTGGCAGCATAAACTCACTCATTGGCCAGAGGAAATGCAAGCCTGAAAACGTTGACCTAATAACATTAGATAAACGTTAGATAAACACAGAGCTGGAAGGAGCCAAACAAAACAGAGGGAGCAGAAAGCGTCCTGTCAGTCTCGGGTTTCTGATAGTAAGTGTTATTTAAAAAGCAGCTGATGTGGGTTATGTTGTCTCACTCAAAGCCATCTGTTTCCTTACCTCACACAGGCTGCTCTTAGTGCCTTGAAACAGCTGTCAGAACAAGGACTGGACCCGGTGGATGGACCAATCAAGGTAGAAAATGGATCATGTGACATGTATGTACAAACAGAGCCGTAAGTATACCACAACACCTCCATTTCAATAAAAAGATCCAGAAGAAATCTGTTATGTTTCAATGACGCTATATCTAAATGACAAAAGCGCTCAGAGGCAATCTGGGTAGCCATTGCCTTTTATATAAACTGTTAGGAGATTCTCAAGATGATTTAACGAAATGGACATGATTTATACTTTTTTTCCATTTAAATATTTACAGATCATCATGTTAGCGGCCTTGAAATGCTTCCCATGTGTTGTTCCGAGCAGAGTTAGCTTAATTTAAGCCAATATATTGGGCCGATTCTTGCATAAACCAAAAATAAATAATTGTTTTGAATGCTGTCCTAAAATTTATGATGCAACATCAGTTCATTACATAAGTAAATAACAGTTTATTTAAAAACAACTGCCACAGTATTAGTATACAGCACTGGTTTAATGATGGATTGATTGAGATCATCGTCACAGGTTGTGTAATCGGGTGGGGATGATGAAATGAATCAGCTTTGCTCATGAATATTCATTTTGCGATTTGACAGCCATATTTGATTTGCATAAGGGAATACCTTAAGCGGCAACAGTTTTACAGTCGTCGTTTTATGTAACCAGTTAGTGTTTTTTGCAGCTAAACAAAACTCTTAAAGGGAAGGGAAATTAAAAATGAAACATCTGTCATGATGAATTACTCATCTGTATTGTTTTCCAAACCTGTAAATTACTTTAACTTTGTTCATGTTCTGAACACAAATTTAACAACTACCACTTTAATATCGTTAAAATAGTCCATTTAACAACAATTCTTTTCACTTGAGTGACGCACACCAAACATGTTCCCAAGTTGGAATGAGAACGCTTTATAAATCTGTTGTCAATAAAATAGAAGCATTTCAAAAGAGAAGCTTCCCTGCGGTTTTTCACAAAAATAACAACTTAACGTTTGAAAGCAAAGAAAGATTTATGGTTGTTTTTTAGTTTGAAAGCAAAGAAAAGAACAACCATAAATACTAGTATTGTAATTATACTTTTAAATAAAAATATAGTTTAAATATTATTATGAAATACTTTAGTTAAACAGTATCAGAGTGATTATTTATTGTTCTGTTTTTAATCATTTGATTTAATAATGATATTAATAATACATTTACATTTAGCAGACGCCTTTATCCAAAGCTAAGGACAGTAGAAGCAATCAGAACCAACAAAAGACATGCAACTATATATATATATATATATATATATATATATATATATATACAGTAGTCGAAGTGGATCAAAACCTTTCATCAAAGTTGTCCTAAGACAAGAATAGGTATTGTTTTTGATTTTAGAACAACTTTCATGAAAGGTTTTGATCCACTTCAAATGTTGACTACTGTATATAGTTTAATAGTAATAATATAATATGAAAATTAGACATGTTTCACCAATTTCTTCTGCCTGTTTTGGAATGAAATGCACGTACTGTTACATGGGTGGTAAAAATATTTTCTCAATTTTTCTTTATTTTTCAAGTCATGGTTAACTACAGCCTGTTGGAATATATGAGCGGTTCATGATTTCTCCAAACTTCCTTTTTCAGTTGAAAACATGTCAACACAGAAAAGAGAACTACTTTTCAGAAAAACAACTACTCATTCTACGCTTTCACTGCTTTGTGTTGCTACTTCTTGTGTTATTGCCTCCTTAAGATGAATCACTTGTGTTCATTTTTGCATAAAAACATGCGCGTGAGTGGATGAATGTAATCATCAAGCCATTTTATGGGATCTTTAGTTAATACACACATCTCACACACACACACACACACAGTATAGTAAATATCAGTGACAGGTGGAGCTCCTTTCTGATTTTGAGCTGCAGACAGAGACCAGATTTGTCCTTTAAATGTCAATGTCTGAAACCTGTCAGGTCACTCCACTTAATGACTAAAAGGATTACACACACACACACAGACACACACTGACTGAGCTTATCACTTTGACAGAAACACACGCACACAATATGGATTTTTCCTGCAGTGGAAACCCTCTGGTCACTCCACTCCGTGTCTTTGCATGATCTTTATCCTCTTGTAATCAGAGGGGTTGCTGTGGGAAAAATGAATCTCTGTCATATCCGTGATGAACAGAGCGCTGGAGAATGAAATATGAGAATGGAAATGATAGACACACCAGAACGGAAATCTCACCAACCCGTTCAAGAATATTTTCATAGTAGGTGTGCCGTAGGAAAAGGTTAAAGAAATGTTTATTTACAGTGGCTTCGGCTTCTCAGTGCAGTCATGAGCAAGAACAGAACAAAGAGAAGAAACTCCCCTGTTCAACTGCTCATATAGGTCACAATTACAGGGGCTGATGAGAAGCTAATACTTCAGTGAAAAATACTGCAGCACATCACTGCATCACTTTCTGTCATTTATATGTATGTTGTTGTTTAAAAGTTCATTTGATTAAACTGTAATATTGTGAAATATTATTCCAATTCAAAGTAGATGTGTTCTATGTTCATATATTTTAAAACAGTATGCATATCTGTGATGCAAAGCTAAATCTTCAGCATCTTGACTTCAGTCTTGATTGAATCTTCAGAAATAATTCTAATACGCAGATTTTGTGCTCAAGACATTTTAAAAATGATTTGTATGAGTACCAATACTCAAATTAAGAAAAAACGTTCTTTACTATCACTTTTGGTAAATTTAATGTATGCTTGCTAAAAATAAAATAAAATAAAAAAAAACTGACCTCTAACTTTTGAACAGTAGAAATTATTATTAAATATTATTTTCTAACATAATTATATAGGTATTGATAGAACCACAAAACTTACTTCCTAATAAATAATTTTAATGTGTTATTTTATCATTCTTATTTTTTATTATTTGTATTTTATTAAAGAGTTTATGTATAGTTCTGTATTTTTATATTTTAAATTGATATTGTTATGTATTATTAACTGACCCCTAACTTTTAAACAGTAAAGGTTATTTTTAAATATTAATGTATAACATAATTTTATAGGTATTGATTGAACCACACAACCTATTTCTTAATAAATTATTTTAATGTATGTTATTTTATGCATTATTATTTGTATTTTTACTATAGATTTTATGTATAGTTGTGAATTTTTATATTTTACATTTATATTATTTTGTATTATTTACATTGTATTTTTCTTTATATTTATATTGTTATTTACTTATATATGTGTATTATATTTTATATATATATATATATATATATATATATATTATATTTGATTTCTTATTATCTAATTATTACTTGATGTATTTCTTTAGTGCGGTGGTGGATCATGATTAATCTTCATTTGTACCTGTTTGTGTTACAGACAAGCGAAACGTCTGGCCGAGCGGACGGACAGCAAACCGACTAACTCAGGCACCACTGCTCAGGACTGCAAGGATTCAAAGGCCGTCGTCTAGGAGCTGAACCCACCCTTACGTTCCCCCGAAAGCCCCCACGACCGCCGCTGCATCCTTCTACACGTGTCAACATGCAATATGGTGGATGTGTCCCATGATATGAAATGACAAAAAATGCATTCTTTGAGTCTATGTGAAGACAACACTATCTTAACACAACATTTATTTACTCTAGAGTTAACTAAAAAGAGCAAACAAGTGAACTTAAAAAAAATTATAAAAATGTAATGCATGGTAATGTTTAAAAATTAAGGGAAATTTCCCCATTTGATAGATGTTTGAATATTATTTTCACCTTGCCTCTAAGTGATGGATTTAAACAGGCTTATGTCATGCCATTAGTATACGGGGAAAAAAAAACATTATTGGGGAAAACAAAGTTGTGTACCTTATTTGGGGGGGTTATTATTATTTTCCTTTTCTCTTTAATCTATGAATAATAATGCTTGAGTATTTAAAGATTAACCAATGCCAGTGCTGTGAAGTCGTAGTTGTTGTCTTCATATATAGTCACCCAGCTTACCGTGTATGCTGACATAAAGCATTCATCTATCTATATGGATGTATATGACTTGTAGAATATCATACGCAGAAGAAAAGAAAAAACGTATAATACGAGTGCAAACCAATGGATAAAACTGACGCTAGAGGTCAACAGCACAGGATCACCTACGATACAGCTTATCCACAGTATCCGGTTGAACAGACAACCCTATTGCCTTCTATAATGTTCCTTGAAATTGACAGAAACACAAGAGGCCCCGATTAGCGATCTACAGGTATGCCTGTCTAGTCCTGTTTGATGATTGTTTTCTTCTCCCTTCAGTTTTGTCCAGCACATCTACACCTATGTTGTGTGTTGTATTGACTCAATACATCAACTGAGTGCTTTTAATGACTGCATTCTTGAGGAAAGAGAGGCTGTGATCAATAGAGACATGCTGTCTTTTTAAACCGATCGAGTCATAGAACAATTTTCTGAAGCTGGTAACTCGCTGGAAGAGCGTTTTTCTCTCCCTGAAGTTTAACAGTGTAATAACAGACATGTCAGTAAGGAGTATGCAGTAAAATCACATCAGTTCATGTTGAAACTATTATTGTCTGTTGTCTTCTTCCCCGTTTGCTATATCCTACATTTCTAAATATCTCCAGGTTTAAACCTGTATGAGTTTAGATGGTAGATGTTAAAAGATATTTTGTTGGCAAGCAAACAATTGACAGTAGCCATTTTTCTTTTTCTTCACACTATAGAAGCCAATCGCTACTTACCAGCTTTATTCAAATATCTTTTGTGCTTAACAGAAGAAACACACTCATGCATGTTAGGAACATGAGTACATTTCATTTTTGAGTGAACTCTCACTTTAAGATCAGGCTCTTTGTAGCTACACAACCATATTTTTATATTTTCGTGCCAACACAAGGGTGTGAATTAAAAACCACAGGCGATTTGCTCAAACATATGGCGCAGTGCTGTGTCATACCTAAAGGGACTTTTATGGCTCAGTAACACATGAACAATCCTCCGTGAGTCTTTTAGCCTTTGCGACACAGCAGTCTAAAAATAGCTCCATACTATGAGTCCATTCAGTATCACCAAGGAAACAGTCATTCATTCATAGTTAGAGGAATGAATGATCCTTTCCATACAAGACCAAGCTTACCAATTGGAAAAGTAAGTCTGTTACTAAGCGTCGGTTCAAACTTTCACTGAAATCTGCAAGAACAAGTCTTCGCCCATGTCATTTAGCGAATGTATTTGTAATGCCCTAAAAACTCCCAGAACACGGTAGCAAATGAACAGCGAGATGCTAAAAAACACTGTAATGCACTTAGTACATCTGCATAGTACATCAGCTAAACGATAGTAATGTGCTAAAAACAATTAGAACACCTCAGCAAATATATAGCGTATAAAGTTTACAAAAATGTTCAGAACACCATAACAAGTGTTGTTTACCAGAATCAGGTTTATAGTATACTTACTAAATGTACAGCAACATTGTGAAAACACTTAGCAAATGTTTAGCAACTCCTTAACACCTTTAGCAATATGCTAAAATGCAGTGTGTTAAATAAGAATTGCAAGGTGTTAAAAACAAGCAACTCTTAGCAAATGTATCTATAGCAAGGTGCTAAAAACACCATAGCAAGTAGGATATAGAGCCAAACAGTGTAGCAACATGCTAAAAACGTTAGCAAATGTTTAGCCTAAAACCACACAGAACACCTCGGCAAATGAACTATGCTAAACTCGAAGAATAGAGAAGAAAAGAACAGCATAGCGCTAAAGACAAATACTAGAGAAATAGCTCATTAAAATAACAAAAAATATATAATAAATTCTTCAGTAAATAAAAATCCTTCTGAAAATGAATCATGGTCTTATTAAAGTAATGTTTTGCTGTATTGATTACGATTTGTATGACCACAGTTTACGGTAATACCATGGTAAACTATTGTTTATATCTGTATCTGTGCTTACCATGGTTTAACTATAGTAACTCTTGGTTTAACTACAAATAAAACCATTGTCATTAGAACACATTTGCACACAACATCCTAGCATCATAAAAGTGAGTTTTACACAAGCAAGCTTTGATTTCTTAAAAAAAGGAAAATATCTAGTTTCTTTTTGATTGCTAGTTCTTATGCAGAGATGTCCTGTGGGTAATGAAGAAACTGGAAACTGATCAATCTTGCTGTCTCGCACATCAGTGTGAGGGCTTTTGTTGTCAATTAATGTAGAATTCAGATTGGAGGAGGAGAAACTCAATATGAAGGCTGATGGACTGGCTTTGTAAATGACCTCTTTCTCCCATTTGTTAAATACCTATAAGCATTTAGCACATTACTATTAGTTTTATGTGCCACTATCCCTGATATATATCTTCTTTTTCTACCTTGAATAATTATGGATGAGTTTAAATGTCATCCTTCAAGTGTGGAAAGCTACTAAAATCTTCACCAATGACAATTGCTCTGTCCCGTTTGACTCATATAATGCTGTTAATTGTGGCCTTTTTTGCTACAGGCCAACAGAGTTTATTGATTTTTCCACCAGAATTAAGTGTTATCGACCTTTTAAAGGTAAATTAGTGCTTTTGTTACTCTGCTGAGTGAAAGGAAATGAAATCCTGTATTGCAAGGAAGCATTTCATCATGTGTTTTCAAAGCTTTGAATTTCTGGCGCTGTGAAGCTTAATTTAATTTCTTAGTAGGGAGTTGCTTCAGTTGACTGATCCTATCTTGACAATTACCATAGCTGCGGGAGTTTTGATGTGTCAATATTTCTCTGTCTCTGTACTACACTAATCTCTTACAATAGACCATCAGTCAGGCCTATTAGCCAGACTCAAACGACTCCACTGCTGGCTGCTGACGTCAGTCGCTTTGAGATCAGTGCTTTTTAACACTTGAAAACCATTGGCTGACCAAAGAGCTGTATGTCCTTATTTTTAAAGGTACTTTTTTTTTTTTCAAAAATACATTTATAAAGACTGATCAAAAACAGTGCAATTAATGCAAATGCTTAAATGGACCTATGACAAATAAGAAAAAAAAAAGGTCTCATTTATAAGCATGCAAATGCACGTATTTAATCTTATAGAGTATGTGTAATTCTAAAATCCATGCCAATGAATTCTTGCAGCTGGTCATTCTCACGTAAAGGATTTACATGTTGACTGGTGCTGTATTACATGGTAATGGCATTAATTAGGTGAAACCATTCATCTGCGCACAATTTCAAGATAATTTGTAATTGAGAAATTTCACTTCTAAAAGAAAGGCACGTGCGCACATGTTTTTTGTGTATAGTTCATTCTCTGAATCACACGTATAATGTGTGAAATGATCGTAAGATCAAATGTAGGACAGTTTCTATGTAACATTTCATAAGCAAGGCCTTATCGTGTTCAGAATGGCGCGCCCTCTTGTTCACTCAACATTTACTGTGACATGGGTTTTCTGAAACCCTACACCGACTCAACATGTAATAGGTCTGTCATATTTGGAAAATAACTCCTAATTCACTGGTATTTTGACATTGCTAACCTTTCAAAATTGCATTTCTGTTCAGTGCATCACTCCGAGCAGATTCAACTCTCAAGTATTGTTATTCACAAGCTTAGCAATTCTTGTGATGCATTTCCCCTTGAAAAGCCCCCCTTGAGTAAACTCAAACTTTTTTTTTCTAGAAAAGCTAGAAAATCTTAAAACCTTTAAAGTTCTGTGCTCAGGAATCTCAGGAATTTGCGGTTGCTGAGAGACACTGAGGTTATGATTAATACACAAAAACCAACAAATAATCTAAATCCTTTTATTAATTTAAGTTGGGTAGAGACACTAAACATTGGAACCATGTTGTGTGCTCATCTATAGAGCACTCTTTAGGAAAGTTACAAAAAGAGTATTTATGTCATACTGTTAACAAATGGCAAAAATGAAGAGGTAGAGATTTTAGGCTCATCACAGTCGGTGAAGGACGCCTATTGGAATGTAGTTTAAACTCATATTTTCTGTCCTTTTTTTGCCTAAACGTACATCTGTGAAAACATTTCAATGGTCCAGGTTTGAATACACAAAAAGGAAAAACTTTAAATGAACAAATGTGTGTACAACAAAAATGCAACATTTATATTGTTATTGACTGAAATTGCTAACTGACATGAATTTGAAATGGGAATGACTCATTAACAAAATGCATAATGAATCCATTATTAAAAAAAAGGTCTGTAACCGAAAAAACGTTTTTGTTTTCCAGTAATTTAAAGTAGGCCGATGTAAAACTAAATATAATGTTCAGTGAACGGAAAACCAAGCCATCCCTTCCAACTGACGATCTCTCATACATTTCCATATACAAAATACAATAAGTCTGTAGATTATAGAGTAAAAACACACTCCCTTCCCACATCAGCTAGAACCAGCGTTTTACCCACTTGTACTTCTCATGACGTCAACAAAGAGAAATGTGGGGGAAACAATGCAAAATATTTCTTATAAAACATCACATGGTTCATAACCGGACACTTGATCTCCTGCCGCTGCCTTTAAATGGATCGCATTGGGGAACGAAGTGGCATGGAGCCACGCTGAACTGTGTAGATAATGTTGGCAGTGTAGAGGAAAGTAAATACAGTGCATGTCTACACACAAACAAAACCAAAAAAAGTGACAAGAATTTACTGTTCATACAGTAACATACTGTATAGTTTCACAAAGACGCTAGATAATGCTGGTGACTACATTACGTAAATAGTTAATTACTGAATAGCTCATGTATGATTTCAAAACTATTGACACAGTATATAGATGGATGGTTTCATTAAACAAACCTTAAAAAAGACACAAAACATAAAATCAACAAATAAATCCTTAGTGTAGTACACAGCTTTCTTTGTTCCAGAGGAACAATATGGTAAACCTTTGCATCTGCCAAATGCAAGTGCACCAGTCTAAACACAGTCTTTTCACTTCCTTCTGCCCTCTCAGTGGTCTTCTCCTCATGCGGGTTAGAATGTACCCTTGTGGGTTAGAAACGGTGCCCTCTAGATCCCATTCTTGGCCTCATTGTTGTTCATCGCCTCTTTCCTCTGAGCCAGGAAGGGGTACATGCACTTATCTGCACCCAGGAACCGGTACATGCACACGATTGCTTCGAAGGGCAAAATGCTGTAAAACAAATGGGAGAATGTTACGATAGTTCCGACCATCTGGAGGTACTTCAAAGTTCTGTTTTAGGACCGTTTAAATTCACCTTTTCATAAAGTTGACCATGTATACAATGCGAGGCGTGCAGATCATGGGCTGGTCTGTCAGGATGGCCCTCATGGCCTGTTTCACACAGAACTCTGGTCTCAATGGAGGGAGAAATGGCTCGATCTCTTTCCTGACCCGCCCAGGAAGGGAGAGAAGGAGAAAACATGATGATTAAGGGTCGTCTTTGTTTAATAAAGTCAGCCCAAAGTGCTTCGCCAGTCAGAGCAAGTCATTATTGAGTGGAAACAGATCCAGCATGCACCTTCTATTCAAGTCGAAGCCCCTATTGTGCTCATGAAAACCCAAGCTGACAGTGACATGAGAGGCCACAAGCAAAGCTACCCTGACTGTTGTTAAGCAATGTCTACTCGAACTAGATACGCATTGTGTCGTTCGCTCTTTTAGTGGCCATCTGAAACCTAATCATGACATTTGGACGGCTCTTTTCTTACCTTATTCTGCATCCTCTGAACATGCCCGTGTCCACCAGGTAAGGACACACCAGCGTCATCTTGATACCGTCCTTCTCCGAAGCCTTGATTTCGTGGCTCAGGGACTCGTGGAAGCCGATGGCACCGAACTTGCTAGCGCAGTAATCCTGAAACCGAGAGGAAACGCAGTTTAGTCAAGCTTCCCGAGGCGGTTTTCTTCTAATAGCACGGGATCTACGGTTTCATTAGCATTCTTCTGTCGTGTATGGAGTATAGGTAGAGCAGAGCGGGAGGGTTTTGATGTGGTTCGCGGTGGATGGGATCTTCAGAATGGAGTGGGCAAACACAGATGCGTGTAGATAAACACTCTGAAATAAAGGGCCTCACAGCGGCTTGAGTCACTCCAATAATGCAAACCATAAAAAGTCACATTCAAGGAAACATAATAGGTCAGACAGTGTGACAGGGCTTTTGGGACCCTTTGAAGTGAGAGTAAAGATGAAGGCTTGTAAAATAGAAGTGCACGTACAGCTAACAAAACAAAAAAGGTAACGTTTCCCCAAAAGACCGCTGGGAAAATGACACCACTTTGGACAGCAGTGAACGAAGAGGATTGTACATGTACTAGAGATCCCTCAGACACACAGGCTGCTTTAATGGATTAAAAGTAACTCTTTAGGTGCAGGAGTCTGTTAAACGAGTCAGTTTTTTCTTTGAAGGCCAATATATACATTGAATATTAGTTTTCAAAAAGCACTTTCTATACATATTGGGGTTTATAAAAGTGTGTAATATTCACAGTATATATAAATATATATTAACTAGTATCAATACAAACATATATATGATGTATATATAAATACCAACACAAACAGCATATATTTATAAAATATACACTAGTCAACATTTGAAGCGGATCAAAACCTTTTATCAAAGTTGTCTTAAAACCTAAAACACAAATGCGTTCTTGCCTTAGGACAACTTAGATGAACTTTTTTTTTTTTTAATCCAATTTCAAATGCCGACTACTATATATGTGCATGTGTCTCTGCAGCAGGTAGGCCCAGTGAAACCATTAAGTGTTTTTTGGCATAAACGTGCTCCTTAATTGCGTGCTATGCACCGCACCAAATTTCCATGCCATAGCAAGTCAACATGCTGAGACTCTTCAAACACACTCTCTTTTTCAGTCTGCCAATAGATTTATGTGATGGATGCAATGTACTAACCTCCACACCAGCTGTGCTGAAAAGGCCCAGTGAACTGGCAACTGTCACAATGTGGCCATGGTTCATCTCTAGCATCTTGGGAAGAAATGCCTTGGTGGTCTGGAAGAGGAAGAGAGAGAGAGAAGGGGGGGGGGACAAAGACAGTTATTTTGCTGATGCTGTACGTCTCTGCCAAAGCCCTTTGATCCGTTTTTTTCCCTCCTCCCCGCCTAATAATTCACTGAGACTAAACACTCATCTCCCTCATCCTGCTGGGGGAGTTTAGAAACACAATTCCATTACAGTCTTAAAGGCCATTTACAGGGAGCCTGCACTTAGGAGATTAATTTATGTACAGCTCAATTTGTCTTGGTAGATCGAAAAGTTTTCATTTCTGACACGGAGGTTTAACTTTTGAAAAGCAAACTACTTGAATGGATGAAGTATCGCTCCAGATCCAGATCGGGTGGTTTGATATTGGTCTGAAATGGCTTATTAAAATGCACAACAAGTGGTTTGTCTGTGGTTTCCTCTTTTCCCACAACGAGTTGGTCCCAAGAGCGGCATCTCAGTATCAAGCACACAAAGCCCGAGCGGCGTACTCACTCACCACTGTCACCACAATACGGCTCAAGACCACAACACCACCGCTGTAGGTCAACAAAGACAGGAAACAAACACCACCTTTTTAGCCTGGATCAAGCATTAGCATTAAATAGCTAAAGGAATAGTTCATCTGAAAACTCATCTTTTATAAGTCAAGGAGTTGTAAACCAGATCAGAATGAATCTTGTAGGTAAACCATACTGAGAACTGGCAACTGAGATTTAAAATGTAGAAAATCAACACAACAACCTGACTTGTAGTTACGTGTACTAACTAAACACTGCTGGACTAGATTTGCTAACTTTTTTCAGCTGCTCTGACATCCTGTCTGGCTGTTATTGACTGTTTCTTTCATGCAATAAATCAGTGTTGTCGTCCACTTTCGCTTGATCCTGGCTGGACAAAAGACAACACACACACCACACATGCCTCATCTTCCATTCTCTTCAGACCCAGGGGAAGTGAGGGGGTGGACACAATAATGATGAAAAACATGACCGGCGTTATACATTTACTGCTTTTTAAGAGAAGACTTGCTGTACAAGCCCCACAGAACGGCCTGTGGCTTTATAGTCAATCCTCAATGGAACACGAAACATGCTATGAAAAAGAAAAAACTTGTGAGAGCCAAAAACAACAGAGCCCCTTCCAGAGGCCTTCAATGATATCACCATTTATAAACAAGCCCAGCAGAAATGGAAGTTGGCCACCCTTGAGAATGGTACCATCTTGCACAGTTTGGTGCGCGGTTCGCACCTCTGCCAGCCGCCTGAACGCGTCAGCTTGACATGTTGTTGAAATATGGCACTGGAATCTCTCAAATTCACTTCCACTGACTTCACTTCCATGAGGCAGGCCAGTCGTGCGATTGAGCGCTGCGGGCCACATGCTACGCATTTAATTCCTGACGTTAACAGTAAACTGTGTATTTTTCCAGAGCATTAAGTGTAAAATTGCTCTTAATATTCATCTCATTGTGTTGGGGGGGTTCCTTCAAGGGAGCAGGCTTGGATCAGTTTAAAGCTGTACTCGTGCCTCGCATGCCAAACTGATGGTAAGTATGCGTGCAAATGAAGAATTAGGATAGATTGAGCCTGTGGAGCACATATGCTAACATCTTCCAAACACTACAATCTACAGTATTAAAAATTGATTTGGAAAGTTTGGACTATGTGCTGCTTCCAATGAGACAGTCTATAATGATAAAAAACAGAAAGGCACGATTCACGCAATCGAAAAATCTGGTCTTGCATCATGTGGTGAAGTACGCATTTCTGCTTCAGAACTTGAAGCCTTTCAAATAGCTCAGTGTTATTAAAAGCATTTTTTAACATGGGAAGGCATTACATTACTATTTAAGTCATACCATTCAATCTACATTTAGCTGGTACATTAGCATATCACTCGCTGCTAATGTTGGGTTTGATTTTGGTAAAGTAACTTGGCTGATAACCAATCCAGTGTTACCAATTTAACCAGCATTACCCACCAAGCTGCACTTCTTGACCAAAATCAAACTCAACATTACAAGTCTATTTTACTAATGCTGAGTTTGACTGGTAAAGCAGCTAATTTGGAAATGTTGGGTTTGGTTTTGGTCGTGTGGCTGGGCTGGTAATCAAATCAACCCAATATTACCAATTAAACATTGCCAGTCTATCTTATAAGAAATTGGGTTTGACTGGTCAATTCACTAAGCAGGTAATGTTGTGTTTGATTTTGGGCAAGTAACTGAGCTGGTACGAAATCCAAATGTTACCAATTAAACCAGTAATACCCATCCAGCTTCAGTACTTGACCAAAATCAAACCCAACATTTCCAGTCAATCTTCTTAGCAGGTTGATCAACCAAACTTAACATTTGTTGACTTGACAAGTAATTTTGGTTTAACTGGTAATGCAACATTACAAAATAAACCAAAATGAACTTACCAGCAACACTTGACCAAAATAAAACCTGACATTACTGTTCTAGCTACTTGACTGATGTTGAGTTTGACTGGGAACGTTGGGTTTGATTTTGTTTGACCAAATTAAACCCAACATGACCAGCTCATTCCCTTGACCATTAGTCTATCAACCGTAACCTCTAAACTAGCACAAATGAGCAGAAATGGCTAAGAGTCTTTAGAAATACCCAATCTGCTATGGAATGAGGGGGCTGCCACTGATGTGGGCATGGCCTTGCTGACCTCTCAGACACAAAATGTGTGAAACCGAACAGAAGTTCATGTCTTAATTCATAGCTTCCGTAATTGCTTCTCAGCGCCTGAGTTTACGCTAAATTAACTTCCAACAGCAGAGAGCTTCCTTGGCCCTTGCAGTGGTTCTATGCCTGTTGTGCTCTCTAATTGATACAAGCTCAAGTGCATCGCTCCTCACAAAGCTCTTCACAGCTGCTGTGTCAGACTGGATTAGTGCTAATGTTTGACCAATAGGAATATGCACAAATATTGTCACACTGAAAAGCCCAGATGGCCATTAATTAAGAGAAAGTGGACCGACCCGAGAAATGTAGCAAAGCATTGGCCAGATTGATGTACAGCCCTCAGACTGAAAGCCCAGAGAAAATGAAGTGGGGGCTAATTGATATGCTGTTACTGTATTGCCAATGTCTCATTAAAATGGGGGACGGGATCTATGGAATCAAAATGAACACTGAAGCGGTTTAACCGAACTCAGATCATCCAAATTAAGCCAATGGTCAATCTTTTTTGCCAAGAGGTCTGCAAATATAAGCCGCCCCAAGTCAAATAACGAGTACAGGTGCATCGGCCTTAAGCAAGACCATCTAAAACTACTCAAGTAAGACCCTTCTGCCTGGCTGCTCCCTTTCTCCTGGTCTAGCAGGAATGCGGGCTGGAGAACTTGGCTCCTGTCGTTTGGCATCTTGTCAAGCTGATCCCTAGACAAGAAAGCAATTGTCACATAAGTGGGTCAGGCAGCAGCTCCCCATTACCAGAAAGCTTGTGTACAAGACTCTCTTTCCCTTGATGCTTTTCTCTAGGGACAGCCCTGAGTCTTTTGCTTCAGCCATGCTCACTTAGCAACTAGGAGGATTTCACGGACACCACTGCGCACAGGTGTGAAATGCACTGCTAGCATATCGCCCATTATGGGGTCACCATCAGAGAGGAAGAAGGTTCAGCGCTCCAAAATCTGACTAGGCACTAAATCTGGTAATTTGCATCATTTAAACTTTTACTTTGCCAAGTACCAGTCAGTCCACCATAGTGCTACTCCGATGGACTAATCGATCTGAGAGGGCTTAGCGGAGAACTCACTGGTCTTGGGACTCAAATGCAGCTGTAAGTATGGAAAGAGCGGAGGGCCTCAGTCTGGATGAACACTGCTCTGGGATAATGGCCTTACTTCCTGTTGGCTCCTCTAGTTTTGTTGCATTCCCACCATGCTATCCAACAAAATAAAGATGATGTCCATCTGGAGTTTACCCTTCCTGGCTTATGAGTTTCGAAACACAGCGGACCGTTGAAATCAAGGCACTGAACCGGCTGCCAGGTCATGTTTGAGACTCTTTAAGAGGATGATATGAACCTGTTGTGAAGACAGACTTAAGAAACTTAAGAAAATATGTGATGCAATTAAGGATTTGGAAGGCAGTAGCTTTAACTTGGAAAAATACCAAACAGTTAATGGAATAAACAAATATCTGAAATGCAATAAAGCAAAAACACACAAAAAAAACATGAAACAGCTTTTGCAATTTATTGCAAAACAGCTAGCATGGGAAAGAAATGGACCTGAATGCCATATTAGCACATTATTAAAGACCATGAAATGGCTTAATACGTTTCTTTCGTATATTATCACATATGTGATTAAAATAGTTAAGCCAGGATATATTAAGCATCTTGTACACAATCAGTATTATTAAAATAAGTGTTTTTTAAAAAGGCCACACAACTTTTTGTATATTTTTGAAATGTGAAATGTATTTATATATATATAGATATAATAGATAGATAAATGACCACCAGGGCCATCATCTGGAAAACTGGAAAAACATATGTGACAATATACAAAAGAAACTTATTAAGCCATTTTATGGCCTTTAATCTCTCCATAATGTGTTAAGTCCAATAATAGCCCACTTATTGGGTCCATGGGAGGACCCGTAAAAATATTTGTCCCAGGCCCTTTAATTTAAGTGACAGCACTATACGCTCTCAATGCATAATTAAAATATCATTTATGTACAAAACACACCAACACAGTTAATTCGTAAATGGGAAGACAAAAGAAGAAGGGAAAAAGGAAAGTCTTGCAGTGTTACGAACCACATGCAAGCAGCAACCAATTAAGAGAACATGAAGAAAGAGGAAAAGCAGTGTTGGTGCATTTCTATTCAGCTGGCTTGTGGCTTTAATGACCACATCCTCCACTCGGTATTCCTGGCCTGTCCTTAATGATTAAGCTTTGCTTTCATCTTAAACCCCCACAAGGAACCATGCGCTGCATAAAGCTTAAGCAAACACAACCAAAACCTTAATGAGAATCCCAACTCTCACAAGTGCATCTGCTGAAGCACCATTGTGGCTTACACCGAACAACTTGACAAGTTGAAAAAAATTAAAATATGCATAGCAAAGAACATGCTGTACACTTAAGCTCAGTTTGTGGCCAAGCATTTTCATGCTTCATTAGAAGGACATTAGAATGAACCAGCATTCATTCACATATCTGCCAATGTAAAAAAAAATAATAATGTAATGTGATATAACACCCTAAGTCCAAGTAAAAAATTATTAGTATTTATTCATATGTTTCTTTTCCAGGAAGTCTGGAATGATGTCAACCCTCACCTCTCCAAAAAACATGAACCATTCTTTTTTACAAACCTTTAAAAAGCAGTGCAGGAAAAAAACATCCACAATTGACCTCAACGAGACTTTAGTGGCATGATTTAAAACAAACTGTCCCCTGACAGCTCGTCCCATAAGGTGGTCTCAGTAAGACAGTGCAAACTACAGACAGGCCGTTTACGCATTTACTGGCGAGAGGTTAATTAGTGAGGCCAAGTGAGAATGGACTTGTCCAAATGGTACTTCCCCAGGCAGGATGTGCTCTTCAATGGGCTTTAAATTAACAAACCAAAGCAGAGCAGATTGTTCCTGGTGATCTTACTAAAACCCCCTGCTGGTGTTCTCTTGCTCAGAGCTCGTTTATATCTGCAGATCGAGAAAGCTTTGGAGAGGAATACGTTGAAGCGGCAGGGGGCATGTTAATAAAACCTCTCTGAGTGGAAGTATGGTTTTAAGATCAGTTCTGATATTATAACTCACAGGGACTGACCTGATGAAGTCAGGGAGGGTAATCTGATCCTAGATCAGCTCCTGTACTGATATTCTTACTGAACACATGCCAGATCCTCATAATCTCACAGCCTGTGGATGTCTACTTCGGCAGAACATCCAGACTGAGCCGTAAATAATAATTCTGGCTGCCACAAACAAAGAAATTAAGAAAAACAAATGGATAACATAGACTAAGAAAGAAAGGGCAAGACAGATAAGACTGGAGTGATTACATGAGGAATATGCAACAGTTATTGGGGTGTTTTAAGTGTTGGGGGGTGGCCCATCTCAGACGACAGACAAATTTGTCTGCGCTCAACGACACCAGACGGATTTAACGACTGAGCTTCTAAGTGCTTGCTGTAATTGATTTTGAAAGAATTAATACTGAATGTATAAGTCAAAATTTCAAACTCTACTCTGGCTTATTATGAACACGCCTGGAGCAGAAGAGTTTTGCGTTCCAACTTGGCTCAAGTGCAAATACCAGAAACAAGAAATGAGTATGTGCTGAAGAGATGGGCGCATGGACCGTGGCATCATGTGATGTAGCACTATTACTTCCATTATGTTGCATATTGACTGGCTACACTGTTACATCAGATATTACTGTATATACAGTACAGTTGAGTAGTTACAGAGTTAAACGAGACTCACCCAGAAGTGTGCATGGCAGTTCACCACCATGGTCCTCTCGATAAGTTCATCAGGGCACTCCAGCAGGTGGTGGCCGGACACAACACCAGCGTTGTTGATCAACAAGTCCACTTCACCGACATCCCTGCGCACTTTCTCTGCTGTGGAGTACACACTCTCCCTCTTGCCCACATCAACCACGTATGTATACACCTGCGGCTGGAACGGAGGGACCTCTTCTACGCCACCAACAGCTCCTTTGGAAGAACACATTAGATCATTATCTAAGATGTAGAAAACCGCAAAACTAGCTTTATTTGATTGTTTCACTGAAATAAATGAAAAACCTCAACTTTCTCAGAAATATGAGCAGTTAAACGCATACAGAAGCAAATAATCTATAAAGAAGAAAGATTAAACCTCTCACACTGACATAGCTAGCAAATTTTAATTGGTTTTGGCCGTGTGACCATCATCAAGTAAACAGTGCTTGATAAAGCATGCATGACCAAAACCTACTAAATTCGGCAGGCTATAGCAGTGAGAGGGATTTTTTTGGTTTGTTTTATTTGAGTTATAGTTTGAATGTAGTTTACATTATAGGTATTTGGTAAAAAAACTCTCCCATGGAGTCCCATTAGGATAAGTTAAGACTACAGCCTAATTTATGTAGATAGACCGATAATCGGTCGGACAATATCTAATGAATAACCCATGTTTTTACATAAAATAACAGCACAACAACTTTTACAGTGATTCAGAAACAAGTAGCATTTTAAAATAATAATTAAAGAAAAATAATGTTGACAACCTGGAGTGCAACTTAATCGCAAAAATAATAGTAATAATAAATGTAATTTTTATACTTTTAGAATTATTAAAAGTATTTTTTTTTTTTTAAATCAGTGTAGACAATGTTCTCACATGTGTTGTTATTATTTAGTTATTATTGCCAAAAATTGAAAAAACTAAAATCACTTTTGCAAACTAGTTATTGGACATTTAAACAAAAAGAAATGTCATGAGTCGTCCCTTCTTTAAACATCAATGATTCAAGGACTATACACAAAACTAAATAATTAAATACCTACAAAGGTATGAAGCTAACAAGCCTAAACACAATAAACCGATACTTTTTAAAACAGGATAAACATGCAAGTTCTGGCAAATATGGAATCATCCCACTTACCCTCTTTTGTCATCGAGTTGTCATCTTGCTCTCTGTAGATCTGTCGCACCATTTCGGCAGTTTCCTCATTGCTGTGGCTGTTGATGTCCCACAGCACCAGTGTAGCCCGGCGCCGAGCGAACTCCTTGGCGAAGAGCCGCCCGAGTCCGCCGCCCGCCCCGGTGATCACGCACACCTGTCCCGCTACGCTCTTCTCCTTCGGCCGTATGAGCCACTTGAATCCGGCCATCACGATAGCCCAGAGAACTTTGAGCATGACCAAGAAAAACTCCACGACGATGTTCATCATCATGTTTAATGCCGCGCTGTGACTTTCTTTTAAATAAAGATGAAAGTCTCACAATGTCCAGTTACACCTAAATGACTAATCAGCCTGAGTTTTGCTGTTGTGCTGCTACCATTAGTCTATAATTTACTCTTTAACTATGTGGGGTGAACGTCCAATTAACCCCAACTGTCATACAACTACTAATATACATATATTGTTAAAACCTACAGACAAATCAACAATATAACGCATCAAACTTTCAGAACAAGAGCGTCACAAACAAAAGCAATGATTTAACGCTACAACGCAGACGAATCTCCCCGCCAGCGAGCTCTCGTATCCCGGCACGGATGCTGTGCGCCGCTGCTCTGGAAGCGAGATTGAGTCAGACTCTCCTGACTGAGCTGCTGCTCGCTCTCTATTTAACCAGCCCCTCTCCACAGGACCCCACAGAGTGATTGGCCCAGATGCCTGATTGAAATTTACATCTATTTAGCTCAGCTGTGGAGGTTTGGGAAAACAGAGTGGATGTGTTATAACGCTTTCTGACTAATTCTTTTTGAATGCTTAGGCGGATGTTTCCAATGAATATGTTATATCAGTGCATGCAATTGGATTGGATGATGTATGATTTACTATCATATTTTTTCAGTGGTAAACACTGAAAAGGATATACAGTAAGCTGTAAAGCTGAAAATGTAGGCTTCTAATTGGCTATTTACAGCTATATACAATGTAGATGTTTACATAACATACAAAGCCAGGCATAAAAAGAATATATTATGTAAAAAATAGCAACTAGTACAAGAAGAGTGCATCTGAAAAATTATTTTATTCTGAAAATTCCACTATACAGCCTTTTCGCATCACATTTTGTAATAGGGATATCAAGGTTTTTATGGAAATCAGCCAAAGTATAAACAAACAGAATCCTAAAACCGTACAACTGTGACGGCTTTGCTTGTCTGTTCCCATGTCATACAAATTAAGTCTGAGAGAAAACTATTTTTTGCCAGTATACTGTTACCAGATGGCAACGGAGAAGAGTCAGAGCTCTTTAAGAATGGATATGAGCTCTCTAAGACATCCTTCTCAGGAGATGCTCCATAAGTCATGCCTAGTAATGATCTGCACTGTCTTCATCGCCCTCTGCAGTTCTTTGTGTTTAGATACAGAGCCGTTTCTGAAGCTTTGCAGCAAGCTGCTGGACCAGAGTAAATAGTGGAGATTGTCAATTGATCTGACTGAATGTTTGATCACCGTGACAATCTTCTCCTTTGTCTTGGTAATGCTCTGGGGGAAGTTATTATAGTGGCACTAAACCGCTAGAACTTCAACCTCTCTTGAAAAACTCATTCCACATTTTCTAAAACTGCCCGAAAGAGATCAAATGTAAGTGAGACACAAATTTATCGGACAGAAAGGAATTAACAGTAGCCTGCTACCAGAATTTGAGGTTTTCTAGCGACATTTTACATGAGCTATAATCATTGAATCTATGACTTAAATGAAATGCATGCAAACATTCCAGCAGCTCACACTATAAACCAGATTTAATTAACTGAGAAAGCAGTGGATCAAAATATTGAATGAAAAAAAATCTCTAAATCAGTCTTATATGATAATTACATGTGTTATTAGTGTTATTCATAGTCATACTCCATTATATTTCCAGAATCAGTTGTTCAGGATTAGGATTAAGAACAGCTAGGCTACATATTCCTTATATAATTAACATTTTCATGCACATTTTAAGTTCTTATCAATGGGATTCAGTCATATAGGTTTAATATGCCATTAGCTTATGTTTTTAACATTTGTTCAGCCACATGTTGATGAATGAGCCGAGGCAGATCCGTGTTCCTACCATAATTTTTAGGGGAACAGATGCCTGTATATTTAAAAAATACCTTTACAAGGTCGCCACCTTCTGGATACAAGATTGGAAGTGCTAGTTTATTCGTGTTTTAAAAATGCCATGCAGTAGGCTACAATAAAAAAATAAATAAATAAATAAATAAATAAATAACAGCGGTGCTGTTTTAGCATGAAAAAAATTAATTAATGAATATAGGTTATTTAATGTTTTTTTAATGGCTATTTAAAGCACGTTTCCCTTTTTCGTTTATTTTTATAGACAACAAAGCAAACATTTAGCGTTTTTCCTGTCAGCCATGTCACGTGGTTTTGGTAGTAGTAACTATGGAAACGTCAACGCAATGGACTATCATCTTCCGTTTTTTACTTTTATTCGCCGCCGGATTGAAATATTAGCCTTAACCTTTAGTGTTCAGCTTCTTAAACTGCCTAAAATGACATTATAGTTCGAGTTACATCTAAAAGTGGAGATGAAGCCTTATACCGGCGTCGTTAGACCTAAACTGAGGTCCCTGCCAGCCGAAGCTCATCTGATAATACAGGACATTACAGACCCGCGACCCACTTATCCTTCAAACTACAAATCCAGTCCTCCAGTGTCTGGATGCTCCACGGCTGCTAAATCCAGACCGAATATCTCCTCAGCAAGACAGAAATCTCCACGCAGTCCGAGCGGTGAGGATACTGTTCATTTTTCACTGGCTCTCCAGCAAGACATACGATTTTTGCGAGTTACGATGATGTTTTA
The DNA here is from genome assembly GCA_032359435.1 of Enteromius unitaeniatus. Taxonomy (NCBI): domain Eukaryota; kingdom Metazoa; phylum Chordata; class Actinopteri; order Cypriniformes; family Cyprinidae; genus Enteromius; species Enteromius unitaeniatus. The sequence continues at coordinate 1,182,924 of JAUMHI010000031.1, forward strand.
TTAACACGTACATTTAATGTTTAATAGCTGTAGATTCAAGGGATCCAGTGCCTCACTGTGTCAGCTCTATTACTGAAGGGTGAGTATGCTAACAAAATAACAACAACCTAATGTTGTTTTAAGATAAGCTGACGTGTCTGTGTGTGTTTTCAACGTCCGCAGAAATATGCAAACACTGAGGTAAGTTGCCGTGTGTATTTCCACAGAAACACTATGTAATGGCAGCATATAAGTTATTGTTCTACATTTTTGTGCGTCTTTCCAACTTCACAGGCCTCTGCTTCCATTATTAGCCAAACGTACCTCACAAAACCACGTGTCTGACAGTGATATTTCTGACAGACATTTCTTATTTGATAAACGATGGAAAAATGGGTCTTACGTCACTAATGGCGTTGAAGGTATTTATCCCTCTCTCCATTTATCGTATCATTATTACTATACGAATGGGGGGTAAGGCAAAGAACGTATCTTAATATCACATGTATTCAGATTATGATACTGTCACATCATTATTTGATGACATGGAACAAATGTGAAATTGGTCGTTTCAGTGGGGTAGCCAATAGATGGCGCTCACATCTTTCACGTGAATGTGTTTGCACTACGTCATTTTCAGTAAAGTCATTTAGGTTGGGGTTATTATTTGTAGATATTTCTTTGGCTTTCTCTGGAAACCTTAGAACGTAAATATGTTTTATTTTACCAAACAGGTGATGTCCTGATGAACCACAAGCATACAAACCCACTCTCTCAGGAGTTCCATGTTTATCGCTCTCATAATTTAACCAAATTTGCCCACCGCAAAGAACTCTGCCCGCGCGACCCAAGACCACTCATTTGTGGGTGAGTTCTTCAAAACTGTTGAAACACCGCGATATTATACACTATTCTCTACATCATATTTTCTCTACGTCAATTTCAGGACTGATTATCTGACCTCATTTCCATCAGTTCTGTTACCAGCCACTAGCCCATCTATCAGTGGACCACTCTGTTTATCACAAAACTGTAAAAACAGGTAACCTTTTTTTGTTGTTGTACAACAAAATACATATTGGCCCGGTTTTCCCAACGAGGCTTAACTTAAGCCAGAACTAGGCCTTAGTTAAATCAAGATATTTAAAGCAACCTTTACAAAAAAAGGCCATAGAAGAAATCATTACAGGTGTGCATCTTGACACAAAACAATGACACTGCCATATTTTAAGCGAGATCTTTTCAGTTGAGACATTTTAGTCTCAAAAAAAGTCTCAAAAAATGTTAGAAACCGGTGGGATTGTGTTTATTCGACACTAATTATACTCTCTCCTGTCTTATTCTCTGCATTTCAGATTAAGGATGAAAAACAGAGTGCACAATCTCTTCTCTAATGGTGCTAACAACAAAAGTGAGCTTTTAAGCATAAATCTAACATTGAAATGCTGCGATTTAGATAGAACTTTGTAAAAACCCATGCATTTAGCACATGTTAGTTAGGTGTTTGCTTGATGTTTACCAGGTGAGATCTCTCACTTCACTTCTTTTACTGATTCAGAACGCACACCTTGATTCATTTCACATGTGCTTGTGTTGTTCACGAGCGCACAAACGTAAAATACACACATTTAACTCACTTAATGCTTAAGTACACACACACCTCACGTCCCTCCCGCCAGACTGTAGGCTGTTATTGAAATTTCCAGTCTTTTGTATGAGGTGAGAAAAGCGTTACCTGTGTAAACCTGAATAAGCAAACTGTTCTCTTGTCTAACCAGCCTGTGGGCCGGTGATTGTTTTTCAGGCCAGTTGTACCCTGATCCACGCCTGGGTGCCTCGGCCTCTTTTGTTCAGAGGCTCACAGAGGTTTCCTCTCTGGAAGCAGAGACAGTCCGGCAGGAGAGGATGAAGAGACTCAAAAAGATCAATAGGCAGGATTCTTAATCGGAGTTCATTAGCCAAAGAGGAAACACTCAACTCCTGAAATCACAACTGTGCCAAGATGGAGTAAATAAAGTCAAGGAGAAAAATCTGAGAGGTACAGAGTCTAGCAGCGCAGCCACTAAATTATAACTGAAATAAAATGAAAACAATGACTGTAGCATTTACATTTCTAATATAAAACTATCAGGGATTGTTAAATTTAAATTGTATTCGCCAAGAATAACTGCCTTAACATTGCCTTAAACTACAGTGATGATGAAATTACAGCACTCGTATATGTTTTCTAAGTTATGTTGCATATAAAAAAACAACTTTATGCTTTGTGTACTGCCTTCAACTTTTAAGTTATCATATCCAAAAAACATATTTTTGACAGAAAAAAGTGCTTCAATGTCCTCCAATGTATCTAAATGTTAAGAAGTGCATTATTAAATGGAATGAAACTCTTAAGTGTATTATATTTTTGATTGATAGTTTTGATAATTTCATATATCAACCAGTAGCCTTCACAAACATATGGCTACTGTATGTTTTTAGCTGATTATAGAGTGCATTACAGATACAGCAGTATTTTAATGCAGGTGGGAGGCTGCGTCTTTGTGCGGGTTGTTCTGGAGAGCGTGGGAGAGCTCCATTCTACACCAAAGTGTCTTTTGTCGAAAGGAAAAGGGCCAGGTTGATTCGGTTCAAGACTAGGTTGGCACATTCTGGGCAGAGAGAAGAGAGATAATGTCTTTTTGGCTTCAAGAATTCATTTCAGAAAACACCTGCAATGAGCAGCAGATTATTATTATTATTATTAATGATAATAGTAATAGTAATAATAAAAATAAATAATATACAGTAAAATGTATATTTGTAAAAATGTTTTTATTATTAGTAATCAATAAATGCATTAAATTACTTATTTTTTACATTTTTTATTATCGTTGTTGAATGATATAATACTAAAAAATATTTTCGGATTTTTATCTTTTATTATTACTATAAATAGTTAATGTTACATTTAAATAAAATCACATTAGATTTTGCGAATTTAACTTAAAATGTATATATTTTTTTAAATCAGCAGCAGCAGCATCATTATGAATCAATGTATTATTTATGTTTGCTTATTGTTTATATTTATGGGTGATGCTTATGTATTTATTTATTTATTGTTAATACTACTAATAATAATTAATTAATAACTTATAACTAATAATGATTTAAAATATTATGAAATAATCACTACTATCACTACTATTAATCAATAATGCTTAATATAAATGAATTAAATTATTTATTAGAGGTTTTTTATTAATATAAATAATATTTTTTCTAATTTTTCATTTTTATTTTAATCAACAAGACCGTAATGTTTTTGTCTAAATTGGTGCCAATATATAAAAATGTGAAGTGTATTTGAACCATGAAAAGTGTGAGTGTATTTGAAACAGTTTGTTATGAGCCAAAATTAGCAAGTTGCACTTTTCATGGCTTGTTTTTTTTTTGTTTAGTTTTTTTGTGAGTACAGCAGCTTTCAGCTTTAGTCAATCAAAATGACCCAGAACAAACAGTAAACAAAGAGACCTTTAATAAAACGCTGCCGAAGACCTGCCCACAAGAGGTTTATCATTTCAGCGCAGCTCGTTTTAAATCAGCCCTTTAAATGTTACTTGTCGCAGAGTGGTTATGTGCTGTGGTTAAATACTAAATGGATGAACTTTATGACACAAAGTGAAATAATCAAAACTACTGATATGCCACTATATCTGGCCTTTGTGGTTGATAAAATGACCACCAGTGACATGAGGTTTGTGTGCACTGAAAAGCAATGCGACCTAGTCAGGTTAATGGTAATGATATACTTCAGTAAGTTCACTCACAGACAGTAGACAGTGTCCTCCTCTATTTTCATGAATCTGAGGACACGATACCCAAGCCAAACCTAAGCACAGCCAAATCCACAAATCAAAAGGCCCAGATTTGGCAAGAGTTTTGAAGGACAGCTCAATAGAACGGTTAGAGCGAACAACAGAAGTCCAGTTCAAAGAATGACTTTGATATCAGGTGACATTAATATGTCCAGTATAAAACATAAGAGACCTTTTAGAGTGACTTTACTATGCTTCTCAGATAACATAAAATGTCAAACTAAAGCTGCTTTCTTTCCTTTTAAAGTCAACGAATCAAAACTGACCTTTACTTTTTACTTTCTTGAGACTTGGATTTGATCATATTGTGAAGGATTCACTGGTGCATGTTCCACTTTTTCATAAGAGCATGGAACTTGGTACACTTGTATAGTTTGCAGCCCTAATCATCTTCAGAAATGGAGCCATCGCAAAAAAACCTTGTGGTTGCTATGGCGACCATTTTACTTTCACACATAACCAGTATGTACCAAGTATGTATTTTGTATCATATCTCCTGAATCAAACATATAGAACAACATAAACTGATCAGGTGAAGAGATAATGGTGAAATCAGCTATGTAAGAAGAAAATAACAGTATCTGACCTTCACAGTATCACAGCATTTAGTCCATATTATGGGTATTTTTTTGATAATTAACTAAATGTTCAATAATACATTAAAAGATACGTTCATGTATTGTATTTTTCCGTACAGGCGGAGTCAGGTAGACAGTAGTGTGTTTCCAATACATTCTTGTTCTACGCCCTAACAATGTTCTAACATCACACGCAGACAGCAATGAAATCAGCTGAATACTTTAATTCAGTAACTTTATAAGAAGGATTACAATAAATGAAAAGATGCAGGATAAAATTATATTTACTGTCAACTTAATTTACAGTCGGTCTCTGGGGCCAGAGTAGTCCCCCACTATAGGAAAGCCAAATCATTGTAATCCTTGACCATCAAAACATAGACATCACCTTTTTCGGTGTTATGAAGTTTGGTTCAGGACATATGAAACAAAACACATCATTTGGTTATGGTGGAAAGTAAAATGGTCACCATGGCAACCACAAGGTGTTTTTGCGATGGCTCCATTTCTGAAAATGTTCAGGGCCCTAACCTCTACAATTGTACCAAGTTTTATGCTTTTATGAAAAAATTAACATTTCATATCATCTGGACTATCATCAAAGATATTCATTTAATCACAGTTTTTCTCCTGCTGCTCCACGGCCAAAATCAAAT
>JAUMHI010000031.1:1203754-1256973 GCA_032359435.1 Enteromius unitaeniatus
AGGAAAGGTGATTTGCAAAGATTCATTAAAAGACATTATACTCACTGCTTCTGTAGGTGAGGCTGGATCATGAATGAATCACACAAACATTAACGCATTTTGGCTGATCAAGGGTGCGTTTCCCTTCAGAACCAAACGTAACGTTAATCCTCCGCGTCTTCCGTCACTCAGATGTCGGGGGTAAATGACTACTGCTATGTTTATTCATACATGTACACCAACTCCCAACACACATTTCAGTCCAAACAGTGCACGTGTCATCCAATTTAAACATTATGTGTACTGTGTATATTTATTATGCATATATAAATACACACAAACATGCATGTATGTCTTTCAGAAAAATGTTGTTTACATATAATATACATTATTTGAATATAAATATAAAATATAAAAATATAAAATATGCTGTATATGTGTGCATTTATATATACATAACATACATATATGTATTAGAGAGACCGAGAGAGTATCAGTGTAGAGTAGGATTTGTAAGGCAACAATATGAGAGAATTGGTTGAGGGTGTACCAATGCAAAACTCTGTAAATATGTTGTTTTTTTTTAAACCATGTTTTTCTCCTCTCAGTTTGCCAACATTTGAAAAAGCTATATTAATTCACTGCAGGTGTGCCGAGGCAATAAAGTCATTTAAAGCAGCATCCCGCTGTGCCATGATGGACATCATAGAGTTTCTCCCAGAGTCTTTCAAAGTCTGTGTATTAACTTCCCACCTTATGAATATATATGTACACTTTTGTTTAATTTTTTACATTAAAGCCCACTCTCTTCTGAACAGCACCTTCTGGACCGGTGTATTGTAGAGTCTCCTCATGATGCCAACAGTTCAGATTATCATGTAAGCCTTGCACAAATATGCAAAAAGTTGCATTAACACTTTTAATGAGGTTCCTTAACGATATACAGTACAATTGTTCAATGTTGTTGGCAGATCAAGTATGATTTTCGGTGGCTTCAGGCTCCTTTACAGCTGAAGAAGTATGCTAAAACAGACAAAACAATGAAGTACCAACCTTTGGTAGCTATGAATGTAAGTCCCCTTAAATTATATCACATGTACAGTATATATATAACTTATGTATATAAATACACATACATGCATAAGAATTTTCAATAAATGTATATTTAATGTAAATTATATGTACATAAATATATAATATATATATGCAAATATAAAAAAACACATATAATGTTTAAAAATATACATAATATACAAAATATACTTGGGCTGCGCATAGTCAGAAAAGGGCTATAAAATGCAATACATCAAAATTCTCAATAACAACATCAGGCAGACTGCAGAGAACTTGGCCTTGGGCACCAGTGGACATTCCAGCACGACAACGACCCAAAGAAAGAGCAAAAGTGGTGAAGAAATGGTTAGCAGACAAAAACATTAACGTTTTGCAGTGTCCCAGCCAGGGTCCTCACTTATAACCAATTGAGAATCTGTGGAGGGAGCTAAAGATCAGACCCTCCAACCTAAAAGAGTTGGAGCTCGTTGCTAAAGATGAATGGGCAAAAATAACAGTGGAGACATGCAAGAAGCTGGTCAGAAGCGTTTGGTTGCTGTAGTAGCCAATAAAGGCTACTACGTCTTCTGTGAGACGCCTGTGTCATTTTTAATCAAGAAAACACTTGCTGGTTGATTAAAAGTAACTTTAAGTGAGAATTTGCCAGGGGTATGTATAATTTCGGGCTTGACTTTTTACAGTATATATATTATCTTTGTGACCCTGGACCACAAAACCAGTCTTAAGTCTCTGGGATATATTTGTAGCAATAGCCAAAATACATTGTGTGAGTCAAAATATTTTTTCTTTTATGCCAAAAAATCATTAGGATATTAAGTAAAGATCACCTTCCATTAAGGTATTTTGTTTATTTCCTACTGTAAATATCATTAAACTTAATTTGCACCCTCAGATTCTAGATTTTCAAATATTTGGATCTCACGCAAATATTAATCTATTCTAACAAACATTCAGCTTTCAGATGATGTATATATCTCAATTTTGAAACAACTGACACTTATGACTTAGGTTTTGTATGAAGTACTGCTAAGTATGTACTGCTTCTAAACAAAAATGACTTTTAGACCCCATTGTACAGTATTAATTGATAAACAAAAAGCTCCTATTCTTTCTGCACACTAAAATAATGTTAGAATATGTTGTAACTCTTTTACCACACTAGGCCATGGTGCGGTACAACCGTCTGGAGCTCCTCACTCACCCCGTGAGCCGAAAATACCTGGAGATGAAGTGGTATGTTAAAGATGTTACAGTAACAGTTCTGATCGTGATGTTTTAAGTCACTTGATATGCTAATTTCTACAGTCCTATACAATACAGTCACTGTATTTTACTTTAGTGCATCTGGTTAAAAATAGCAGCAGTGATGTGTTAACATCACTTCAAACAAATAGACTGGTTTACATAAGCATTTGAATATCCTACTGATATTGTGTTTTATTCGACAGGAAGGCGTATGGAAGCAAGGTTCATTTGCTCAACCTTGCAATCTACCTGCTTGGCTTGTTGCCCCTCACATACCTCATTCTCAATCTCAGACCGAAGCAGGAAGTTTTTGGCAACAACACATCTGTCATCATGGTGCCCGTATCTTTTAAAGAGGTAGACAGCCATTGTTCAGAGATCTCTGGCATCTTGTAGGAAAGAGATGAGCTCAAAAGGGTTGAAGTGAACATAATGTAGAGTGTAATTCCTGTAAAGAGTGGAACAAATGACAGCTGGAGATGCATATCAGTGATAAGCAGAGAAGGGAAAGGTGAAAGAGAATAATGGTAGCTGAATTTAATGACAATCAAACTGATTTTGAACTACTTTTCAAAGTCACAAAGTGTCATAAACGCTAATAGAGAGGGAGATTATATTACCTTTTCAGATTTATTAATATAATTCTGTCTTCTAAATACACATCAGTGGTGTCAAAACACAAGGGAGGGTGTGGGTATTACTACAGACAATTTAAGGGGCCACTTTTCATGAAAAGAGTAGAAACTTCCCATTACTTTTTACATGTTGACTTTCAAACGAATTTAGGCACATCACAGATTTTGTGAAATAAGTGGGACAAATCTTCACGCTCAATTAACAACTCAAGGTCTTGCTTATAATTTAAAGGTACAAACCATACACTTTAATGTAATCACACTACAATCAATCTATCACTTGTCATTTTCAGTCAAACTAACCCATTAAGAAAGAATCTGGCATTATTAAAGGGAGTAGTTTACCCAAAAATTCAAATCCACTCACCCTCAGGATCACAAGTTTGCTTCGTCTTGATTTATTTATTGAAAAAATGGGTCCTTTGCAGTGAATGGGTGCTGCTAGAATGAGAGTCCAAACAGATGATACAAATATTCCTCATAACTCCAGTCCATCAAGTTAATGTCTTGTGAAGATAAAAAACTGCATATTTCTGATAAACAAATTCATCCTTAAGATGAAGACTTCAAATGGTTGCTTCTGGTCCTCCATTCATAATAGTGCTTTCTTCAGTGAAACACAGTGGGTAACTTTATTTCGATGGTCCGCTTTGAAACTATTCGACTAACAGTAAGTAACTTTGCAATTACATGTCAACTAGCAGTCATTAGAGTATTAGTAGACTGTCTGCTTAATATCTTTTAACACTTTATTTTGATGAATACACAACATACTACATACTGAACTTAAGTATAGCAAGTATATGTCAACTTATTCTACTAGCCCTAAACCAACCCTAACGGTCTACACTGAGAGTTAGTAGACATGCAGTTGTGAATTAACGAGAATTAGTTGACATGCAGTTGACATGTAGTTACAAAGTTATTTATATTTAGTAGAATGCCTAAATGAACTATCGAAATAAAGTGTATCCAAAAGTAGTTTAGGAGAGAAATACGAACAGATCAAGCAGCTCTGAACAAATATACCAGTGGATTTTGCAGTGAGAGAACAACAGGACATGAACTTTTGAAGGACATTTTGTTATGGATTATAGCCTTGTATTGTGGCGAGAAGCAATGTTTTAACGTTTTAAAACGCCTTAATAATGGATCTGTTGCTTACAAACTCACAGCTTTTTACTTCACAAGACATTTATCGATACACTTCATGTGGATTACTTGTGGATTGTTGCTATTTTTTTAATCTGCTGTTTAGACTCTCATTCTGACGGCACCAAATTTCTGCAGAGGATTAACTGGTGAGCAAGTGAGAAATTCCTTTAAAGCACACCAATGTCAACCTACATCATTATATAGGGGTCAAAAGGACCCATGGTTCTTGTTTTTAAGTTGGCCTAATCTGTTATACAATGACAAGCCAATTATTCAAGCTATCATTCATAATCACATGCACATCCATCCACATTTGCATTCACTTCCTTATAACCTTGTCCATGTCCCATTACTTAATTTAGTGAGTGTCATTATGAACTGAATGGCATTCATCAACTTCCCACTTATTCATCAGCTCAAGGTTATAATCCCCATGAAATTAAGTACGTCTAATCTTAAACGCATATTACTATTATATATTATATATATACTGACACACAGTACTCATATTGCATTAGTATTATCCATTTTAGATTGTGAGGAACATGTACACGCCATAGCGGATATTTTTAATTTAGCATAATTATGCAAGTTGGGTTATGAATGAAAAGTAATACAGTCATTATGCAAATGTGATTAATTTGGTGATAATGTTGTAATGATACTCTCTCTTCCGCTCTCTCTTTTCTCTCCACCCAGCAAAAATATTTAATCTCAGTCTGTATAATCATGGTGCTTGTCTTCAATGTGTATTCCATTTGCAAAGAGCTGGTGCAGTTGGCTCAGCAGGTAATAGTTATGTCATCACTTCCCATAATGCATCCACTATAAATTCCTCTCATACTACTACAGAGACTCTCAGCAGAGGGCAATCAAACGGTCACTAATCATAAATGTCATGATGCACATTAAACACGCATGCCATTGCTGTGGGGATTCCCTTTGCAGGGCTCTAAGCAATCCAGCCAAGTGATTTACCTCCAATTTTGCATGCATTGTTATAAAGTACTCTTTGCCACTGGCAAGGGTATTCAAATTGCACTATGTTTGGAACCTAGAAGTGATTTTATTTAACCCACTTATTATTATTATTTAACTCATGTCTTTTACATTACAGAAAGTATATTACTTCACAGACTTCTCGAACCCTGCTGACTGGTGTGCTGCTATTAGCTCTTTAGTCTTTGTCATTCCCATGTTTTTCAATCTGGAGAACACTTGGCAATGGGAGGCTGGAGCTTTCGCCATTCTGACTTCATGGATTGGCTTTCTGCTCTACTTTCAGAGGTCTAGTATTAGTAGTCTTCCACTAGTCACATATTCTAGATTCCTCGCAAAGATATTATAGGGTTGCTGATCAGATTCAATTTCTAATCACTTTAATTACAGTACATGATATGTTGATTAATAAAATTAAGTACTGTATATGCCGTAAGCAACGCAAAATGTATAGATGGGTTATTAGCCAATGTTTGAGATTTTTATAGATATTTCAATTTCAGTCAATATTTAATATTGTGCATGTTTTTTTGTTCCGTGTCATTATATTTAGAAAACAGTAATATTTTGAAATTGGAGTCAAAGATTTTTAATTTTTGTCATTTATGCTCACCAGTGCTGCATCTACTTGATCTAAAATTCTGTATAAACAGCAATATTGTGAAATAGTAATACAATTTGAAATAATGCACTGTAAAAAAAACTACAGTAATTTTACCGGTAAACAATGCTGATGTAAAAACCTGTTAAATAGTTAATGGAAAATTCCAGTAAAATTTACAGGGAAAACCCGTAAACTGACATGAACAGAATTCCCATTGCATTTAAAATTTAGTTTGAATTTGATGTTTTTTCTTTTAAAATAGCTATGTTTCTTTTTAGTTTTTTCTTGTCACATATTTTTATTAGGGCTGCATTTTACATGTAATGTTAAATTAATGTTTATTGCATATTTTAGTTTAATGAGTCTCACCATTATGGTGCTTAGTGTTTGTATGAATGACACTGAGCATCTTCTATATATTTGGTTCATCGTGACTTTCTCATCACCACCTGCATTTGGTTATCAGTGTATTTCAAAGGTACAAAACAGATGTCAGTACTTTAATAGGTTGGTATATTAACGTTATATTAGTTAATGAAATTACGGTATTTAACTGTAAATTTAACTTAAAACCATTAAAAAAAATTAAAGCGTTGTTATGGTCAAATTCAGGCAACCACAGCTGCCATTTTTTCAAAGTAAAATTTACGCAATTTTTTTTACAGTGTGGTTTTCTATTGTAATACATTTAAGAATGTAAATAATCCCTTTGGTCATAAGTGTCACATGATCCTTTAAATACTATTCAGTCCCAACTTTACATTGTGTCCCTAATGTGTACGTATAGTAACTGGATGTGTATGTAGTAAGTAAAAAGAGTGTAGGTACAGCTGTAATGTTTCTGTAACTACACATATGTAACAATCCAGTAATAATTTATTAGCACTGTGAAGAAATCTAAAAATGAATAAAAATGAAATCAATTTTCATACTACACATTACAGTGTGATAAATAAAGCCACTTTTTGCATTTAATGAATTAATTTGTAATTTATTTTTGAAAAATAGTTTCAAACGATTACAAACGATTGTGTTAAACATCTGAATTCTCATTTGCCCTTATCACACGGCAGGTTTGAGCGCATTGGAATTTACGTGGTGATGTTTGGTGGAATCGTTAGGACCCTGGTGTGCATCATGATTCTCTTTATCTTCTTATTACTCGCTTTTGGATTGGCCTTCTATGCTTTGATGCTCCACCAGGCAAGTCCAAACAGAGAGATCATATCAACCCAGCATGACAGATCTGTCAAGTCTTGGCAAATCGCTGCAGTTTGATAATGATGTTTACTGTTTTCTGCTTTCGAAAGGATGAATTCAGCTCCATCAGCCTTGCTCTAGCTCAGACGTTTGTGATGACAGTAGGAGAGCTGAACTACCAGAGCACATTTCTGAATGCTTATGAAAATAGCCGCATGGCGTTCCCTGGGGTCACCTATTTTATTTTTGTGCTCTTTGTGCTTCTCATGCCTATTCTTCTCATGAACCTAATGGTAGGACACTCAACACTGGCCTGCTGGAAGCCAGCTATTATTGTTAATGATGTCTGCAATTTGTTAGGAGGTATTAGGCTAATTTGTCTAAATTATGTTGCAGATTGGTTTGGCAGTAGGAGATATCGCAGAGGTACAGAGAAATGCAGAGATGAAGAGGATAGCCATGCAGGTGAGCAGACTGGATATCTCTAATTGACATATAGTAATTTTCAAAATTGTTTTATACAAGCTAGTAAGATTAAAGACAAGTATAATTATTACATCTAGTGTATCACATTAATTAGGAAAGCACTTTATTACAGATAGATCTTCACACTGCCCTTGAGGAGAAGCTACCTTACTGGTTCCTGAAGCGAGTGGACAAACCATCTATTACCATCTATCCCAATAAATGCAAGGTTTGTCTATCGACAAATGCTATTCACAGACTTTCGTTTGAATGAATATTACAACCCAGTCTCATGAAAATATGTACCTTTGTGCACTTTTTGCGCAACACAGTTTTTGTGTGTATTACTGCATGTTCCACCACAATTTCTAAGAGAAATGTCTACTTAACGACAGGCTCAATATGTGAACCCTTGTACGTTTTATTACGTTGATATAGGTACATATTGCGGTGGTTCATGGGACTGTTGCTAAAACTTAATAATCATGTTGGAAATATGCTCTTCACCAAATCCAACCCTAAATATAGTATTAGCAAATACAAAACTGATATGAAGTGCATTTGCTGATGCAGCTGTGCCTTTTCAGCTTACTTTTACACACATTTGGACTGTTTTGTTGAACTGTAGTTACACAGGATTCAAACCAGAGCTCCTTGCCTCTCAAGTACATCTCTGTACTCTGCAAGTTAGCAGACAAACCTGCTGTTTATGAATATATATGCTGGATATGTGTGATGTTAACGTTCAAAAGCATCAGTTTTCAAATATCCCAGCATATTAATATTGTTTTGAAGTCATAACACAATATTCTTCAAGTAATTGTGTGCCATGGTACCAGGAAGGAATACTAATATTTTATGATAATCATTTATTAAACAGAAAATGCTGATGCAGGCACTCATTGATGGTGAGATCCAAAACACAGTTCGTACCCGTCTGAACCTCTGCTCGCGGCAGGGAGGGTCTCTGGAGAGAGAGCTGCACAAACAAAAGAACAGGTGATCTCTTTGTTTTGGGTTTACTCAGGAACACCAACTAGAGCTACATAAAGGATTTGATTTCAAAAGTGAGCAGAAACTTGCATACTGGGGGTTTGTTGTGGGGTTCGAGGGGGGTTCAAATAGCCCCCAAAGTAGTGCAATGGCCATATCTCAAATATCAAAACCATCAAAAGCATTGCAGTCAAATGTAATTTATGCAGTTTTTCATAACTTTAACCCCACCTCAAACCCAACAAGACCCCAAACCCCCCACATACACCTATTGTATGCATGCTGCCCCCCATCCTAAAATGTGGTCACCCTAACCCAAAAGCAACAAAAGAAGTACTACTGTTGAAATAGTATATCATCAATACTACAACAACACTACATCAAACCTTTAAGACTTGTGAGAGAGCAGCCTCTAGTGTTCATTAGCCATAATGCACTATCAACTACATTTTCAAATTCATTATGCAATTATGACTTTTATTGCAACATCAATTCAAATTCAAAAGTTTTTAGCAATTCAAATATGAATGGAACAGTCCTCACATATCTCACCTAACTTACTTTTAGAGAGTTTCGTATGATACAACTAGAAGTGATTAAAAAAAAATTTTAAATACTATTTGAAATAGAATCATAGAGTCATAACTAACACAAGCATTTCAATGCAACTGTGCAGAGGTTGCCTCATTTACTTTTTTATTCTCATATGAGCTAATGTAAGTTATCAGACCTACTTCATTTGATCCGCTCTTCCTTTCAGGTTGAAAGTGATGTCCTGTTTGCTTGAGAAACAGCATAACCTGCTCAAGCTGATCATCCAGAAGATGGAAATCACTTCTGAGGCTGATGAATACGACGGCCCAAATAACCCTACAGCTCTGAAACAGCCCACTTCCTCCTCATCTCAGAGGTCAAAGTGGGTCCCGCTGCTGCAAGCTATTAGGGCAAAGAAGTGATATTAAAAATGATGACATCTTGTGTATACATACCCAGCCATCATTACTTATACTAGTTCTATTTTGTTGTGATTTAGTATGTAGCTGTTCTTCTTATTTGATTAAGTGTAAATGTGTAATCATAAACTCATAATGTAAGTTATACACTTACTGTATATAAATGAGTCAGTCTATTAAATACACTTTAAGTTTTTACTGAACTCTGAAGAGAAGTGTTTGAATGATATCCAATGCTTCGAGACATAATGAAGATCTTATAGCACCAGTACTGAAAATGAGAAGAGCGTTTGGAATTAATGCACTGACAAGCTTCTAATGCAAACTTAAGACTTGAAACTCTGTGATGCATCACATATAGATTTATCACACGATCGGTTGAGTACAAGAATTAGCATGTAAATTTCCTTTGGCCTTGTGCCCGGATGTAGTAACCATGAGACTCTTTGTTATCAGTAGTTCTGCCAAAGGGTAGCACAAGTGTGGAAAGCCTGTTTTAGTCCATTTTTTAGTATATCCACTACTACTTCATGATGAGATTCCCATGAACGCTGCATTATATACGTAAAACCGTCTTGTTGATCAGATTGTCAACGGTGATTTCACAGACTTAAACAAGTCACTCAAGTTAGGAGTAGATTAAGTCATGCACCTGCATGGCTGGAGCACTGTAAAAATCACTTTGTGATTTTGCATGGACATCATGAGATGTAGTAAATTTGATGACAAGGATCGCAATATCCAGATGGCATGGATTTGCTTTAGATTTGGTCACTTTAACCAATACTAAACCTGTCTTTATTGCAGTGCATGTGCTTTATGCATGAAAAACCTTCATTTTAAGAAAATAAATTGAACGCAAAATACTCTTTTCAGGCCATCTCAGTTCCTCAAGTCTCAGTTTTTCTGATATCGAACTACAGTCAGGCTGTTTTGGAGGCAAATGAGAAAAAAACAGCAATTCTCATCTGTCATCTGGTCAGTGTTTCACAGCATTAGGAGTTTACAGAGCCCAGATACATCACTTCCTCCCCCAAAGGGTAAGCAGCATTTCTCACACCCACCCCTCAGATCTCAGCGAGACAGATATAAAAAGATATTAGTCATAGAGTATTTGCATCATTCCATATCACAGATTTGATCAGCAGATTCATCGATCGAGACGGATTTAAAGTGCTAGGCGTTTTGCAACGTTTGACATGTATTTTATAAACAGGTGGTTATAACAAAAATCCTGGACCTTTCAGTCTTAAATTGTAAAATATGTTACAAATATACAGTTTCAAAAACAAAAAGTCAAAATTGGTATGAAGAAAAATATGGGGGGGAGGGGCTCATCATCTGCATGCAAATGAAGCATTTTTCCAGCAAATTCTCATTACCTCACACTCAAAAAAATTAACTAAATTAAGTAATCATGGATCCTCGGTTCCACACACCCAACTTGAGTTTTATTTACATGATTGGATTTTGTTGAATCTATGTGAAATTGTTTCTTCAGAAGAAAGCATTGTTTTGCGTGTAAGGAGACAATTTCAATTTGTGTGTCACCTTTCCAGTTGTCAGTGTGTGCTTTAGTTGGGCTCCTGACCCTTATATAAGTAGAGATAAATGTTGTTTGGCTGCTGTAGTTGAGTTATAACAGCCAGACAAACCAAGAACAAAACCCATCAGGTGATGATGTTTATGCTTGTTTTTTTTTACTTGAATCTCTGAACTAAACATAGTCTATTATCGTTATATGTGTCTTATTGACAATGACAGGCTTGTGATTACAGCTAAATACCCTGTATTTTTCTCACATTTTTTTTATCGGCTGTTCTGATCCTCTCCCCAAAGAACAGAAATGTTTCCATAAGGCACACACAGACATCAAGAATCAGTGTATGAATCTCATTAACGGTGACAAACCACTTGTTCAGAAAAACAGATCAACTCTGAACATTCTAATAACACACTAATAAAAACATCACATAACAACAGCAAAATGAAAAGAAAATTGTATGAATAAAAGAAAGACACTTCTGCTCATAATTTATTCATGTAATAAATGAATTCCATGATTCATTTATCATGTAATATGGCTCTCTGGAATGCTTGATTCTGATTGGTCACTTCAGACATTTGCAGGTTCGTTCTTTTCAAATAATAACCGCTCCAAAGTTATAAATTGTCTTACTAACGTTTGAATGTTAGTCACGTGGTACTATATCATTTCACGGAAGTATGAAAATGTTAATTTAAAACAAATATGCCAATAAAATGTTTCAAATTCATATTCATGTCCAGTTTTTCTCCTTATGTGTCAAGTAGCCTTGTAATAAGCAGGATAATGCAGAGGCAGCCAGTAGTTATTGCGAAATAAGCCCCTTCAGCCTAGTACAAGACCCTCCGCTTCGCGTTATTTCTGCGATAACTACCGGCTGCCTCTACATTATCCCTTACTAAACAAACATACAACATATAACTCAATTACAGCAGCCAAACCAACATTAATTCTACTTATATAAGGGTCAAGAGCCCAAATAAAGCACACACTGACCACTGGAACGGTGACACACAAATTGTGATTTTCTCCTTTAAAAAAATGCTTTCTTCTCTAACCATACAGTGAAGCAACAATTTCACATAAATTCAACAAAATCCATTCATGTGAATAAAACACAAGTTGGTTGTGTGGAACCGAGGATGCATGATTACTTTAACTGAGTTAAGTTAGTTCAAAGAGTCATTTTTTTTAAGTGCAACATGCCCATAATTAAATAATTAAAGATTTATGCATCTATTCATGCATTTCCATAATTGAATCTAATGAAAAGATGTTTGTGCATTACTGTAATACTAATGCTATTAGCCTATAATTATAAAAACGTTTGTCAAGACAATCTTTGAAGTTGGCATGAGAAAGCTGTAAGTTATAAAAAGATAGATAGATAAATAGATTAATAGATTTGGTTATTTTTATAAATTAAAATTTTTGAATACATGTAATTATATGAATATAAATCTACACATGTAAATACAGTAAAAAATTTGCAAAATGTATATTGTATGTGTGATATTTATGTATACGTAATAAATATACACAGAACCCACAAATTATATGCAAAGAAAACCTTTTATTTTTAGATGCGACTAATACCAATTACTTTGGCAGCACTAATGATAGATGCTAAGGTACTCATATTGGTTGGTAGGATGTTGCTATGTGGTTGCTAAGGTACTTTACTAATATGATAACAATTTTTAAAACTTAATAATAAATACAAGTTTGGAATAATTAAGATTTTCATAATAAAGTTTATTTTGTTTACCTAAGTTACATCTTTTTGTATTTAAAAAAGGCAGTAATAGCAGTAAAATTGCTGCAATTTACTTTATTTTTTCAATTTCAGTATATTTTAGAATGTCATTTACTCCTGTGATGACAAAGCTGAATTTACTACTTCAGCTACTTTACTACTTTAACGCTACTTCACTCTTCAGTGTCACATGATCCTTCAGAAATAATCATAATATGCATATTTTCTGCTTACAAAAAATATAAATATTATAATTTTAAAAAAAATGTATGTTCTTCTGAAGAGTAATGAAAACGCATCCATCCCAGGCAAAATCTAACTACAAATTCCTTTGATTTAGTGAAATTCGCTCCCATCAAAGTCAGGCTGTAACTGGGAGCAAATGGATAGTTCACTCTTCAGCCACTTATATCATTCAATTAAATGTGCTTGATTTAATGCAAGGGGAGGCTTGACTAAAATGGGAACGTATTGATTTTCCTAATGGCCGTTGTGATGCTGTTACATGCCATTTGTTTTACACTGCAGCTGTGAGAGCGTGGTGACCATGGGAACCAGGGGAGGAGCTGATGTCATAGCCCTGCACCTGTCCCGCTTACTCATTCACACAAAACAGAGGGAGAGAAAGAAGGAAAAGAGCCACTGCCCACACTACGACCCTTAACACGCTTACCGACAGACAACTGCACATTTCTCATGTTAGCTCTGACCTAAAACAACGTGGGCAGCATTGTTCCCATGTAATTAGTCTCTGTGTGGAAGCTTGGGAAAGATGTGCTCACACAGTTGTTTAAAGCAGAGATTAGTGTTAAAATGCTATGAAAGGTGCCTCTGTTGCTGCTTCACATACATTTGTTTGCTTACACTTTATACTAAGGCATCTTGATCCTGCAGATTTTCCCTCAAAGTGATACAAGCTCAGAGCAACAGGTTCCCAACGGTCAAACAGATATTTTTTATGTAAAATATGCTAATGTGTCCCTGGATAGGTCTCATACTGGAAGAAAATGCAGGTCACTGAAGTTGCAAATATGTCTTATGCAATATCCATCTGCAGATTTCTAGAGATTCTTATCAGTCATAAAGGCTATGAAAACTATAAGCCTGTTTTCCACCATTGGGCAGAATGGTTCTCATTGCGAAACATCCTACTTTCTTTTCCCACTGTGGTGTTGTAAAATGAAATTTATGGTGTGGTCACGTTTTTTTAATCAAGACATTTTAGTAGGAATCAATGTGAGCGAAAATTTTATGCAAAGGTGAAGGATTTCCTCATGGAGATTTCAGAATGTGAAGTTTCAGATTCCTATTGTAAATACCTGATTTGGCCTGCATTTTGTGGAGAAACTGTAACTGTGCCTTTTAGAATGTAAGTTATCTTGGTGAAAGGAGAGCAGTGGTGTAATTACAGAACAGTAATTAGTTACTGCACTAAGGTATCTTTTTGGCTACTTAGTTTCACTAAGTATCAGCTATTAGAAACTTTTCCTCACTACTTGACAACATTTTTGAATAAATATATGTACTCTTTACTCCAACATGCTTGCATAGCACCTAACTTTTTCTGTAGATGTTTTTTTCTGCTACAGTGAAAGAGATACCGCTATCTACAGAGCATGTTTTGCCTTTACTCACCCAAACTTGTCAACAAGGCTGTTTTATGCAAACACAAGTGCATTGGCAGATAGTTTAAGTGTCTGTGGATGTTTAATGTTGCTTTCACACCTGCAGTTCTTGTAGTTCAGTTTCGGACCAAAATCAAAAAATGATATATCATAGCTTTTTTCAGCCATTTTGGTTCCGTTTGCTCTGTTCTGCACCAGCTGAAATGAACCAAAATGCAGTCACATGACAACATCCACTTCACTTGTAGGTCTTTGAACGCATACTCTAACATGCTTTTCGATTGGTCAGAAGGAGCTTGCGGGAAAATGCAATGTTTCCAACTGTTCCACATATCTGTTAAACATCCTTGTCCCTGAGCTGTTTACTCAACAATAAGAAGACTGTGCTGTTCTTGTGAGTTTTAGAAAGTTGCGACTAGATATGGTCATCAGACCAAAGTTCTATGATGTTCTGCACCTCCACGCAACTCCCAAGTTTGTCAGCAACCTGCCATGCTAAACTAGCCTGGGCCCGCCCATACTTCCTGTGATGCTACATTTTATTTCGCGAGCAAAGTTAGTCTGACAAAGCTGCCGTTTTAGAACATTTCCGTTCCCACAAAAGTGGGAATCACCAACCACCTCATCACAAATGAACCGCTCCAGGGTTCGCTTGAAAGCCTTCATTTATTGCAATATTGAGGTGTTTTTATTTAGATTTTAGACAATAAACATAATAGCTCTAGCATTTTTCTGTTACACTGAATTTTATTTAATAATCTATTATACAATTTTTTTCCACGTTGACTGACCAACCAATAAGAATGCAACATGAAATAATTACAACTTAGCGCTAAAACTTAAGCTCTTATGCCTTCAAGATCACACTCATGCAGTGTGTTTTGGGCTTTAGGTGTTAAGTACTAGTATGTTTTGAGCCGTTAATCAGCATGAGTAAAGTACTTAAATACTGTACAAGTTCAGTTGTACAAGTAAACAATAGAAAGTGTGTTACCAGGCCAGCTAGTAAGAGCTGCACAGGTAAACTTGTGTAGACCTGTGTTCGAATCCCACTTGGAACAAGAATGAGGGGAGAAAACCAGACGAGCTTATGTTGGTGCCATGACCCGGATGGGCAAGTGTAACGGAGGTTAGCTGGCAGGAGCTGAGCAGGTAAACCTTACTCCTCTGATCTCAAAAGGCACACTAGGTTCAAATCATACTGGAACAAGAACATGGGTTCCAAACATGCCCAGTTAAACTTGATGAGGTGCTGGAATGGTTCATGATATAAATGCCACTAGAATTTTTTAGCCAGATGGTGGAAAAATGCAAGATGTTGCAGACAAATATATCTTTAACTTTAAATGTAGAACACAATGCTCATGCTTACTTGTCAAGTCACTGCGAGATGTGTGCAAAGACTTCAGTCTAAAACATGTCTACTTATTGAAAATGGTGCACAAAAAGGTGTTTTGTGTGAACTGGCTCTTACAAAAAGAATGAATATTTTAAATTCTACAGAGCAAGATTCATAAACTGTTTATTGTAGATTATTCCAAAGCTGTCTTCACTTGGCATGTATCCTCTGCAAAAATGGAGCATGCGAGTCAGCTGTGCTTTTGGATAATTGTTGGCCGAGGGTGACCACTGTAATATAAAATCTTCATTTCACACTCATTAGGCGGGAATGAAAACTCATACATATCGAGTTTACCGAGAGATATTGTGAGTTGCTGAGAAAATTTCAGCTGTGGGAAATTCGCTTTTCTGGTTTAGGAAATTTCGGTCTTTATGTACGGTCATACGAATGATGTTGTGTTGCATACACATCTTATGCAGAGAGATATACAGATACATTTTTAATGCATCTTATCAAGAGAATACTCAATGTGGCTACAGTATATCTTCTTTAAGAGCTGGGGATAATCAGATTACGTGGGAAGAAGTCCTTATATGTATGTTTAACCTACATGTTCTTAATCATCATTTCTTTGTGGAAAATTATTCTTCTTATGCCAAAATAGCTATGGCCCACTTTGATGCGTCATTCAATCGCCAATATGAGCAGGCCCCACTGGAGAAACAGTTATACAAAGTTTTCTATAAGACAGCTGAACAGACATCTGCCAAGTATAATGAAACAAAAATCATTTTCATTTGCCAGGCATGTGCAATGCTTACATGTTTCTGCATGATAAGAGAGACAAATGAGAGCACGGTGTGATCATGTGAAGAATGTCAACATGTGTATTTCTCCTTCACCCACAGGGTCCTGCAGATGTAATGTAAAGTGCTGACAGCTGTGGCCAATGTGCAGCGAGTGTGTGTGAGAGCGCTCTAACCAAGCAGAAACCCAATATCTCTGTGAAATGGCCAGTGGATTAAGAACGTTTGATAAGCCTTCAGACATTTCTATTTGCTTAAGAGCATGTGGGAAAAGGCATTTAAGTGGACCGTGGGTGACCACTGAACTAGAGAAATAAGAAACTAAAGTTTTCCACAATGTTTTCACTAAATAATTTAATTGAAGTGTGGCTAGGATGGTTTGGGTTACAGTACAGTAGTGTAAAGCAGGTTGTTCTAGAGAATGCCTTTTAATTTGATTTAATTAATATTACACATTTTATATTTATTATTCTTTACTTAAGCAATTTATTTTTTATATTCAATTAATAAATGTAATGTAAAGTGAAAATTAAAAGTAATGATTTAAGAATTAATTACATAACTGATATGAAAAAATTTGAGTTCAAATCAGACTTATTAATATTTTATTTCATACATTGATGTATAAATCAAGCTATATATATATATATATATATATATATAAATTTATAATATATAGGCATTTAATGTAACTATATTACCAGTATATACATTTTATTAAATATTAAATATATATTTATTAAATATTCTATATTCTATATATATATATGTGTGTGTGTGTGTGTGTGTGTGTGTGTATGTGTGCATATTATGTGCATGTATTCAGACATCTTCTTTGTAGTAAATATTAAATAAATGTTTAATACATTTTTAATATATTATTTTTTATACCTGATATGCTGAATTTAATAAAAAGATATTTGAAATATTACAGTCTCAAATAACAGTTTTCTGTATTAATATATTTTCAAATTTAATTTATTCCTTTGACAGCAAAGCTGAATTTTCAGAATTATTTCAATTTAATTTCAGCTATTACTCCAGTCTTCTGTGTCACATGATCTGTCATAAATAATTATAATATGCTGATTTGAATTGGAGTTTTCAGTTATTATTGGTGCTCAATTTTAATGAAAGTTTGCATCGTTCGTATCGTTATTATGCACCTTTTTTTTTCTTGAGCATTCTTTGATGGACATTGATGGAAGTTCACTGGACAGCAAAAATCATATGTGTAATTATAAATGCCTTAATTGTCACTTTTGATCCATTTAATACATCCTTAATGAATAATATTTCTTTCTTATGTATTTTTAATAACAGTGTATTTCTGTATCCCCAAAATATTAAGCAGCAACACTGATACAACAGTAATGTTTCTTGAGCACCAAATCAGCGTATTAGAATTATTTCTGAAGCATTATGAATAAATAGTTTTTAAATAAATAATAATAAACCAATAAATCACCAGAGGCTGTTTTATATAGTGCAGTTGAAAATCTTTTGGTAGATTTCATGGATTCATGCAGCATATGCTGTCAGTGCCACTGTGTCAAGTCGTCTTGCCAAAAGTTAGATGGGGAAAAGGGGAGGAGAAATGCCTGCTCCAGAGTGACCCTGCCAAACCCCAAACCTTAAATGTGCTCGGAACACCACAGGACAAACTCTGAGATGCTCAGCGAAGACTGGCAGAATAAACAACCTGCCAGACAAATTTAACCTCCGTTTACATCCAGAAGATGCTGAATGACTTAAAATAATGGCTTTTTATTAATGCGCCAGGGCTTCTTTTTCAGAGATTTAAAATTAAGGGAGCACCTGTTGCTTTGAATTTACAGCAAGGACTCTGAATATCACATACCACCGAAACTCTGAAGCAGGTGCAGTCGAGATGTCCACGGGTTCGGTGAGTGATCCTGAAGATCTCCAGGAGCTGTCAATCACTCACATGGACACACGTTCTCTAGAAGACTCAGAAGACGAGTTTAGTATTGATGACAGTTTGAAAGCAAAGACCAAACAACCTCGTGCTTCTGCCAACAACAACAAGCAGCAAATGAAGATGGGGAAGGATGGCAGACAGTCTCAGAGAAACGCAGCTAACGCCAGGGAGAGGGCACGTATGAGGGTCTTGAGTAAAGCCTTCTCGCGGCTGAAGACCAGTCTGCCGTGGGTACCGGCAGACACCAAACTGTCAAAGCTGGACACGCTGCGTCTGGCATCCAGCTACATTTCTCACCTCAGACAGCTCCTGCAGGAGGACAGATACGAGAACAGCTTTGTGCATCCTGTAAACTTGGTATGAGTGAGTGTTGTTGAGTTTGTCACAGGATTTTATACGCTTCCATCTGCTCAAGAAGATTCATTGCTCAGCGTTAAATACATCATCTATATGACATTTTGTAAACATAAAAAAAGTATACTACACACAAAAAGTAAGATCTTATATAATAGTATCATATCTTTTAGGAGTACCATAAATAATACCATGATACATTATAAGTACTACGGTATTACTATTAGATACATGGTAAACACTCAATTATGAATATACCTGAATAAGAATTATATGACATATACTAATGCCTATAAAAAATGCATTATTCTGTATTAAATACCAATAATATAATATATGTATACGTATATTAGTATATGGGTAAATGCAAAAACATTAGTAAATAATACTTACATAAATTACTTAATAATTATAACAGATTTTACTCAACAATTCAAATGCTAGATTAAGTATTAATGCGGATGGTAACACTTTATTTGAAGGTGTCCTTGTTACATGTCCTTACCATTATAATAATATGTTATTTATGCATAATTACATGCAAACAACTCTAAACCTAACCATATAGTAAGCACATGTACTTAATTAGTTAATTGATATAGCTCAATACTTAAATGTATAATTAATCTCCTTAAAATAAAGTGTAACCATGTGTATATATATATATATATATATATATATATATATAATTTGTAATATTCTGTAATAAATATAAATAACATTTTAAAATGTTTAGAAATGTTTAACTTATATAATTATATATAACTTCACATTTTATACTATATTTAGTGTATAAAATGAGCTTATGGTTTATTATC
This sequence comes from Enteromius unitaeniatus, assembly GCA_032359435.1. NCBI lineage: Eukaryota > Metazoa > Chordata > Actinopteri > Cypriniformes > Cyprinidae > Enteromius > Enteromius unitaeniatus. The sequence continues at coordinate 1,223,246 of JAUMHI010000031.1, forward strand.
TTATTGATTTAGAATTTTATTTATCATACAGTATATCAAGTTAAACTGAAGTATATTTGTTCATATATTGATTGGTTTATTATTTTTTATTCTATTAGCTAGCCTATCAATAATGTAATATTACAATAAATCCTATAAATATTTCAAAATAAAAGTAATACTTTGCTAAACTTTTCATGTGTTTGCATCTGCATCTTATGGCAAACCACCAGACTTTTTTATTCTTTTTCCACAGACCTGGCCTTTTGTGGTCTCAGCACGATCAGAGGACAACAAAGACATTTCAGCAGCGGTCAGACTGTGTGGAGCTACAGCATAAACATCTGGCACCTCTCTGTCTTTTATCCCCCTCCATCTCTCGCTCTCTCTCTTTTTACTATCTGTACTCATGCACTTACTTTGAACTTACATCAATGGACATTATGCAATGAATGCAACTGCATGTGGACTTACAAGTTAAACACGAGTCATTGCACACAAATCTGTCTTTATATAGCCTGATGTTTTTTATGTAAGCAAAAACAGATATTACTGTATGTGTTGAAATATTTGAAATGCTGTCTGTATTTAGCTTAAAACCAGCTCCTGTGAAAAAAGAACAGCTTGCATAGCCAGGGAAGAACACTGAAAATCAATTTTATTGTTTTAAGGCGCTTGTAAATTTTCGAATCATTCAACAGTCATTTAAAAATAAATGTTATTTTTTACCAAGCTGCAACATGACCTGTGTAATTAAGGCTAGGTGGAATAGTCCACAAAATATGCTTGATGTCTTGACATGTGTTCACATACAATACTTCAAAATGTGTTTTTGAAGTACAGTTCATTTATGAATGTGATATTTGTGGCTTATTCTGTTGTTTCTTTTCTTGTGCTTTACATTATGACTGAATGAATTGCTCAATGAATGTCTATGACACTTTAAGACCTTGATGCATAATAATCTTGTAAGTTCAGCTAAGAAAAATGCATTCTAAGAACATTTTGCAAATATTCTCATTATGAAAACATTATTTTTAACGTTTTTTTTTTTTTTGGTTAGATGAACATTGGAGAAAATTTAGCCTAAGTTAACATTTTCTTTTAGAACTAGCCAATGAAACAAAGAATATTCTCATTAAGACCATCTAAAACTAGTCAGAATAACATTTTTTAAAAAGCTAGATGACGTCTAACTAAAAATTTTTAAAAACACTCATTCTATGAACGCTATTCTAAAGTTTTTCAAATGTTATTAAAGACTACATAACTGTGAAAGAACTTTGTTCATAACCAGTTCTAAGAACGTTCCGTATGCTGGGATCTCATTTATCCTGTTGGATCATATTAGGCTGATTAAGTTTGTTAGAAATATATTACGTGTAAATGTCACTTTTCTTAAGATGAATACTTGATGAATGTATTTATAATTTAATTTAGCCAAACTAACGTTAGCATACTTAAAGATATCAGATAATATCACCTTAAAGTTGTCGCCCTAAAATAGGCTACACAACTCAAAAATAGGCTACTATCTTCCAAATTGCGTGAGCTTGTGCCCATGTGGTCATTAGAATGTGTGCGGTTTGAAATGGGAAGACGACTTTTCATCACGTTTGTGGGAGGATTGCAGCTGTCGAGCCGCTAGTTTCCCAGAACACTGAACTGTTTCCTTGAGGGAGTCTCACAGGAGATGAAGCACTTTGTCAGGCAAGGACAGCTCAGAAACGACTCTCACGTTCTCCACCGCTCCTGCGCTTGGATGAGCGTTCTGGGGTTCACTGAGCTTACAATGAGGAAAGCATTATCTGACTTCATAAACCACCGTGAGATGTCATCCTCTTCTACCTGTTATAATATATCATTACACTATCAGAACGCAACTGGAAGGTAGAATACTTAGGCTCTTGCTATTAAATACACAGCTGGAAGTGTGCATGCATTTCACGCATCATGTGACTAAAAACTGTTTAAAATGTAAGACTAATAGACAAGAATCTTAATTAATAGTTCCATCTAGTGGTGACGGAGCTCTCTGGCCACGTGATCTTAACCAGGAGCCAATAGGGCTCTCAGTAAATGATTTAAAAATGGTTGATATTTATAAATACATACATTTGCTTATTCGTTTTAATAAATTGTGGCCAAGCAGCCAAGTTCAATATTAGGTTACTTTTACATTTTGAAGATCAAATGTCATTTTCGGTATTTTGTCATTTTTGTTCTGGATATCATACTCAAACAAAGGGTTGAAAAATATATGCTTATATTAAAAATACGAAGGAAAAAATAGAGTGTTCTAATTCGATTTAGGATTCTGCTTCTAAACGTTGGTTGTACACAGTCAGCAGAGGTCGCTATTGATCCACAATACGCCAATACTTTCGAATATCTCTCTCTCTCTCTCTCTCTGTCAAGTTTTTTTGTAATTCGTTTTTAAACCTTGATGTTTTCCTAATTTACACCGAATAATGAAAGGTTATTATAGTAAACGCTAATGTTAGCAAACTGCTTTTCAATCGGCCCGCTGGTGTGTGTTTGTATGGAGAGCAGAAATATCCAGTAGATTTAATTAAATTCTTGAAATACTCTGTATAGCCTTCCATTTCTCAGGTGGAACGCATTTTCATTAATATGGAGCTGTGTTTTCGGGTATTAACCCATAAGGAAGTCCAATTTTTGGTGTACCAAAAACACATTTCAGAGACAAAATTTCCATGAACAGGAAGGAACTGTAGGTCCGAAGCCAAACAGCGAAGTTCACTGAGGCTTTCTTTGTAGTTTAACCAAATGCACTTACTGCAAACCCACGGCGGGCCAAGATTCAAAGAACAAGTCTTTGAGGATATGAAAGACATTCTGAGCTTATTTGTTATCTAATATCTATTCACTCAACAGCACGGAGGAAGAAAATGTTAAACAGGGCCTGTTACTCTGATTATCAGTTAAGCATCTGCTTTATTTTGGTTTCAGTCAAAACCCGTAGGTCATTTAATCATGTCTTGTTTGCTTTATCTCAAGAATTTGAGAAAAAAGAACCATAATTTGTAAAACAAATATTACTATCACTAAACTGACCAATGGCATGCATAATTGCAGCATAGGCCAACTTAATTGCAATACATATCTTTAAAGATCCTTTTTTTGGGTCAAAATACTTTATTCTTATGCACTGAGCACTAAATTCTAAAAGGTTTTACTGAGTGGTTTGTTTGTATATTTGTTTGTTGTGCATACATGTATCATTTGCTTGATAAATAACATTTTATCCATAAAAACATGGAGCTCTCTGGCTGTTTATGGTATTTTCTGATATGTAGAGGGATGTAAATGTATTTCCAAAATGCCTTTTGTAAAAACACTTTATTATGTAAACAATATGAAGCTTTAACCAAATGTTCAAATTTCTGTTCTGGGCATGTATGCAAATATTTGCAAATGTAATGGCTTATTTGCATTTTTAATCATAACACAATACAAAACAATTGTCTTAAATGTACCATAATCAGTCACCCGGTGAAGAATTTTGATACTTTTTAGTTAACATTTTTACCTTATTTTCCTACAATGCCTTCAAATAAATCCAATGTAATTTTGATTGTGCGTTTGGAATAATTTTATAATTTTTCCTGCATATTATCTAAGGCTTCCACTTAGAAAATAAAAGAATAAAATGTATGAAAGCAATGTAAAATAATGAATTCGATTAAAAAATTCAATGTAACCGCTTGACAAACTTATCTTTGTTTTTTCTTTATATTAGTTTTGTAATGTGTGTACATATATGTGTGTGTGTAATTACATTACACAATATAGACATAACATAATTTTATTAACCTAGATAAAACAAGTCATTTTATAAAACGTCAAGAAGTTTTAAAGTAAAAAAAATGAGATGAATCACCTGTCAGACCTGATGATATGACCAGCCAATCACAATCCAGCATTCTAGAATGACATATAATAGAAAGCTGTTTGTTTACACTGGCAAAACAGACCCTGGCCACACTCTTTCTTTGAAGATGGCTTTCTTTTCACAGTGCCAAGTCACTACTCTGCGGTCAGTGTAATCCACAGCTACGTCCAATATGTAGCATCATGAAACATGGCAGACTGTGAGAAAGTTTGGTGGCTCGCTGAAGGTCACCACGAATATTACTGCATGTGTGATCTGCTTGGCTGGAGCCATCCTGCTGGGCTGGAGGGGGGAGATGACACAGTTTTCTTTTAGGCAGGTGATAGAGTTTCTGCACAAAAGCAAGGCGCTCTATCTCCTGAGAGAATGGAGTCTCTTTGTGGCTGGATGTGCTCGGAGAGGAAGGTCAAACCAGGGAAGGGAGGGGTGATGAGGTTGAGCACTGACAAGAAAACATTTCATCAGATATTCCCCTCTTCCTATTGATTCTTTGCCCACTCTGTCCTTTCTTTCTCGATTATTTGCGAAGTTCGAGGGGCGGCGTTGGCAGCGTCCTTGAGTGTTTTTATGCTATGACCTGATTAGGAGTGTGATTCAGGATACTGATATTTTCTTGCAAGGTATGCGTTATTCTTTTCTTGCTGTTTACAAGAAAAGGGTGGGAACCGCAGACATTGTGGACTGAACAAAAGGGTTTAGATGGGCTCCTGAAGGGCATTGTTGTTCACAACGCCACGCATTTTGCTATTCTCCAGGGCTAAGGTGTGTTTGGGAATAATGTCACCTGTGAAAAAAGTTCCAAGTGTCGGTTATCACAACATGGAGATGGCCCAAAATATAATAGCCGATGCAACAGAAAAACAGTTCCAGGACAGAACATATACTATGCTGCAGTGTGCACCATTCAGAATAGGATCGAGTTCAGTTATGGAATTTCATTTGAATTTAGGTACCAAACATGATGCAGAATTCTAATCTAAATTTAGTATGAAATAACATAAGGGCGTTTAAGTGTAATTTTATAAAGTAAGGTTTGACAATCTTTGAATGTTGGCTTAAAAAGTTCTAAAAATGTTTGTAAAATGTGTCTTGAACGTATAGATCTTACGGGTCTTATCATTTTGTCCTTAAAGGGACAGTTAATCGAACAGTTTCCAACCGATTTCTTCTGTAGAACACAAAAGAAGATATTTTATAGAAATGTCCGAATATTAAGGATATAAAGAAAATACTTTAAGGTCCACTGAAGAACTGTTTTTGTCCATATAACATCAATGGGGTTCAAAACAAAATTTGACTTTTATTGTTTGGATAAAATCACATACACTGAGACAAATTCATTCGTTTTCCACATTAGTTAAAAAAAAATAAAAATTATACAGTTTGAAATGTAAATTCTTTGGGTAAACAATTGTTTTTATGTAAATATTAGTGCATTGTGCACTGAGTATATTTATTATTTATATATAAATACAAACAAACATAATATATAAACATATGTTTATATATTAAATATATTTATACATATGATAATATAAATATTTAAATCCATATACAAATAATATTTAAAAAATATGTACTGTATGTGTGTGCATTTATATGTACATAATAAACAAACACAGTGCACACACAAAATGTAAACAAAATTCTATCACAATTAATAATTTGACAGCACTAGTAAATATACATATTTGCCAAATTTGGTGTAAGAATGCTTAATTTCCACAAAGCTTACCAAATAGTAATTTCACTTCCTTCAGTTTCGAATCAATTTCCAGTTTTGCTTGGCCAGTCAAATCAAATTCCAATTCTAACTCTTGACCTACTGCCCAACCCTGAAACTGAGATGTTTTTGTAGTCATTTATGGGTCACAGGTACATCCAGGATGGGTGAGGTGAGTAAAATCTAACAGACACCTGCTTTATGAAATACGAACTGCAATTCTTTCTCTTCTTTATGGGCCAGTTTCATTACAAATATCTCCTGAAAAGCTTTCATGCACTGAGCCATTTCCCCTCCAGACACATACTTTCTCATCCATCAAGTGAAGCTACAATGACGGCCACAGGTTGACAATGGGGATAATATTTTTCTTCCACAATGGCTTTTGGTTCCCTCCTTTTGGCAAGGTTTTGGCTACTATAAATACTCTCCGTTCACTGTGGTTCACAGACACTGCTCTGAGCGAAGATGAGGCCTAGCGTGGCTTCAGGCCTGAGCTGTCAGCGCTCCACAGGGATTAGTAAGTCACAGTCACTGTATTGTTCTCCAGGCTACAATGGGCACATGGAGCTCTGGCCTTTGTCTCAGACTCTGTTGTGAACTTCAGAGATGGTTACAAAGGTGTGACACACCTGTGAATGTAGATTAAACTCTTTTTTCCTCTCTCGTTCCTGTCTTTTCTCAGATTCATGGCTGTAGCCTTTGGCTGTGTCCACCACATCAAACAAAGAACTCACTAGTCATAAGTTCCTTGGTAGTCGTTTGGTTACAATGGGATATTACGATCATATATTACAATTACACCCTTTTTTAGACATTCTACTGGCATTAGTAATGGTGGTGGCTAAAATGATTGTTTTCAGGTAATGTAACGGACAGATGAGGAGAGAATGAGGTATTATTTAATGGCACTGACCACCTCCATTTAATCAATAACACACCCGCCAATCTATTCAGAGAACAAAAACTAATTTCCCATTCCCAAGCATCAGTCTTATTTTGACAGGTCAGGAATAAGCTGGGACTTCAAAAGAAATAAATAGTCTGTCATAGGTTTTGATGGAGATGTCTAAACAGCTTGGACACTAATTCAGCGTTGTGTTTTTCTCCGCTGTGAACTTTTACTGACCGCATCAGAGAGATTTCACGGATATCAGGTACAATGTGTAGTCCGAGGAGATTGTGTTTGACAAATGAATTATAATTACTCAATTTTGTGTCTTTGAGCGGTCAAACAAATGACATAGTTTGAACATTTCACCATTATGCAAACACAGAATGAAAAAATATATACATATTTAAAACTTAATGAGTACAATAGACAAATCTAAAATTCCAACAATTATGAAAATCAATGAGGAAAATCATGGCAAAATGAAGACTGTTCAGTGTTTGACTCGATATTACCACACCATAAACAATCATCGGTTTTAAAATTAGGAGTTTCTACAGCTATGGCCACTTTTGGGCCTCTAGACTTTGATAAAATAAACTCTCTTAAAACTCTTTTTCACAGTCTCAGTTTATTTTATTTGTCTACTAACAGTGTCTAACTGTGGATATACACACATCATAAAAGAATGCAGTCGTTTTTGTTCGTTTTTCTAAAAAGTCAAGAATGATTTCAACCACTTCTTAGAAATAAAACAGCTGCTTTCTTTTTATTGCTATGGCTTATTTCATTGGTAGCATTTTTATATGTTATAAATATGCACAATTGAGTAATATTTACACTATACCACTCAAAAGATTGAGGTACGGTTTTAAACGGTTTTGAAAGAAGTCTCGATGACCAAATTTGCTCAAAAATACAGTTTATATGATATAATACTATATTAAATGCAATTTATTCATCTGATGGCAGCCACTCAGTTCCTCACTGTCCTTCAGGGTTTTCAGAGAGGCTTCAGAAATCATGCTAATTCGCTATTCAATTTTTTTTTTTTAATCCAGTAGTTTCTTCCCCCCTCCCAGGATTCTTGGATGGATGGAAAATCTAAATATCAATGTTTTGTACTACTTTTAGTATACTTAAAGGGATAGTTCACCTAAAAAATGCAATATGTTATTAATTACTTATAAGTAATAAGATCTTCAAAACACAAATTAAGATATTTCTGATCAAATCCAAATGCTTTATGACTCTCCATAGATAGCAACTGACATGTTCAAGGCAAAAAGGTAGTAAGGACATTGTTAAAATAATCCATGTGACATCCGTGTTTCATCTGTAATGGTATGAAGCTACTTGTTGTTTGCAAAAAACATTGTAACTTTATTTAACAATTCTCCTCTTCTGTGTCAGCTGCACATTCGCAAGAGTGCGACGTTGCATGAACCAAAAAGCTAGAACATTAACAAGCTCACACATGCTTTAGAAAAATGCAAATCAACATTATAACACTCTACAAACTGTACTCCACTCTTCATTGTGTTCTGTCAAACATTAGCATTGTGACTGGATATGTGGGTTTTATTATCGAGGTCAGTCTCACCTCGGTGTAGACGGTCATTGTCCTCCATTATGCATATTGTGAGTCATCAGCTGTACGTCTGTCTCATTAACATTTGTGTGACATGCACCAGTTTGCAGGTCGTCATCTTTTATTCACACATAGCCATGAATAACTTATCACAGACTACGACAACGTCTAATAAACCGTATGGGATATTGTATATCTTTGGGTAAGTGGTGGGCCTAAAAGTTGACCCCACGTCCTACTGGGGCATGGTAGGGTCATAATGGGAGGACTTGAGACTGTTGACAGTACAGCCAGTTAGCAACCACTGATGGATCTACTATGTGCCTCTGAGACCAAGAGCCTCTTGGGCTGATAGTGTATCAGATGACCTGTTAATTATACTGACTTCAAAAGAGCAGGCGCTAATGTCTGAGTGTGTCACTGTGGGTGACCGAGTGTTCCCATGACATACGTCTGCGTGTGGACAGGTCTGTCGTTGTGAATGGGGCATAGGTGTGCGATTTCCACCTGTGTGGGAATTCAGGAGTCTTCTGGATTAGCCTGATTAAAGTGTCATAATCCTACAGGATGGGATGATCTCTTTCCCGTCCCTTTGTCTTTGTGGTAAGGGTAGTAACCTGACCAGAGAAATTTCATGACAGCTGCTAACCACAAAAGGGGCGACATGAATTTTGCCATGTGTAAATTAAATTAGCCTATTATTCACTGCTGACTTGGTGATTCAGATATGTGTCACCATCTCTGAGTTGGCAATGAATCACTGATGTCAACCAAAGTCGTCCATCTTCATCAGTAAGACACCTGGATTGGGACAAACCAGTTACATTCACATCTGGGATGTAAGTTGGAATGGAAACATTGAAAAAAAATGTGCCTCAATAAAGGTTCTTTATTGGCATCTATGGTTCCATGAAGGACCTCATTGAATCATTCCATTCCTCAAATGTAAAAAAAAAAAGTTCTTGAGATTTATTAGAAAATAGCCCTCTTTATTTAGGACAGCGGTTCTCAATCCTGGTCCTTATAATTATGGGATAGATTATGAATAAATATTTTTTTTCTAGGGTTTTTGTTTTACTTTTTTCTTAAAGTATTTTTTTTTTCACAATACTATGATGTTAAAGCATGTTTATCACAGTGCATTCATACTAATACATAACAACTAATACATTTTGACATGTTTCTTTTCTAATGTAGTGAACTTGCTCTGTAGCTCCCCTGGTACAGTGTTGCACTTGTGATACAAAGCACTCGTGGTCTGGAAGGATGAAATGCATTTGTCAGTGTTTAACTCCGTCTCGAATCATGCTCACGGAAAGCGCTCGAGAAACGGCATCTATTCCACGGCTCCGTAGGCTTTTAACTTTTTTTGAGATTCACATTACATGGTTTGACTTTTTATGTATAAAGTATGGTGGCTGAGAGAGCTCATCACGCTGCAAACTTCAGAAAACTCATGCAAACAGAAAAAAACACATGCAAACCCATCTGAGAGTAACTCTATCTGATCAGGTTGTTAAAATAAACACAAAAAACCCCTCACCTTTTAGTTCAGCAACAACATCTCTACTCTGACCAAAAGCCACTGAACAAATAATCAGGTCCCAGATAGGTTTGTCACTTTTTAAGGTCCCCCTGAAACATTTCCGTTGTGGTCCGTGCTGTTTGCAGCGCGCTTCTGTGTTTGCAGCATGTTCGTGTTTGCAGCGCCTCTCTGTGTTTGCTTGTGTTGTGAGAATTTGCAGTTTGCATGTGTTTTTTTCTGTTTGCATGTGTTTTCTTAAGTTTGCAGCGCATTTAGCTCTCTCGGACACCGTAATAAAGGGTGACAACCCACCACATTAAAAGCAATGATCGTTGATGTTATCAAAACCAATGGCCAAACTCAAAAACAAAACTAAAATGAAAACATCTTTGAGAATAATGGGGCCCGCTGGTGTTTCGGGGGCCCTTAGGGCAGCTTGCATATTCTGCGTTATAGGGAGGATTCCTTCAGAGGTTTGTTCTCTTAGAAGATATGTGCACTGAGAAGTGGACATCACCGAATATTCCTCCATGATTCCAGTTCAACTCATACGTTCCATTCAAAGTGCATTGAAGTGTGCGGGTTTAAATCATTGAATTTGAATCGTATTCATATATTTACAATGCAAATCTGTGAATGAATGTCTTGTAGTGAAGTAAACTTCACTGGAATGGATTTAAATGGATTTCCCCATTTGAAAAACCATGTCAATCGGAACACAGTTCATGCACGGAGCTTTCTTCTAACGACCTGATTATTGGAATCAGGTGCGTTAACAAAGAGATACATGCAATGCAAAGCGTTGGGGCGTGAGGACTGGGATTAAGAATCGCTGGTTTACAACAACCACAGTAAGAAAATATTGCCAGATTCATGCAGTTTTCATCACTTTCAGAAAATGCAAGGACAAATGTTAGATCATTTTGTTTCAATTAGTCTGCTGTGCAAAAAAAACTTAAAGGTGTGCCTAAGAGATGCATTTTAACAGTAGCAATAGTGTTGTTTGCATTGTGCAATGCATGTAGCCACTGTGGCAAGGGCAGGATGGACAGAGGCCCCTGACCTCCACTCTGGTTTGGGACCTTAGAGGCCCAAAGGGGTCCTCAGATCAAAGCTCAAGTCAGGGGATGAGTGAGCAGAGATGAGGACTGACTGTTTGCCCAGCAACTGGTGCAGAAAGAGTCAAACAACAAGGTCCAAGGCTGCCTCAGAACCTGCACCGACAGATAGATAATTCAGAGAGGAGCAGCAAGGCCATGCGTGACAAGACACAGAGGGACAGGCCAAGAGCTCCTTCAGTAGCTCGAGAAAATTTGGTAGTGAGAAACAATTAGCAGCATTTTCATCCATGTGTTTAAGGGAACAAAACTGTCATCGCCAGGGAGAATGTTACCTGCTGGAAAACAATATCAGAGAAAATTCAAACTAAGCAAAAACATTTGTTTTACTTTGTATAAAAAAATTACAAGTAAAAAACAAACAAACAAAATAATAGTAATCATTTAAATTAAAAAGAAAGAAATAAAGAAGATATTTAAAAAACTACAACAACAATAAACAAACTAAACTCTAAAAATGTGTCTCAACTCTGGTTTATACATTAAAAATAAACTAAATTAAATAAAGGCAATTATTGTTGTCTATTCAGCATTTTTCTAAATTTACATTCATAATAAGTGAATGAAATATAACATTAACTCCAAAGGTTTTCTCCTGAAAAAGACATGTCTAATCTATTTCCTTTCATTCATGAGTATTCTGCCTTTGGTTCAGTTCTCAACAATGTACTTTAAAAATCATTCCCATGAACATGAACCGAAAGCATAATGCCCCAAATCCTCAACTAAAAACTAAAGATTTATGTTAACAATATATGGAGGCTTAAACAACCCTCACAGTCTATTTCATAACCCACAATTCACAGCTTCCCCAGACTGTAGAAATCACTGCTTCATTCACTGGCCTTTATTCCTCCGACGGCAAACAAAAAGACACTATATTCCCTCATGATTCATGACAGCTTACTTTCCTCTCCTCACTTTACAAGGTGACAAAGCGTTACCATCATCTGAGTGAGGCTTGTATCTATGCGAGTTGTGTCTCCCTATGGATCCATATGAAGTGTTCATATGCGGTCCACCGAGGACTCTATGCTCTCTATGCCTTTTCCACATGTCCGATGTGGGCTTAATTACTCCGCTCAGCTGTGCCTTCCACCCACGACTGTCTGCATCTGTGTGGGAAAAGAAAAGACTATTGGGCTAACAGCCATGGCATAACTCTCCGTTTCACTGTGGTACAAACACTGTTTATGAAATTAATATGATTGATTGCAAATCTTAGATGCTTTGTTGCTCAGTTCCACCCGTGTTCTCCTCAGAAAAATCCTAGAAACCTTTAAAAAACAGACATGCTTGTCCAAAAAACACTGGACGTCAGCTTTAATGAGTAAGGAGTGAAACCCAACACAATCGCAGCAATATATCTGAAATGTCACAAAATAAGAAACGCAACACTCTCTGTGCATTTAATACGCAGACTTTGGTGCGACTTTGACAGGCTCTCGCTCGGGATTGTGGGAGAAAGGCGAGATAAGATCGCCCCGTGACCTTTTCCTTCTGATTGGACGCATACACGTGCCCTTCTTCTTGGCACATTCGGCACTGGGTGGCACCCAAGAGCCAGGCTGAACAGGTATTGGGTTGCACGCAGATTCTGGCTCACATGTTTTAGCAATTTCCTCTGCCTTCCGTGAAATTATGCAAATATTTTAGTCCCGTTTCCTCGAGTCTGGAACAGCAATTAAGACTGTCTGTTTCACTTTATGACGGACACTGAAGTCACTTGCAGACAGCCTTCACGGGATGTGAGGATTTATGCCAGTAATGTCACAAAGGTGAAACCTATTTCAGACGGGAGGTTCAATAGGTGAGGAATGGAGAGGTTCTGCCACACTTTGATAAACTTCACAGTTCATGTAGAGTTACGAAACAACTGACCTGGACAGAAATCCGAATAAAACCCAATCCCAATGTGATAAGCGGCTTCAGTTTTGTTATAATTATCACTTGGAATTCATACCATAGAATAAAAGTACAAAAGCAAAAAGATCTGAATACACGTTAAGCTCAACTGACAATCAATTTTCCACTTTTTGTTTTTTTAAAGAGAGCAAAGCTCTGGGTTGAAGTGAGAATAGGCCCAATTGTTAACATTAAATACTTGTTGTTTAAATAGTAAATCCCAAAAGTAAACCAAACACTTTGGTTCCCATTGACTTTTACTATATCAACAAAAATACTGTGGAAGTCAGTGGGAACAGAAGCTGTTTAATTAATAAAATTCTTCTAAATATCTTTTTTTTTCCACATAAAAACAGAAAGTCATACAGGTGTGGAATGATATGTGAGAATATTGATTTGATTTTCCCTTTATGACATGATTTTACCGTTAAAAAGTCATTACTACTAACCTTTTGTATGATGATGATATAAACAGTTTAACAGACAATACATACATTTAAACAAACATAACCCTGCCTGAAAATCAGGAAATCTAAATCTTACATTTCTTAAACTTTCCTGATTCACTTCTATCGTTATTGGCTCATCATCACCTTGACATATATGTATTAAAGAAAACAAGGGACGAAGCAAACTAATTTTTAGTTTTGTGGTAATCAACATTACGCCACATTTTCTGTCAATTGAGCTTAACTTTCACTGAACCAGGAATATTCCTTTTAGTCTTCCTTTGGGAAACCGCTTGGCCTGTTACAGCAATTAGAAGGTCTAATCTGGTCCAGAGGTCTTTAAAATCTGTGTAGTATGAGTTAGGTTCAGCTCGTATATTAGATGGCTCTGAAAGCCAAAGCAGTTTCGTTTTTCTTCTCTGGATGCTCCAGTAAAGATCTACAGGGTTGAAAATTTCCCACCACACAAAGACAGTCAGACCTCAGGGCTGCGCAGTTGTCAGAAAGGCTTCTGCAGGATGAAATCGATGGAGGTCAGTAGATGAACATGTCTCACAGTTCAAAGGTGGATTGAGAAGTAGCCCTCCGTTAGAAATTAATCTTGATCAGACTGAGACCTTTCAGGGAGCAAAGCATGTAATTGGATTAGTGAGCGTAACAACTCCATTAATTATCAAACAATATTGATCAAAGGCCTGGTGAACAAAGGGTCAGCTGTGAAGCATTATTATGAAACATAACCTAGAACTACAAAACCTGTAGGCATTGGATACTAACTTAAAATTAGATCATTAAAATACTATAACAAATATCCTGACAGCTTATTTAACTTTCAACATCAAGGTTTCGGATAAAAGGTTAAGGTATTTTCTGTATATTACATTTTACACCAACTTTTCACTAGCCAAAGTTCATTGTGCATTGTGACACGAACATAAAAGTTATGGCTGCATACATGATATGCATGTATGTTATGGATTTATATTTAATTCACTATTGTTCAAAAGTTTGGAATTGGTGCACCAAGACAACTTTTGATCAAATCTACAATTAAAAACAGTAATATTGTAAAATATTGGTTTAATTTAAAATAACAAAATTTTCAACATTAATACTGCGGTCTTCTGTTTCACCAGTAATCATCAGAAATCAATATGCAGATCTGGTGCTCAATTAATTTAAATAATTGTAATAATTTAATTAAGATTAATTATACAATGATTTAACAATAGACCTTATATGGGAATATGTAAATAATGCTAATATATTCAAATAGTATTTATATTCATATTGTTCTTTTTAATACACTTTTGCAAAGTCATACTGCAATTCAATTTACAAATTGATTAAAAAAAAAATATATATATATATAAAATTTTTTTAATGGACAAAACCTGTGTTCTTTGCAGAAAAGACAAGAAGAAAACACAAGTTAACAAAGTATTAAATTAATTAATTTAAAGCCGGTTAGGTCACAAAAGCACTGTAGACTGTCATAGACATATTGGTGATCAAATCATTCTGACCAGAAGACTGTTGGGGGTGGGTGGGTTACCCGGTTTACCCACTAAGCTGAAAGTTCAAAGGGGAGCCACCTATTTCTCTCTCTCTTTTTCTCCAGGTGGTCTATAGCCACCTGTGTTTTCTTTTTGTGCTTGTCATCTGTCTTTGGAAGGCTTTGTTGGGTTGCCAGAGTGAGGACAAGTCCAGTGTGGTTCCGATGATGGACTTTCTGTCCCTCTGTCCTGCCCTGCACAGGGAACCAGTGTTATAACCTTGAGATCCTCATCAAGAGCCTGGGAAACTACTTACGTGTTGTTTATTCTTTTGTGCGTAGGATTGTGAATTAGAGGGTGGTGGCTCCGTTTTTCAACATATGTTTAATTCTCTTTAAATATGTGGCTTAGTTGGAATCTCTTTGGTTAGGAGTTTTCAGAACACCAGAGGGACGATACAATAAACTTCTGTAAATGATGATGATGATGATATACAAGCTTATTTCTCCCACAGAATAAAAAAAATATATATAAAAAGGTAATTGTGATATCTCACAATTCAGCCTTTTTTTGCAATTCTGAGAGAAAAAAGTCATTGTTTATATCTTACAATGTTTTTTCTTGTAATTCTGAATTGTGAAATAAAAACTGCAAGGAAATTGCAAGTTTATAATTCAGAGAAAAAAGCAATTGCAAGATATAAGCTCGCAGTTCTGAGAATAAAGGTCTGAATGGTGAGATATATAAACTCAAGAGTTGCAAGAAATGAAGTAATACAAGTTTATATTTTACAATTTTGACTTCAGAACTTTCAGTATAAACTTGGAATTCTGGGGTGAACAATCAAAATTGTGAGACATGATCTTGAAATTGAATTGTGTTTCTGCCATGTAACAGAAAAAAGAAAGATAATGCACACGTTATCTTATAATTATGACTTCTTCATTGCAATTGTGAGAGTATTTCTCACAATTCTTACAGTTTGAATTACAATTTCATGTTAATTGTGAGATATAAAGTCAAAATTGTGAGAGAAAATTTATCATTTAAATTTTCATTCTGTAACAAAAATACAAAACACAATTTTTTTTCTTGCAGTTCTGAGTTTATTTATCACAATTATTATTTTAAACTTTAGTTATTATTATAATATTGCAGATGTGAGTTATAAACTTGCAATTTAAAAAAAACAAAAAAAGAGACAAAATTACCTTTTTTTAGAGTCAAAAATGTAAGACATGAAGTTGCAATTACCTTTTTTTAATCTGTGCCTCAAACACAAAACACAATTCTTTGAGACAAAATGTCTTAGATATAAACTCAAAATATCAAAATTATGTTTTGCGTTTCTGTCATGGGTAGAATTTGTAACTACGATATTATCTTACAATTCTGTTTATTTCAAATAAGTTTATTTCAATTCTGAAGTCTAAATTGTGAGATATAAACCGACTTCTGGAAAAAATTGAAGACTTTTTTGAAAAATCACAAATTCCTTTCTTTTTTTTATTTTGTGGCAGATGCTTCAATTTGTTTCTGTCTACAGTGATTTCTCACGCTGAATGTGAGCTGCTGTAATTTGTGACACTGCTGTAAATGATGTCTTGGAGGCATGTTTCTGAATGCATGTGAGCGTGAAGAACTCCACATATAGACACAAGTGTGTGTGCTGGGGATGTGTCCAAAAGTGTAACCTGACTACGGCTATTGTCTTGGCCCTTGAAAGAGTCATCACTCACACACACACTCACACACTGCACTGATGAGCCACTCCTAACCACGGCCATTTTAGGAGCTGGAGGTACAAACATGAAAGGACTCGGAGTGTCGATTAGCTGTTCTTGTGGGTTGCTCAGGGCATTGTAGCTCCTGCCCTGGAAAAACAAGATAAGATAACACAGATAGTACAGTAGCATAGTAGCAGGTCCACGTTATTAAAACTGAGATTAATCCAAATTAAATCCAAAAAAAATATTTTATTAATATGAAATCCATTAAGCTATATTGCAGTGTTTTAAATTTCATTTTTATACTGCCTCTTTTTACTCAAAACATGTTAGCAACTGCATAGCAAGGCCTTAGCAACCACCTAATCTAGAATTGAATCAGCAAGTTCTGCAACAACTACTCAAACACAGTTTATAGCCTAATAACATAAGTCGTTTTTTAATAAAATTATTTGCAGACTTTGCACACAAAGGACACAATTTTTGACAATTATAACTAAAATAACAACAAAATAGTTTAGTCATTATGAACATGATTCCCCAACTAATTAATGCGTTATTATACCTAATATTAAATATATGATGCAGGCAAGTTTTTAACTAAAAATAAATTAAATAGTCTGCCTGTTATATTGTGATTTAGTGTTACAACAACGTAGACCAGTGATTATTGTTATACAGTGTTGTACAGTGACAAAAATTACTCTATATTGATGTGCGCATGCCCAGAAGCCGCAGCTACATTCCTTCAATTCACAATGAGTAAAAACATTTTTAAAGAGGACAACGCAGCGAAATTAATAAAGATATGCCCAAGCATGTAAATTAGTAAAATAAAAAGATCATAAACAGTAACGTAGTCAACATATTTCTTCAGTTACGCCGCGCGTGGAGGGACAAGCTAACGTCATCGGATGAATCGGTTCTTTGAGACTTATTCGAAGTTCAAAAGAGCCGATTCTTTTCGGACAAATAAAGCGGAACTGCCATCGTCCTCCTGCACTGCAGGAACACAAACACGCACTTTCGTTCCTTTCCACTTGAGGAAAACTTTACCGAGTTTTGACGACTATTTATTATTCGAGGTCAGAGCGAGGGAAAGGAACATCACTCACAGTGGTATAAAGTCATTACGACCTCCTCGATATGCTCAACATCACAAGCCCCAGCCACCCCCATATTCCTCCCTTGTATTTACCCTGCATCCGGAGTCGGGGCGTGTTGATAAATGAGGAGAGAGCGTCCAGGGACTCTCTCCGTTAAGGACCGTGCCGCGCGATTTATGACGGCGCTCTCGCAGACTTCACGATGATTAATATGGCTCCTCCGTTCACCGTGCGCTCCACGACCGCCAGTCGGGCAGATAACATCAAAGAGGCCTGCTGCTAGTGTTAAGAAAATACTGCATTCTGGGTCAGCGCAAATGAATCCACAAGGAGCACGAAACGGTTTTAATGACAGCCCCATCTATATATTATCACTTGTACGCAGATTGGAACGGAACGGATAGGCCATGGCATTTGCAAATGTCTATTTTTTTCCCTCAGTTTGCGCGATGCAGGCCCAATGATTTCACTTCGGTTTATGTAGGAACTGTAAACTTTACGTGTAGAGATAGCATCTCTGTATATTCAAAAGCTGTTGATTATACCCACGGTGAAATAACACGTCTGTAAGTTGTTAAAAAGTAAATCAATAAATAAATAAAAAAATCCTATATATGTCCTTTTTTATTGATTTATTTTCTGTAAGTGTAATTCTGTATTAAACATTAGACATTGCTTTGTTTTGTGCGGCTTTAATGATAACGTTTATGAAAATTATGAGGCTATAAATGAAAGTGCATTTCTGCCACATAAAATGCTTTGGTGATTTCATTCTTTAGCTTATTATGATTTAGTATGTCATAATATCAACGTGTTATTTCACAATTATGACTTAAATATTTTAATGTTGACTAGAATGCCAGTTATGACTTTTGAATTTCTTTTTAAGAACTTTTTCACCTCATTAATTAATTCATCTGGCATAGATTAATTATTCTCTTTAGTTTTAGTACATTTATTAATCTACAAAAGATCTACAAATATATTTAAACACAATTTGAAACATTTAAAGACAAACATGCATATTTTATAATTTCCACTGGGAACGCTGCAGGTGGACAAGTTCTAAAATGCATACGTGCTCCATTGATCACTTTTGTTTCTGACAGGTTGTGGCCAGAGGTGATGGAACCATTGTTTGATCACACCACGTTGGTCAGGACGAGCAACCATAGACTGAGGCAATACTGTCAGTATCCTGATTTTCTCAGGTAAGAAAATTTCCACTCACCACATCACCCACCTCTGCCATTATATGTGCTCAGAGCCCTGCTGGAATTTTTTGTTGTATTTAAGTAGCTGCGTAGAGGAACAGTTCACTCCCAAATGAAAATCTGCTGAATATTTACTCACCCTCAGGCCATCCATGATGTCGAGGAGGACTTTATCAGAACACATTTGGAGAAATGTAGCTTTACAGCACTTGCTCATCAATGGATCCTCTACACTAAATGGGTGCCGTCAGAACGAGAGTCCAACAAGCAATCCACATGACTCCAGTCCATCAATTAATGTCTTGTGAAGTGAAAAATGCAATGCACAAATGTGTATCAAATATCCATAATTCTGCTTTACTAGTAAAAATGTTGCCTAGTCTGAATCAGGAGAGAAATATGCACAGATCAAGCACCATTTACATGTCCAAAAAGGATTTTGATGTGAGAGGACAATTGAATAGTCAGTTTTTAACTGATTGATTAGAGCCTTGTGGATTATTACGGTGTATTATAATATTTTTGGACACTCTTTCTGACGGCACCCATTCACTACAATTTACCCACTGGTGAGCATGTGATGCAATGCTACATTTCTCCAAACCTGTTCCGATGTAGAAACAAACTCAGAGTGAGGCCTGAGAGTGAGTAAATTTCCAGCAACTACTCCTCTAAATGCTCATAAAGCTTGAAAGGTAAGTCCAGTCGTATTTCATGAACTACTTCACAATCATACTTGGAATTCTTGATGGTTGATGCTCTGGAAACACCAGGGGTTGTGGGGGTGGGATGGGTGCTGCGTGCTTCCACTCCAGCTCTGGTATGTCATTAAAAGCAACACACACTTCCTAAACCTACTGATGGAAGACTTCTCCTTTTCCCTTTCTTACCACTACTTATAGCCTCTACTTAAGTATGCCAATTTAGCTGAATTCATGAAATCAATGGCTCACTGTTAGCTGCCCATTGATGTAGAACTACGGTGGTGACTGCCCTTTCCCATGCTTCCATCCCGAGACCTCTGCGGCCCACAAACAGAGGGAACACCTGTTTCCAGCAAGCCCAGTCCCCCAGCACCTGAAATCTTAGCAATGGCTCAGGCTATTGAGAGGCAGCCGCACGATAAGCCCGCCCCAGAGATGGACAGCGGAAACTCGATAATGAAAGGGGATGCCTAATAGATGAATCTGGAGCAATTTGCCAAAACACGCCCTGCCTTTCTCAGGAAAATTATCCACACTTGCAATAGGAAGGCCATTGTCTTGGGAGAGTTTGCGCTTTATCTGCGTATTCATTATCTGTATTACAACTGCATAATGGGCCGCTGGTTGGGGAGGAAAGCGCGCATGTTTTAAACGGGGTAGGGGAGCACTGACGTAAAATTAAAAGTAGCTTGCTGTCATTGGCATAAATCAGTGTTATTATATCTGGTGGGAAAACCCCAGGTTTCCTGCAGAAATACCTTCAGCTTGAAAGACTAAATCCTAGAATCATATGAGTTGATCCTGCCTTTTGGAGCGCACTGTATGTTCTTGCATACTTGTGTTTGCTAGCGCTGTTTAAACTCCAGATTAAGGGGAAATTGATTCAGACGTTAAAATCTAAAGTGGTTTTGTATGTGTATTATTTATGTTGTGGGATATTTGAATACAAACTGACTCTTTCAATTTTGTTTTGTATGCTTAAGAAATGCTCAAAACAGTTAATTTTTTTTTTGAGGAAACTGTTTATGTTTCAGGATTCTTTAATGAATAAAAAATAAAAAATGAACGGCATTTTTTACCCTCACATGTGATTATTTAAGCGCTCATTGCCAAATTAACTATTCATTTCTTTACAAATATCTTATTGACCCCAAACATAACTAATAAAAACATTGTGCATGCAATTTTGCTGCAATATTTTGTGGATGTTGTTTCAATATGTTTCTTTTTTTTTGGCTGATGGCTTTTATTTCTGGCAACGTCAGTGATATTTTACATATAGGCAGTTCTTAGCATTACGTCAGTATGCACAAGTGCACTTTATATTACACATAACAGCTGTAGTTTAAGCATTGAGGCTTTACTATTTGACAAGGAACACAAATAGTCAGTCCACGGAGAGCCTCATATCGTTTCTGTCTTTTTCTCTATTGGTCATATTTCACCAACCCCCTCCTGAGGGTGAGTAACCTTCCTCAAACCTCCTTTGATGTCTACGGGACGTTGAAGCACTATTTGTAATCATCACAGAGCCAACCGCTACACATTTAGCCTCCTACCGTGGTGCAACGGCAAACTTAAAGTCAAATCTTAAATGCGACCTTTACATCATCCATTATTGTAAGGTCTGGGTGGGGAGGCGCCCTTGCTGATGCGTAAATTGCAGTTTAAAAACATTTTACTCTTCATGATCACTCCTCTTTCACGCTCAGTAGTGTGTGCTTAAGAAGAAATGGCTGCTAAGGGGCTCATCACTCATAGAAGTCAGAGTTCCCTTTTATAGACTTTTCATTTCCCTGTGGATATGAATGCTTAGGTGAATGAGTACATGTTGTTAGGATGATTTTCTTGCTTTTCAGATATTTAGTCATGAATAAAACATCCAGGAGATGCCCCACGTCACTGATTTTGCCATTTTATGGGAGTGTTATTGTTTATGGGCACAACATGAATCCTAAAACCGACAGTATAGTAAAAACATAATTTGTGATATGATATTTAATAATCATCTAAAAATAATGATAGTAAATTACTCTGAAGTAATAGGCATACAAATTGTTTTTTTTAACTTTTGCCAGGTTGAGAAGTGTAAAACAATTTGATTAAGGCAATAAATTGAGGCATTAAAATAGGAAATATCTGATTTGTGGATTGGACCCCCTAATAATTGTATGAAATTTGGGGTAAAATAAGCTCAAAACTCATGTGATATTATGGATAACCAGGGTTAGAATATATTATATTAATTATATATTAATTATTTATAAAACATATATGTACATACAATTTAAATACAATTTAATAACAAATAATAAATACATTTTAAATACTATTTATTTATTTCAGCAAAATAATAGTAATTAATGGTTATAGTTAAAAGTTAGTTGATAATAAACTACATTTGCAAAGTAAAGTATCGCTTATAGTTTAAATGGTAGTTGGTAAAGTGAGTCTCATTCTCCAAACCTTTGTGAATGTCTTTCTTCTGTAAAACATTAATAAGATACTTTGAAGAATGTTGGTAACCAAGCAATTTTGGTTTCCATGGAGCTCTATTGTATTTTTTGTCCATATAATGGAAGTCAATGGGAGCTTGAACTGTTTGGCTACCAACATTCTTCAAAATATCGTCCTTTGTGTTCCACAAAAGTTTGAAACATGAGAACGAATAAATTATGACAGGACCTTCATTGTTGGGTGACCCAGATGAAAATATCGTAAATGTTTTAATCAGCTTGCCAACTGAGTCTTTTTTTTCTGGGCCTGACAGCTTATTGTTAACATCCAATTCATCCTTCTCTCTCTGCATCTCCTAAAATGACTATTAGGCCTATTTCTTTTGTGGGGCAGTAGGATCCTGAGGGGGGATCTTGTTGAAGAGGACCCATTAAACTGTCCTCACCTTTCCACATGGCCTCTGCACTGGGCTAAAGATTTTAGCTTCCTCCCTTCGTCGACTGCCGGACTGACTGTGGGTCTGCTGCGTGCATCAATGTGTTGAAGGGGAGCTTTAAGGGCGATGTATTGATCTAGAGAATCAATCACAGGGAAAGAGAGCAGCAGAGAGACATTATCTTTTAACACCGCAGACACATAGTCGTGATGGGCTCTCTTCAGGAGTAAAAGAACAGCGTCTAATACATTCACTTGAGAAGACAGAAGAGTTTCCCTCTCATTCTCTTTCTCCTTCCTCTTTCCTTTCCTATTAGTCCCTGGGGCTCAGTTAAAGATGCTATCACTCTATACAGATCACTCCATCCAACACTGCCACCCCATTTCTCTCTCACACTTGTGTACAGTCCTAAACCCTTTACATGCATGCTAAAGTTGATGCAATATACACATACAGTAGTTCGTTGTATCTATTCTGCAATGCGCTCATCCTATTTGGACCCCATTTTTAAATGAATTTAACAGCCACTAGGAATGTTGTTAACATGTGACTTTGTTCAAGATTTCAACATTCAAGATTTTACTTGTTCTATGTTTTGTGTCTAAAGATCTGATCCAAACCATTTTCTGTAAAAACACCTCAGCTAGATGCTTACTGAGCTGCAGCCTCTCTTAAAGATACAGTACATATTTCATTGGAGTGCATTTAAAACTTATGTTATCGCATTAAAATTGATGTTTATCTGCTAACCCCCACAGGGCATCAAGGTGTAGGTGACTTTGTTTCTAAAGTAGAACACAAATCAAGATTTTTAACTCAATCTGTTAGTCTGTCAGTCATATGGAAGTCAATAGGCACCAAATGTTACAAAGCACTGATTGTCAAAAAAAAAATACAAAGACGAAACCAAATTAAACCCTACAGCTTGTGACGATACATTGAGGTGTTAAGACATGAAATGATCGGTCTGAGCAAAAAAACTGAACAGTATTTTTATCATTTTTTACCTCTTATACACCACAATCTCAGACTCAACATAGGTAAAAAGTTGTATAAATTCTGTTCAGTTTTTTGCTCAGACCGATCGAGACATAATGTATGTACTATTTTTAGAATCAAATCAGCTTGAGAAAACGATTTTACTCCATTTTGAATGGAAAATTAAATCTAAGGTACAACAACAACTTTTAAACTTCAGTTTTATCACTATTATATTTAAATCCATTTTGCAGATTTTTCCCAAAATAGGGCCACAAATTCCATCTGGGCCTGGTCATGAGTCTTTTAAATAGTGAAAAACAGCACTTGTATACCCAGCCCAGTAAATGCCACTGGTTAAGGCCAGCTTCGAACGCAACCCGCTGTTCATAAGCAGACTATGATGCACAATTGTCTCGAGACAGCTTGAGTGGATAACCATATGCTGTCACAGAAGACCAACAGAGCCTTGTACTGAGTGCTGAGCTGAGCTGGGAGTTGTGTGGGAGTGGGAGGAAAAGGGGAGAGATGAGGGACGGCTGGGGTGTGGGAGGGCTTGTCAGGGTTTTTCAGGAAGGTTACAAATCAAGGATTTCTGAACCTAGCCTTCTTCTCGGATTCACTCTCTGGAGTGGAAGTGTGTGTGAGAAGAGAGCGCGTTAACCGGGCCGTCCGGCTCTTTATTGAAGCGTTGGTTAAATCAATGGCATATGTGTAGTGTGACTGCCTCACAGAGCTGTCAGAATCTATGCTGCGCCTTCCTCAACTGGCATGGGTCCATCCAGTCACACTCCATCCACCACAACCAGTGATGGGGTAAACAAACTCACTCCGCAAATGTCAGAGATGTCAGAAGGATGAAAAACTGCGGGCTGCTCAATGATTACAAGAGATTATGATAGAAGAAAGTGGCAAGGATATAGTAGATTTAAACACCAACTGTTGTTTCAAATGTTTAAAATAGTTTGTGCTAATTGCAAAACCCATATCATCTGTCTGTGACTGTAATTGAATTGTATTTGATTCAAGCTAGCAACTAAACTAAACTATTTCCTAATTTTTTTAAAAGGTCTCAAAATGTGATATTTTACTGGAATTATTTGTGACCACTATAGTCTACTACTTTTAAATGAATCAAAAACATAATAGCACAACATTGATTCTTGAACAAATTACATATGTAGATATTTTTTAGTGAAACAGGTGTAATAGGTGTTTTTTATGAGTGGTGTAATATTGTTCCTGAATAAATGACTTTAATATGTTGTTTCTTTGTAGTGAATCAATAACATACAATTTCATTTTATAGTCATTCCTATTTTACTGTATACAGCACAGCCAGTGTATTCTGATTCCTTCATTTAATGACTCTTAATAGAGTCAAAAATATAAATCAAAGATATACATTATGACCTATTTATTCAGATTGTCAAACAAATTATGCTTATAAACCGATTCTTTGAAGTGAATCATAAACATGTAATCTGATTCCTGAATTAGTTACTCTTAAAGGAATAGTTTAAAAATTTAAATTCTGTCATCGTTTAATCACCCCTGAGTAGTTCCAAACCAGTATGAATTTCTTTGTTCTGCCGAACACAAAGGAAGACATTTTGAATTCTTTTTGAAATCATGCTGTTTTGAGTCACCATTGACTTTCATGGTAAAAATTAAATAGCCTGGTTGTAAACTTTCTTCAAAATATCATCCTTTGTGTTCGGCAGAACAAACAAATTCATACAGGTTTGGAACTTCTTGAGGAATTAAAATTATCCCTTTAAACACTGATTCTTTTTTAGTGAATCAAAACAATACAGCTTGACCAGTATAATCTCATCCTTGAACAAATGACTCATTTGAACCAATTCCTTTTAGATAAAAACAAAACATGCCTTTTATCAGTAGATTTTTTTCAGTGAATCAACAACATACGGAATGACCAGTGTATTCAGATTTTGCGAAATGGAAGATTCTAAAGTAGTTCTTTTAGTAAGAATAGATGGGATGTGTTTTGGAATCACCAGTTTCATATAGGACCTATTTCAACCCAACAATCATCTTGTTGTTCGTAGCATTATTTATTTGCGCCTGATAGAGGTCATTGTTAAGCTCTGAGATGTTCAGTTACATCATAATTGTGCTCTAATCTTTTTAACTCCATAGACGACGCACTCAGTATAATGAAGATGATTTGTACTTTTGGTTTGCCAATTTATGTCTCAATGGATTGATTGCTGTTTTGGGAGATAGGTGTATACATCTTGTTTATGGAACGACAGATAGGACGCAAATTTAATTTTTTTGTTTTTCTTGAAATCATGATTAGATCTCAATGAAATACAGCCCTTGATGGTATTTGCATCTTATGACGATGATTTCGTTAATTGCATAAAAGCTCTTTTTTTGTGTGCGGTGCATATTTGGATGCAACGGTCTTAATGGTGTTCAATTAGTTCCACAAGGCTTTCCTCGATGGATAGGCCTCCAGCTTGATTGCATTGAACGGTGGGTATTTCCTGTGTTTAAACCCACATATGGTTCGAGTAAGGCATTGACTGTGGGACTACCGTTTCTCTCCACTACATCTTCATTGCTTGTTGAACCCCCCTCAAAAATCTCTCTCTGTTTTACCAAGTCGTCTGTCCAAATGTTGAGGAGGTTTTGGCCTGGGCTATTGGAGGGTAAAGCCAATGCAAATTTCAAGAGGCACGCATGGCTCAGCGCAGTTTATTTCCCATGATTCCTCACTGCACAAGTCTCTTAGCCACACCTACTGACCTATGGCTTGAAGGCATATTTGTACCTTTACTTTTACATTAGCTTATCCCACTTTGAAAAATGCATGTGACACATGAAAGGGTCTTTTTGAAATCCTCCTCGTGCATCCAGAAGCGTCACAATCAAGTTTGTTCCACAGCGTGTGCTGGCGTTAGGTTTTATGACTGGATTCATTTCATCTCCATCAAGCTGAGTACTGTGTCTATCCCATGAGTCAGTAGTCTAAGAACAGCCCACCATAAAATTAGCTGGAACCAGAACTGGTCTAATGACTAAACATGATGGTACATGCAGTGATTTTTTTCCTTTTTGTTGCTAAAGGCAAAATATATATATACTTTTTTTTGGACTGAGAGAGGTGAACATGACGTGTTTGGTAACACTTTGGCCGCAATTCACCTGTAGGTTTTGTGATTCTAGGCGGATCATATTTACATTGTTTTTCCTGTGCCGTACACACATAATGCAAATGGCTTGGCAGAGTGAAATGAGAGATTGAGGGTGCGTTGTGGAGACATTTGGATTGTGCAAACCTCACTGAGAAGTTAAACATGATTTACACATGCACTGACCCTCTATTGTTTAATTCCATCTAATATTACAGAATTTGTTGATGTCAGTTGATTTGTTTCAGATGATCATTCATTTTCTACTTGCTATATATATTGTCCATAGCATATGTAAAGCTCCTTTTAGGTGAGTGTTTTTAAGGTATGAAAGTTAGCATTGTTTGAAGGAACAAATATATAAGTCAGCTGTTGGGTCATCGTGCCACATTTCTGTTGGCATGAAGACAATATGAGACGCTGTTTGCTAAGGGGTGGGCCTATGAACATTGGCAGTCAACGCCTGGCTGACTTTTTCATCGCTTTAGAGTTGTAAACAGGAACAAAGGTGATGGTGAGGGTCAAACAGAGTTCACCGCTGACCTTCCAAGACTTTCTGTGTTGGAGAACATCTCTCAGGTAAGTTCTCAATGATTTGCATTATTTTTTTGGTTGTATTTACATATAGGCCTTTGCATTAATGTATATATACACACACAGTGGGGTATACAATGAGACTAGATTAATCTGATTTAAAATTTAGATCTGGAAAAAAAAAGTACGGGTAAATGAACTATATCACTTCGTTAAACTTTTGCGTTACTCTGAGAAACTTCGCTCAAAGAGACCCCAAGAGCCTTTGTGATTAATATAATGAGGTGGGAGGAAAAACTATATTTCAGTGCTTTTGCAAAGTTTCTGGAGGGAACACAATACTTCTGTGAGAGAACAAATTTTGCTGGTGTATTGCAGCATTAATATTTGGTCAGGGCTTGCTGCTCATTATTTTTCTATATGGCCTTTGATTAGGTCTGAATCGAAGCACGTTTTCTTCTGTTTTTTTCCCGTACCTGTGAAAGTATTTACTTTGGCTCTCAACCCTTACACCACATCTCAAAACCCAAGCTAACAGAGTATTTGGATAGGCAAAGCAGCTTATTAACATTTCTCAGTGAACCTCAACCGTCCAAAGGTTCCATGTTACCTTTTTTAGCACATTCCTCACATAGGAATTACGTGCTCAGCAATTGGGCAACATCTACAATGCATTGAAATTTGTTATTGGTTAGGATATAGGGTTACATTTTAATGATGTATTTATTTTTTTCTGCTGTTTCATTTAGCTTCTTATTGCGTACATGTTGTATACTCTTATAATCTTGCGTTAGAAAGAACATTTGGATACTATCATTGCATACCATTGTTATTATTATTTGCCTGCCTCTGCCAATATCTCACATTCCATCTTGTGATAGTACAACCACAAGGTGTGTAAGTCTACACTTCACTGCTTTAGTAGGTATGATAAATGTCATGCTTGATGATGTGAAATAACAGACAAAGAGTACGAACAGTGCTGATATGACAAGCTAATTACTAATGAAGTTTATTTCCTCCTTTTGCTGCATGGAAAGAAAACTTTTTTTTTCTCCAGGTGCTTGTTATTTCATACGTTAAGAAATATGATAGGACTCTAATTCAAAACACTTGCCGTGTTGTCTGATTGGTTATGGTAATTGCTCTTGTTTAGCCACAATAACTCAGGACTTTGTGCTGCAAATGCAAACAAAGTCACAAAAACAGATGTCGTTTTAGATCCCCAAATTATAAAATGAAAAATGCATGTTACAAAATAAGCCTATACAGGCCGTTTCCACTGAAACAATAAAAACAAATAGCTATAACGGCATTATATTTTTACAGTTTTATATAAATCAAAAGTTATAGACATGCTGAGACCAAAAGCGCTGAGTCCGTCGCTCGTCCGTTTAAGTAGCGGTTAGAGCATTGGGTGAGACACAGGGACCTCTTTCTGTCAGTTTGACTTCCTCCTGCTCTCCTCTCCTAGATGAGACCTGATACAGCTGCAGGAAACCGCCAATAAGAGCCCTATCAGATCGACAAGGACGAGGGAAAAGACATGAAAGGAAATTCTTATCCTTTTTCTCTTCCACTCGGTCCCCCTTCGCTTTCCCGTTCAGGCTTTGACACATCTGTATATCAACACGCTCTAGTAGCATATAGGAAAAGTGTAAACTCTGAGGCCCACGAGCGATTTAAACACAGCAGATAGCTCATCTAACACTCGAGAACGCGCTGCAATCGGATCCCAGAACATCCCTGAGAACATGAAAACATGCTCGCTGATCACATCAATAACACAGTTATTGATCAGAGAGTTCAGACTAATCAAATCGAGCGCTGGTTTGTTTGAAGTTAAATACGGGCTGCTGTGCTATTTATCTGTTCCGCTTTTGGACTTTTGTGCAGGCCGCCCACTCAAACGCACATGGAGGGAAAGTGTTATTTGTATTGTTAAATTTACATTAAGCCCATTTTAATTGCATCAGCCGCTAAACAGATCTCACAATAATGGCCCTAACCGAGAAAATTGCGATCATCTGTGGAAGGGCCTGCAGTATAATGGACAAACCCAATTAATCTAATCTTGTTGTGTTCCATTATGGCTGCACTTTATCATTTCAACAGATGGAGCATGAAGAAATTAAGAATGCGCTCCTGCCAAAGCATGGCTCGCTCGCAGACGCTTTTCTCTCTGATGGTACCGCGTTTCGCGCCTGACGCGGCCTATATATCCTCCTAAAGAAGTGATCCTCTTACAGATGAAGAATGCTGGTTTAACTGATTCTCGACAAGAGATTAATTGAAGAAAACTTTTAGTTGGAGAAGGCAAGTGGGATAGATTAACAGTTTTACGTCCGCAATAGAGTTGACTGGAACTGGAGGGTTAATGGCAGGTCATTCGAGCGGCACGATTTCTAAAGCTCTGCTGTAACCGATGAGGTCAATTCAAGTCGTAATGTTCACGTCTGAAAATAAACAAGTTTTCCTGGTTTGAACATTGACGGGAATACAAAACAATGATGGATGCGTGTGGATGGAATTCAAGTTTGGGGCTCATGAGTTTGTTTCTTCCGATTCTATTTTCCAGTGGTTAAATATTTAATTTGGACCAATGACAGAAATATAGAAAGTGCCCAAAAATAGGTGGGTTTAGAGGCAAGAGTCGGTACATAAGATGCAAAGGGCTTTGAAGGAACTTCCTCTAGGGGGCACATTGTATTCAGTATTAAATACAAGTACAGTATGAGGGTGAAGAGTAACCCAGCAGTATGTGCTGCTGTTTTATGTTCTTAATGTAAAATGATCTTATTATTATTATTTTTTTTCCCCCCAAGGTAGTTGTAATGACCAGTTCTGTTTAACGTTGGAAGTATAAAATTGCATTTTGTTACTTTCATGTGGGAAACAGTAACCGAGGAATATCACTGTCTGTTTCTTTCCAAGGCCTCACACATGCAGACGAACTAAAATTGGTTCACTGAGAAATGAGTATTTTAATAAAGTCAAATAAAATGTTAATTAGTCTATGATTGTACACATGCATTAAGATAAATATGCTGCCTTGAGTAATAAGTAAATTAATAATTAAGAAACAGATATTGCAACTTGAGTACTTTAATTCTATTTTGCTTATTAAGAAACTGATTTTATAAAGCACAAATGAGACTAATAAAGATTTTGATCTTGTAAGTCACAACTAGTAATTCACTATTCCTTGAGGGGAAACAGATCTGCAGTGTTATTTAAATACTCCTCAAATATCAGCCAGCATGCTCTTTTTATTTTGGCAAATCCTTTTCTCTAAAGCAATATATACTCTCCATTACATTGTCTATCTCTAAATAAACTGTTGAAGTCTTTTCAGGCACCATCTTATAGTATTTGCAAATTGCTGTGACATAGGGAATCTTTCCTTTAAAGTCTAAAGTCTTCATTATTAAAAATGTGTTTTTGCCAGCTATGATAAGCAAAACACTAAACAGGTGAACACTGATAGCAAAAGTTTACATTTTATTTTAAGTTTAATATAAGGTATTTTACGGTTAGACTTAATATTAAGATGTTTTGATTTTTTGAAAATTAATAATAACACAAGTGATGTAGTCATAAGCTAAACCATATCAAAAAGTAAATGCAAACTGCAAACAAGGAGTATGAATTATTAATGCAGATTTTGTTATTATAATTTATTTCTTTTAATTTGTGAATGGAGTGAGAATAGGTGAGTTTTATTTCCTTCTTTCTGTGTACCTTTTTATTTCAGTTAACTGCATTTTTTGTTTTAATTTTAACAGGTTTAATGTTTAACATGAATTTACGGTAGATGTTTGTAATGTAAATGTGCATTTAATGTAAGTGTTTTATTCACACATAGTAAATCAGCAGTTATGATGGCATATTCTTCTCTAACATGACACATGAAGATTGTATTGAGAGCGGTATCAGTTGAACTGAACATGTTTTAGGCCACTGTAACAGTGGTCACTGGGTTTGGTCTCACTGTAGCGCATGTGGTTGACACACAAGCTCTCCCTCTGGTTAGACTCGTAGCGTCATCAGGGCTCTGTGGTCTCATTACCCGGCTGGTGTCGTTACACTGAGTTCAAGGTTGAGCTGCAGTAGAAGTCAATATGTGCAGTAATTTATATCCAAACTGAAAGGCCTGGTTTTATACACGATCGAGTTCAATAAATTTGTCATTTTACTGTTTTGGTTTGTCTGGTAATACAAATGCAAAACAAAATGCATAGACTTCACTCATGCCGCTGGTTAAGAGACTACAGTTGCCTGGTTTTGAGAAATATAAGGATTTTAAATGCAGAATGTTGCTGGTAAATTGTATGCATATCGATGAGTTGCTAGTTTGTAAAATTATGCATGTTTATGAGCTAGACATTATGTACAAAGGTTAAATATTGTATGTTTATATGTAAATAAAGTATGTTTTCCAAAATGCCATCCGTTGCCATTCAAATTATGCAATTGGGGCAAGTTGTGCCAGTAACTAAATCCAATAAGGAAATACTATTATAATTTGTATTATTTATATTATTTTTTTTCTGAATGTGAGAGTTCAATAGAAAAACATCTACCTTTCAAAGAAAGTTATTGCAGATTTTTTTATACAAAAATGGGTATTAAAATATTTCTTTTTAAATCTTTTTATGACACACATACTTCAGATTACAATCAGACTTTTTAACTACATTAAATATTCTCAACATTACAACATTACATTTTTTTGGACTGGTTTACATATCTTTCAGGAAATATGCAGAATTTTGCTGATAACTTTTATTTATTCAAATTTATTTTGAGAAGTCAAATTTCGTTGACCCTATTTTGTACCATTCTAAATAGTACCATTCAAACATCCTGAAATATAATAAATATTATACACTACACCTAAATGTAAGTACAAATTTGTACAGACCTTGGCACAAACAACTTCCCCTGAATGGAAATAAATTACATATTGTTAATCAATGCTTAATATTGTCATGCTCATATAAAACATATATAACAATTATTGGTGCATGTTTTCCAAGAAAGTACTAGTCTTTCTACCAAAATGATTTTCATTTGCTTCATAATTAATTGTGAAATGTTGCAATTTCTGAATGAAAATAGTTTCTACACCATTTTTTCAGTGTAATGAGTAATAAATGAGCATAACCACTCATTTATTATGTCCCGTTGCGCAAGACACAGTCACACGCTAGAATAATCTCCATAAGATCTTCATTACAACACAGTTTCAGTTCTGTCTATTAATGCATGCCCAGTTTAAATTTAGATTTAACCCGATTCCATCCGTAATTTACAATTGCAGGCCTTTATCTGCATTATGGACCATTACGTTACATTATCATTAAGGCTAATATATAGTGTTATTCTCAAACGGTGTGTAGTTTTGTGTTGCAGTGCGATACACTTCAAGCACTCAGAGTGGTAACTGCACCAATTCCAAGACCCACAAAGCATTTCATCAAATGAATTATCCCAAATCAGAATGTGTTTTGGTACTACTTTGAAGTTTCTTCTTTTTCCGCTTTTACTGGCTAGCTGTGCTCTTTCTTTCAGAGCAGTGTCCTTGGGCAGCCTTTCATGTACTGTGAAAATAGCATGCTCCATTTATCTTGAATTGTCTTCATGTGTTGGCTGAGGTCTAGGCCTCCGCTCTTAAAGACCTCTGCTCTAAGTCTGCGGCTTTGCGTCTGAGTCAATGTTATGAAGACATTTTCATCAACTTCTGTCGTTGAGAAGTGATAGAATTCAGACCTTTGAGTAAATATCACTGATATTAGCGCATCGATGACATGATACTGTACCCACAGTTATGTTGTGAACAACTTTTAAAAATCAGCGTTTGATTGCTTTTGGCATGTATACCTGTTGAGATGTTTATTGCGATTGGATGTTTTTCGAGTGATGTTTTTTAGGATTTTGAGGTGAGGTCAGACACTCGATAGGCATTGCAGCCAGTGATCAGATATAAGTATTATAAAGTAAGGAAAAAGACTATGTGCTTTTCAATATTGTGTTATATCAAGTCACGTTATCGTCCGTGCCACCTTTCTTCAGTGGTGTTTTCTTTTCTTTGTAAAGTCTCTGTTGTTTCAGTGAGACTAATTTGCTGTCAGACATGCGGTGCTTTTGCAATAGCAGGCAGACTCCAGAAATTAATTTATCCAAATAACCAAGCCCTCCTGGGCCATTGAGAAGGGGACACAGAAATGGCCTAAGAAGGCAAAGCCCCCTTTTGAAGTCTGGAATGTTTTGACTGACTTAAAACAGGCAACTGGAATGAACAGATCATTTTCACTGACCCATGGGATTTTTAACCATTTTCATACACTACGGACAAAACAAAGAGCAAATGCCTTTACTGATATGTGTGCAGTTGGCAATCAAACGACAATGAGAGAAATGTGAAATTGATTTGAAGCAAAGAGTTGGAATATTTTGGGTTTTATTTATTTGTGTGGGGACATATCATGATCTCTGTAGGATTTCTGCCACAGTGTAGAAAATATACACACGCACATGTACAACTGAAAAGTGATTACTGGGTATTAGGTGATGGCTTTGAATAAATTTTGCATTGTGTTTCTATGGGTCTTAATTTACTCTTAAAAATAAAGGTGCTTCATGATACCAGAGGAACTGTTCTTGTCTAAATGGTTCCATACATAACATCCGAAGAACCTTTCTGTTCCACAAAAGGTTCTTTGTGATGAAAGAAGGTTCCCTTTCAGTCGGTCACTTCGACGTCACGTCGGAGACCGACGAATAGGAATCTCGCTTCGAGATGCCAAACAAA
>JAUMHI010000031.1:1257073-1272372 GCA_032359435.1 Enteromius unitaeniatus
TTCCTATTCGTCGGTCTCCGACGTGACGTCTCCGTTCCCTTCTTCAGGGAACGAGGGTTACAATACGTAACCGAGACATTCTTCAGATTATAAAAAGGTAAGAAAGAGATGGTTCTTTAAAGAACATTTGACTGAAAAGTTCCTTGTGGAACCAAAAATTGTTTTTATATCATCGGTCTGAAGAACCTTTTAAGCAACTTTATTTTTAAGAGTGTTGTTAAGGCCTTAAACTGAACAGAAAGTGTTCAATTCAATAGATTATGCCATTAAAAGGAAATTAAATAATTGAAAAAGTTTTTTTCTTATTTTTCAATACAAACCTTAACATGCATTTACTTGAGATGCAAAATAAAATTATTGAAGTCTTGTTTTCAACTAAATTGAATGTATACCTTCTGCAAAACAAAGCCAAATACCTTTCATTTCTTTTAGATTCACCTTTTTCTAAATACATTTCTAAGCACATGTTTGTTAATGTTTAAATTATAAACACTTCATTTTGAAGATAAAAAATACTGTGGAAGCACATCACTTTTTGCAGGTACAGTAAAAGTTTGAATTATTTTTATCTACACTCTTAAAAACAAAGGTGCTTCAAAAGGTTCTTCCAGCGATGCCATAGAAGAACCATTTTGGTTCCACAAATAACGTCTCAAGGTTATGAATATAACCCTAGTTCCTTGAAGGAACGAAACCCTGTCCGAGACGCTTTGGGAATGCCCCCAACGTGACCATGCTCTGTATCATATGTGAAATCAGCCAATGAAGAGTTGGGACGTCATAGGCGGGTGACGTCATCGGCCAGGAAGTAAATAAGCACATGGAATGCTGGCCAGCAAACTAGCTCCTGTCATACAGCAGAGCGCCGGCAGGGGATGCCGAAAGTGTGGTTTCGAAATGCAACGTCTTGTTCCTTCAAGGAACTAGGGTTATATTCATAACCTTGAGACATTCCTTTTCAGGAACTCGAGCTGCATCCGAGACTCTTTGGGAACAAGATGCCCACGATACCCAATTTCCAATTCCCTGTCTAGTGTGTGTGGTGCACAGCTAGGGCACGAGAACAGAAGAGCCAGGAGTGGCTCGCAAGGAGGAAACGCACAACCAGGGGTTCTTTACCGACCGTATGTCCACCGAGAGAGGCGTGGTAAGCCAATATAGCCGCCACGTAAACCTTCAAGGTGGAGTGGGTGACCCCAGTAGAGAATCTACTCTGCAAGAACTCTAGAACTGTACCAACTAACTGGATCTTGTTGGTGTTCTCTACACCAAGAAGTGAAAAGCTTCCACT
Organism: Enteromius unitaeniatus; assembly: GCA_032359435.1. Taxonomy (NCBI): domain Eukaryota; kingdom Metazoa; phylum Chordata; class Actinopteri; order Cypriniformes; family Cyprinidae; genus Enteromius; species Enteromius unitaeniatus. Next base: position 1,258,365 of record JAUMHI010000031.1, read on the forward strand.
TCAGGGCATATAGTTTCCTTGTGGATGGAGCTCTGGACTGGAGGATGGTCTCGACAACCTCGGTTGAGAGACCTGAAGTTAAGAGATGTGCCCCCTCAGAGGCCACACTCTCAGTTTCCACAACTCTGGACGGGGGTGGACTATTGTGCCCCCCCTTTGTGAGAGCAGGTCCCTCCTGACCGGTATCTCCCATGAAGGGCCGTCTAGAAGGGACACCAGGTCCAAGAACCAGACTCGGCCTGGCCAGAATGGTGCTACTAGCAGTAGACTGACCGCATCCTGGCGCACTCTCTCCAGAACTCCTGGGAGCAGAGCAATCGGGAGGAAAAGCATACAGAGGGAGCCTCGGCCACCTCTGTACCATGGCATCCAGTTCCAATGGAGCTGGATGAGTCAAAGAGTACCAAAGGGGACATTGCGCATTCTCTCTCGTGGCGAAGGGGTCCACCTCTGCTTTGTAGAAAACTCGGTGTGGAGCATCCATTCCCCGGGCCTCGGCCCTTGTCTCGACAGGATGTCTGCTCCTACATTTAGATGCCCGGGAATGTAGATGGCTCTCAGTAAGAGGGATCTGTCCCAGGCCCACACAAGGATCAGTCGGGGCATCCATAAGGCAGACTCTGTCTTTAACCTCTGACAGAGATGTCGCCATAGACCTGCCGATGGCACGGGTGGTCTCCTTGGTGGCACGTAGAGCAAGATCGGCTGTTTTTCTAAGCTCTTCTAATTCTGGAGAGCTCACTCCCTCGCCCTCATCCAGTTCACGCAGCAGGTCTGCTTGTAACACACTCATTGTGTGCAAGCATGCACCAGCCTGACCTGCTGCAGTGTATCACCTGCCCACCAAGGCAGATGTCACTCTTAGTGGCTTAGTAGGCAGGGAAGGAGCCTTCAAAGTCAATGCCGCGGCGGGCAAGAGATAGCCCGCAAGCGTCGGCTCTACCCTGGGCATCGACTTATAACAGCTCTCTTTCATCCCTTTAACATTGCCGTAGCAATCGGAAGCGGGGGCGAAGAGGCGGGCTGAATAAGGCTTTTTCCATGGTCTAACAACCTCGGTATGCAGAGCATGGAAGAAAGGAAGGCTCCTTTTTGGAGGTGTGTGTCAAGCACGCAGATACCTTTCATTAGGTTTGGTTTCTAGGGGCTCGTTTTTAACATCGGCAGGCCAGTCAGTTTTTAATTTAGCTGCAGCACGAGTTATCACCTCTAACAGCTTCTCATACTGGGGTGAGGTAGAAACATCCGTTTCTTCTACGCCTTCCATCTCCTCATCAGCGGATGAAGAGAGGAGCAGCGCTGTGTTGCCCTGGTGAGGGGAAGTAGCAATTTGCACTTCCCTTCTAGCCTGGCTGACGCCAGATTCTGACGCTGAGGAGCGAGATAGGGACTCGTCCGTCTCGGCCTCCTCTCACAGATCCAATTGCGATCCCCACAAGCACCGCTGCCGCTCTGCTTCGGAAGAAGCGGAACCAGTGCCGCAGGGATCGCTTAAGAAGGCTCCCTTATTGTTAAACAAAGCCCTCCGGGAGCGAAGCACATGCAGTGGCAATCTCTCACACTGCCCGCAGCTCTCCTTATTATCTGACTGGAGAGCTGCTTCTACGTGCTTCTGAGCTCACCCACACACAAAAACACAGAGCGCTTCACTGAATAACATGAAGCTAGTTTGCTGGCCGGCATTCCATGTGCTTATATACTTCCTGGCCGATGACGTCACCTGCCTATGACGTCCCAACTCTTCATTGGCTGATTTCGCATACGATTCAGAGTGTGGTCACGCTGGGGGTGTTCCCAAAGCATCTCGGACGCAGCTCGAGTTCCTGAAAAGGAACCATTCAACATTTCTTTAAAGAACTCTCTCGTTCTTACTTTTTTATAATCTGAAGAACCTTTTTTTACCACAAAGAACCTTTCGTGAAACAGAAAATGTTATGTACAGTATGGAACCATTTAGACAAGAACAGTTCTCCTGGTATCATGAAGCACCTTTATTTTTGAGAGTGTAGCAGTTATGTTTTTTGTATAAGGAATTAGAAAGCAATAGCTATTTGCTGGAGTTTGAATTGTTATAATTTAACGACTCATTTTTGTGCTCCCTAAATATCAACATTTTATTAAAAAGGACTATCAAAATCTTAAAACTATCTTCATAAAACCCTGAATAATTAAAAAACCTATGGTCTTAAAATTAGTTAATTAATTTACATGCTTGGTAATATTTACAAACACTGCATTCAAAATCTTTTGTTGTTTTGGTAATAAAGTTGTTTTAGAACATAAACGGAAAATGTAATTGAATGTCAAAAAAAAGACTACATTTTTCATTGCAATAAATTATTCATTAAACTGTATGTTTGGATGTATTTACCCACATCACTCAATGCTAATCACACTCAGCAACATAAAGGCATATTTTCTAAATGTATTCATTTATTATTTTATGTAAAAAAATTAGTTGGCAGCAATGAAATAACAATGAATGTCATGTTAATAAATCACCCTTATTAAAACTTGCATACATGACAATTATTGGCAAAGCGGTTTAAACAAGCCTGAAGGAAAAAACACAGAAAAACAGGCAGCCTTGAGTTAGGGGCACTTAAGTTTCCACCTTAATAAATAATTCACTACTCCACTGTCATGAGTTGCAGTGGGTTGAAATCCCTAATGACAGCTTTTTATAACCTATGACTCAGCTGGCCATTATGCTCCTGACATCTCAACACAGACCACATCCCTTCAGCCAGATCGCTGTTCTCTGTCTCTCTCCTCCACAGTTCCTAATTCTTGAGTGCATCGATGAATTAGCTAAGCGTTCTACTCACTTTATGAACTGAGTGTTGCAAACACTTTTGGCCATTAATGCAGTGAATGATTAAGATGGATGTTTACAGGTTATGAACGCTCTGGCTGAGGTTTCAGCTTTATTTCTGCTCTGAAACCTGGGGTTTTTATAAACTGATTATACAATATTAAGTCACTTGTTTTAATCTACAATGGAAAAGCAAATGCTCAGTCTTTATTAAGCAAATGAACTCTCGGAAGTTAATCATCATGGCCAAATTGTCATCTGCAATTAGCTGTAACAACTCATGCAGTACCTCTTGAACTTTAGCTCTATCTATCTATCTATCTATCTATCTATCTATCTATCTATCTATCTATCTATCTATCTATCTATCCATCCATCCATCCATCCATCCATCCATCCATCCATCCATCCATCCTTAATGTCATCCAGTATTGATGTTTGCCTGTTATTTATTTATGATGCTTCTCATTTATTACTGTCATCGATTGTTGATGTTTGAGGTTTTCATGAGTGTCATGTCATTCTGAGACAAAAAAGAGAAAAAAAGTATTTTTTATAGTATTCCTATTATAGATTTTTGAAAAGGAGCTTTCATGCATTGTGTAACAGCTCTTACTGAATGAGAACATCCTGCAGTGTTTTAAATCTGAAAGTGCACTGTATATAATGCTATTGTCTCTAGAAAGTCAACTCTTCTGCGATATTTGATAAATGTCGATAAAAAGTATTGTGAAATGACGGCATTTCCATTAACCAATGTTGTTGCCTGTCGTGATAAGTCATGGCAATAGATTTTGGTGACATTTGACTGATTTTGGATATATTTATTAAAAGAAGGCATACAGTATGCATCTATCTTTAAAGAACCATCATGGAGAGATACTGTGTGTGCTGTGGCTGGAATAAACAAGCAAGCATCAAACGAGTGAACGCAATTGCAGTTTCCATTGCAGTTTTGTGAAATATCTCTTTTTTTAAATGCATGGCTGAAAAACCACCTCATATGAGTGTAAAAGTTTGCTAAATTGATGCGTTTCCATTAGGCATTTGAAGGGTAGTGGAAACGCTGCTATTGAAACGAGTCGTTTTTTCCCAAGTCCCAAGCCATTTCATGTCAACATGAAACATTAGCATATTGCCCGCCCACTTGTTGCGCCGCACAGACTTGGGAAAACGTAATTTTTCATGTTGGTCTGAATGAAAATTAAAACTTAATTTTTTGCCGCTTTTGGAGCAGTAAAAGCTCACAACTACTGTTTAAATGAAATGGACCAATCACCGCAGAATTAGAGTCACACAAAGGAGGGAAGTCATTGAGCAAATAAGGCTAAAAAAAAGCATATTATAAGAAAATGAAAGTGTTTTTTTGACATGCATGTCAATTGGGGCAGTCGTGGCCTAATGGATAGGAGTTGAACTTGTAACCCAAAGGTTGTGGGTTCGAGTCTCAGGTCCCAGGGTTAAACGCAGAGCACAAATTCCTAGTATGGGAAACCATACCTGTTGTTGGGGATTCTCAAAACCAAAATATGAACTTTTATAACCCAAAATAGGGGAACTTTAAAGCAATTGTATTAGAAAAGACGAATGGAATGGAAGGTATTTTTTGTGACAGCACAAAACAAAAAATCAAACCTGGAAATTTCTCAATTAATTAATTTATATATTGAATTACCAAAGTACATCAAAGTCAATGAGAACTGAGGCTGAATTACATCCTTACAACAGGTAAGCCTCAGTCTTTTCCCTACTTTCTGTTTTTCCACAAAGTTGTATTACTCCCCCAGTGTCTAATTTCTATTTAATAAATCTCAGCGTAAATAATAAATTAGATTAAATATAGTGCAGTTTGCAGCACAGTAACCTGATGTAGGTGTATCGCTGAAAGTTTTTCGCCCCTTCTAAACGTACAGCAGTAATTGACTATAAAAAGAACAAATAACTTGCAGCTTTATTGAGTCATTCCCACGAGTTAACCCTAGGATATAAATCTTGTGGTGGTGATTAAGCTTTTGACAATAGAGTTAGCACAGTGTAGCAGACAAGGGCAAGTAGGCCTGCAGAGTAATTTACTGTACGCTTTGCAGGTGTGGTCTCCTACCGAGCGGGAGACCACCGCAGGAACTTACCAAATCATTCGCTAGTGCACAACACTTGTGGGAGACATCTACGGTTAAAGCAATCTCAGCTACCGTGTCTCACTTCTGGCCACTACTGATTTTATCCAGTCCGTAATTATCTTGAATTATGTAAAAAGAGAGATTGATGGCTATTTTTTCAACGTTTTATTGTTGACCTTTTTACGTCACTGCAGGCCTCTTTCCCTCGCCGCTAACTATTAATTATGAAATACTGTAGGTCTCGCCCATTTCGTTTTACAGCCTTTTCCTGTTAAACTTAGTGTGAAGGGCTGCTGTTTTTAAATAGGTGTGTAAAGTCAATGTGGATATAATGCCCCCAGCCTCCAATCTCTTTCCCATTATGTCATGTGGGGGTTTTTTAAGCAGTGTGCTCATGCAGTCCTGCATTTCTGTACTTGCACTTCTTTTCATGTCAAATTGGTCAAAGTAGTCAACATTTTTTAGTGTCGGAGAGTGTCTTTGCATTGCTTTAAATGTGTCTTTGTTTATCTTTCGTAATTGCAATGTTGCTTGTTTATAAAATTAAACCTTTTTTAATTTTTTAATAATTAAACCAAAACTGGTTTTGTTTCTCTAATGAAATGTGTTATTACAGGGTAATTAATAACTAAATCTGAAAGAATTAAAATATATTTTTACATATAAATAAAACTTAAAAGTCAGAAATTGTGTCTTGGCAGGTAAACTATAATCAAAAGTTGGAAATAAACTGAATAATAAATAAACTAAACTAAACTAAAAGCTAAATAAACTAAAAGCTAAATAAACTAAAACCGAAAATTTATTAAACCTACATAGTAATACAAAAAGAAAGATTATTGAAAATTACTAAATTACTAAAAAACTAAAATTAACCCATATGGAAAGCTATTAAATTAAATTGCATAACAAAAATAAGAAATCTATTCAAATTAGTAATTGGAAAGAAAATCTGATACTAAACCAGAAAAAATGTCAAATAAATCGAACCTTCATATTCATATTAAAAACAAATAAAATAAAACATATCAGAATTAATCAAACATAAATGATGTTGTTTCTTTGGGACTTTCTCCAAATTATTTTGAAGCTCTAAAATTACTAATTAGAAATAAAATTAAACTAAAACAAAACTAAACTAAAACTGAAAGCTTATAGGATTAATAATAATAATAATAATGAAATTACAAAAGCAAAATTATTAAAATTAAACAAAATTATAATTAAAATTATTAAATAGTAATGAAAATGAAACTGAAATAAATATAATTAAACCTTTTTCAAATAAATAAAGACTATTGGAGAATGTTTTACAATAAAATACCAATAAAATTTCAGTTTTCTACTTCAAAATCTCAAACTTACATCAGTGTGTTACTTGCTGTTACTTGTAATTTTTCCTGAAACTTCCTAACAATTTTGAGTGAAATTGTTTTTACACCAATTTTTTTCAGGGTAATATTATGGCACACATAATCTGTGAATGCAAATTTCCTGTTTGCAGATATATCTATCTGCAGAATTCCAAAGCTCTTCCACTACAATTAATGAAGAGAATATGAGAAAAGTCTGCAAATTCAGTGTGGGCCTGTCAATAGGAGTTTTGGGAAGCACACTACCCCCTCTGCTGGCCCCCAGGGTCTTTCGTGAAGCAGTCAGCTCGTGCAGATGAATATATTGCTGGAGGTAGAGCAGGGATTGTTTCCCTGTATGTCACAGGCTTATCGGCTGCTTGTTTAGGTCACATCATTTGCTATCCTGCTGAGACCTCTGGAATAACTTACGCAGCCCTGATCCCTACTGTCAGCACCTCTCTCAAAGTGTGAAGTGATTCCACCAAGGACTCTCTCTGCTGGAAACGGCTGTGTTTCTCTTTACATTTAGTCTTTAAAACAGGAGCTTGGCCAAAATAATAAATGTCATTTCCATCAGAGATGGAGTTTTCTGCAAAATTAGGACAAACAAAATGCAGGTACATTGAAGTAAGCACCTGGAAGAGAATAAATTAGTGCATTACTTTACTGTTACCAATTGAAGCTGTGGATTTGAAGCATTGCACCAGTCTGATCTTTTGTTCTATGAAATCCTGTGAGCAGTTTTAGTTTTTTTTTTTTTTTTTTTATTCATGTGAAACATGCAGACATAATACAGCTTTTTTAGCTTTTATACAATATTCAAGCTTGGCTCTGGTTCCCATAACAATCAAAAATGATACTATAGTTTATTCTGATATTAATGAGGTTATTTTAGAGGTAGTTAAAATTTGATACATACTGTATGATTAGTGATAAGGTAGAAGTGGAACAATCTGACCAAATTCTGATGTAAAACAATGTCTTTATATTTATGGGTTGTTATAAAGTTCACTTAATAAAAGGCAAGTGAAAATAGCACCTTCGTTCATCTTCGGAACACAAATTAAGATATTTTTCGCAGATCAGAGAGCTATGTGACCCTCCATAGACAGCAAAACCACTGAAGTGTTCCCAGCTCCAGAAATGTAACGTTAGTAAATACATCTGTAAAATGGTCCATGTGACATCAGTGACTCTACTTTAGTTACAAAAATACTTTAGATAATACAAATTAACATTTACTCAACCGTTCTTCTCCTCCGAGTTATGCCTTCCACAATTTTAGAGAGTATCACAATGCATGCCTGGACATAAATAGTGCTGATTACACAAAAAATTTTCTTAAGTAGTTTCCAACATAGCGTAAGATGTAACTCAGGGGAGAAGAATGGTTGAGTAGATCTTTCGCAAATAGGCCAATCAGATGGGACCCCCTGATTCTCCGGGACCCTAAGCAGCTGCTTACCTCACTTATTGGTTAATAAGTCCACCCCTGCTTTCAGATCTCATGTGATAGGAAAAGAGAAAATAATGAGGTCAGCAAAAGACAGATTCAAACTCGGATTGATTGCGTCAACATTTACTGCCATTCACCATTCTGTTTCTTAATGCGCAGTTTTTGTTGTCAATTTCAACCAGCGATTAGTGGGTGGAGCTAGTGAACATTATTGATGGGAGAAATTAACCTTTTAAAGATTTAAATCAATTGAACCAATTACTTTGCAAATTGATTCACTGCTTTGAAGCGCTCAAAACACCACGTTTGTGATTCCTGCTCATCTAAACTATGTAAATGTTTTACAAATCCATTGGAAATGTTATCTTGAATCTATAATACATTAAAGTGAATTTTTTTTTTTTATAATGATTATTCATTTGAGGGCTTGTTTAGTTTGTTTTACGGAGAGCTTGTCTGAACAGGCTAGTAAGAGACTATTAAATTAATTTTAATTTAATTACTCATCATTTTAATTCCTTTTAATTACACAGATGTCTCATTTAAAATGTCTACAAATTGATAAAACTGATATGAAAAAAAACATACCCTTTAATTCAGTGCTCCCTACTGTAACTGCCCCCCAACAGGAAACCACTGAAATTCTGAAATGTTTGAAACAGTTATGACATAACAAAGCCCCATTTACTGAAATCACGTGACTTTGGCAGTTTTATATGTGCTCTGAGCCACTGTCTCGAAACTAATGATTCAAAATGGTTTCAAAGCTTCATAAAGTTCCCATCACTAGTGTAAATAGCCTCATTAAAGCATCAAAAATGTCATTATTTACACATTTTCAAGTCATTCTACAGTTGTTGAGCGCTGTATTTCAAGTTGCGAAATAGACAGATCCCACCCCTTCCCCCACCACACACACTGATTTTATGCACTTCTCCCAAAGCTTTACAGGTTTAAATGAAATTGGTGAGTAAATAATGGGTTTTGTTTTTTTAATCTACACTTGTTTATGCTTGTTTAATCAACATCTAAACAAGTTTGTTTGATTGGCTACGATCATTCATTTTCCATCGTTACAAATTCATGCATGGATTGTCAGACTTCCGAAATTCACAACACAGCCGGTTCTCATTAACATGAAACTATTAGAACTATTAGGAGCACACATACGTTTTGCATCTTAACTGCGTTCTCATTAGCGCTCAAATTGGGCAAAGACCCATTACTGCTGCACCCTGATGTTGAGTGACATGTGCAGAGTCCGTTCATCTCTTATGTAAGCCCTCTAACCACACTCACAAACTTAGAGTGGCTGTTGCTGCCTGCTTACTCACAAATCAGGACCAAAGGCAGCAGTTCAGAAGTTCACTTTTTGGAAGCCAGCCGGAACTGCTTAAGGGTGATGACGTTTTCCAGGAACAGGTGGTCTAAGTGACATAACTTTGGCCCAGCGTATACGACCCTGCGATTTTACACCGCCATCATGTTGCCAGAAATCAATTCATATGAATACTCTGATATCAGAACATTTGCCAAAGTGTGCTTTTAGCAGGAGAATAAAAAGAGGGAATTATTTTGAGAGCGGCACTTCCTCCGCTTGAGACGCGTCTTGAAAATGCTTTGGCTGAGAAAACTATTTATGATCATACACTGTTAACTACTGGCACATACACTTTGGACTGGAATGCCATTCAGAATGCAGAAAATATATTTAGTTCTCACCAACAGACAGCAAAAGGCACCACTGGGTCTAGCTCAACACGAGAACAGTTATTTTTACCACAGTATGGACTTTCAATTATGGTAATGTGTTTTCTAGCCCCTTAAAGAACACTTGGAGCAATTAATGTCGCTCCATTTGCTGAAATGAAATATGGCATGTTCTGACAGATACAGATGATGTAATTGGTGCATTTTGTTAACCTAAATTAAGTAAATGTGATGCTTTTATACCATCATATAATGCATATTATAATTTGCAAAATGTGAATAAAATGAACACATTATTATGTAAATTTACACTACTGTTTAAATCACTGTGCTGTACATTTTGGCTTTATTTTTGAAACAAATTAGTATTTGTATTTAGGAAAAATGCATTCAATTGATCAGAAGTGACAGTACATACATATTCAAATTAATTTCTATTCATCAGGGGATCCTGGGAGATGTACTAAATATTAAGAAGCACATCTGCATCCAATATTGATAAGAATGTTTCTTGAGCATCAAATCAGCATATTAGAATGATGTCTGAAATGACACTGAAATAATGACTAAATAATATTCAGCTTTGCATCACAGGAATGAATTACATTTATAAATGTATTAAAAAGTAACCAGTTATTTTAAACTGAAATAATATTTTGCTGTATTTTAGATTTTATTATATATTGATTATATAAATGCTTTGATATACAAAGCTGACAAAGCTGTTTTTTAAAAGATGTTCACTGAATCGAGACTGACTGATTACAATCTTTGCCCGTTTCAAGAGCACCTGATGTTGTGTTTCGAGGTCTCTGTGACGTTTTCTCCACCAAAGCTTAGCAAGTCCACCAGGTCAAACAGGGATAAAATGCGAACAATACACAGAATTACCTGAATGGCAGGAAGACTAGAGCGGTTACGTGTACCTAAGCAACTGAAATCCCTGTGTTTGTATTGAGTCACACTCAAGCTGTTCTCAAACGTCATTCATTCTGTTTATTTGCCGTAGTAGTAATTTGCTGCAGACTTGTCATATCAGCCTGTTTGGTTTGTGTCAACGGAGTGACAGGAGCCTATTCAAATCAGCTGCGTTCAACTCGAAACAACTGACGTTTTTTCTAAAGCACTCAATGAAAAGAAATGAGTCGGAAGGTCTGTTAAACAAGAGGCTGTCACGTTCTGATATAAGGTGTCTTGAGGAGTCATGCGAAGCAACTGCCCAAGGAGAATCAAATCAGAATTTTACGAGTTTAAATATAGTATCAGGATTCAAAGAGGCTTTCTGCGAGTTAGATACATTTCCTGTGATTTATTTTCAAGTTTTAATTGTCTTGGAGGAGCCTCCTTATTAGAGTTCCAAACCCATTGAGATAATGAAACCTTTACCCTCCAGGCAGGCATCTTTTTTTCCAATGACAGTAATTTACATATGATTTATTTAGAGAACAAGAGGCTCGGCTAATTTTATTTGGAGATTTTCCTTTGTTTTAAGAGTCATTAGCAGCTCAGCCTAATCTAATTTGGACAATTTCATCAGGCCATTTTGGAAAACCTCTCCGAGCTCATCAGAAAGATGCATTTATTGCTAAGTGTGCTCTATTGCATTAGCACACAATAAAGCGACCAGGGACTGCTACAGACGTTTGAGTGCAATTCAGTTAACACTCTGCCAATTCGTTTTTTATTGGGACGCAATCAATTTTTATTCATTTTAAAACCAAAAGGCTTTCTTTCATTGTATGCCATCTCCAGCTTATTATGAGGCTAAACAAATTACGCAGTTGTTTGCACAAAATGCTAATGTTTATGGTCATGGTTTCCTCTTTTAAATTGAAGCCTGTGCCTGAATATACATTATGCTGAAATGAAATTCAAAAGCTTATTGTCCTTCGGCTCGTATCATTGAAGGATTTTCATTTACCATGCCTTATTATGAAGAAAGAAATAAGTATGCATTTAATATGTAGTGTATATTCATCTTTATACAATAGTGGTTTATATAGAAAGTTTAGTAACGTATAGTCAAGCTGTCATTGGGTGATTTTTGTTTTTTTTAACACATTTTTAAAAACCTTTAAATTTTATATAATGGTTAATTGTTTTGTGCTGGGATTTTGTTTTTGTGCTTTTTTATGTGTGTTTTTTTTTGGTGGTGGTGGGGGGGTTTTATTTTTTGTTCTTTGTTTTATTTTTCTTTGTTTTGTTTTAGTGGGGTTTGGTTTAATTTTGCTTTTAGTTTTGAGTTTCTTTGGTTTAGTTTAGGTTTGTCTTTTTAGTTTAGTTTTGTTCTTTTTTGTTTTGTTTTTTGCTGTGGAGTGTCCAGGGACATTGAAGACCTATTCAAGGAACTATAGACACTATTTACAGATAATGGATGCATGTTATAAATTATTATTTAATTAATATTTAATTAAGTAATTATTAACTATAGTTAGCCAGTCCTTATTACAAAACAAAAACATAATATTCTCACTTAATATTATAATATTTTAAGCTGTTTTATTATTTATATTGTTATGCTTTTTAGCAGTTTGTTTTGCTTTTTATCTTCTAAAAGTATTATTTTCATTTAGTTTTGTTCAAAGAAAACTACAGTTGAGCGTTGAGTGACACTGAACACCAATTAAGGGTATTGTACCTCTAGTTAGCTTGAGCCATTTGTTTATTTTACAGATAAATGAATAAATGTTATGTTTAATGAATTAATTGTTAATTTTTTAACAATTTTAAATAGTTTAAATAATGTCACAGTGAGACCGAGAGACCAGCTTAGAAACCAGACGAGGGGTCAGTATTCCCAAATATTTGACCCCTGAATTCAGGATTTGATCAGAACCTTTTTGTTTGAGAAGTATTTGAAAGCTGTTATTTAGTTTTAAACAGGAAATCGGGCCAAATTCTACTTTTCAAATTTCTCTTTTGATCCTGTACACGATTAAGTCATTACGTGTAACATTATCCAGGTATTGTAATGTGTCATGGCGTGACATTCTCAAACAGTCATGCGTGATTCATTCAAACATTCCTCTGCTATAAGAGCGATGTGCGACTCGACCTAAATCCACCTGTGTTATGATATAATGTGATGTGGACGAGCGTGTGAGAGTGTGTGAAAAACCTTTAACACTTGATATCTGGATGGCACAAAATGGCTTCAGCCGGAACATTACCTAGATGTGTATCACAGGCTCAGAGGAATTCCTCTGCTTCTTAAGTGCTCCTGAAGACAAGACATGCAAAAAATCTCCCCACAAAGAAAGCTTCCTAATGGCTCCCACAAGACCGTGATATCATTTATTTTTCGGATCAGATGTACAAGTTGTACCCTTCATAATTCGTCGAGGCACTTTTGACCTCGGCGCAAAAGGAGCTTTTTTCTTTTCGTTGCTGTCGTTTTTCACATGCATTTAGCCCTGATGCATAGGTATATCGTTTTAAAGCCCTAAACTATTAGTATGTTTTATATGACAGACGAGTGATGTAGCCCAGCTGATGAGCCCGTGGCTCTGGAATGCTTTCAGCACATTGATGAGATGACAACTTATTATTGATTAGTCTTTATTTAGAAGAAGCCATTAAATAATGTATGTGCCCATGTGTGTAACCTCCCGCTCCTGTACCCCACTCAGCCCATTAAAGCACCCCTGTCTCACAGATGTCTGAGATCCTTGGGCTTTCATTTAATTAAATTATCTCATAGTGAAATCTCCTGTAATGAGATTAATTTTAATTATTCATCAAGAGCCGATTTGAGTAAAAGACAACGTGAATAATTGATCTCGCTGCTAAACATTTTTTCAATTCATCACCTTTTGCTTTGGTAAAAGGTACAATTTATTAAAGAGACCGCAGCTGATGGTTTCGCAGGTCAGGGATGCTGGGAGTGGGTGCCCTCGGGGTCAAATCGAGTCAGGATTGGTCAGTTTACATTGTGTGGAAGCATTAATGGGTAAATGATGTATCAACGATTAAGAAAAGAAAAATATCACCTGTGTTTATGTTCCTTTTGTAACTTTTTTGGTTTCATATACTTTGAACCTTTAAGATCCAGGGAATCTTTCCATTTCAAAAAAGAATCGTTTTTGTGTAAAAGGGTTCTTAAGATTTTTAAAAGGTTCTTTAGCCTATGAAAAACGGTTATTTTAGGAACCAAATTGGTTCTTCTGTGGCATTGCTTCTTAAATAAATAAATATATATATAAAAAAATATCCCTTTTAGAAACCCTTTTAAAAGTGTATGTTTTGGTGGAGGAAAACCCAGGGACAAATGTGGTTAACATATAACATATGTAAATCACATGATTGAATGATTAACTAAGCTAAAAAAAGTTTTTAAAAGTTTAAATATTACCTTTTTTTTTTAGCATTTTTGAGATACTTTTATAGGTTTTATTTTATTTTAATCGATTTTAGCTTTCATTTAGTTTTAGCTATTTTTTTACTTGAACTTAAACTAAACAGCTAGTTTTGACAAGTTAAGTTATTGATATTTTGTGTTTTTTTGTTTATTAAATGTTTATTTGTTTAGTTCATCTAATTTAAAGCAATTATA
>JAUMHI010000031.1:1272472-1286442 GCA_032359435.1 Enteromius unitaeniatus
AATGTTTATCAGTACATTACAGAAAATAATGAACTTTATCACAATATGCTAATTTTTTGAAAAGGACCTGTATAACAAAGAGTGAAAAAGGTATGGGGTTCTGAAAACTTTCCTGTATGTGACAGTATGTAACCCTGGATTACATATGATGTTAAGAACTATCTTTGGCTCTCAGGGTGATTGAAGAATGCATACACAACTGTCACAAAAGACTGGAAACCAACAAAATTAAGAAATAAGGTACAGTATGTAACGTTTTGAACAGTTTAACCTAACCCGTCATAAAAAAAAATTTACAGCAAAAAAAAAATATGTTTTTTGTGGCTAACATGTTGTGTGTAGTATATGTTTTATGGCTTTTTGCATGACTGAATTAAAATATAAAACGCAATATATTTTAATCACATATGTTTACTTAAGCATATATGTAACACTAAGAAACCCATTTGTAGGCCTATATTCCCAACTCTTTTAACACTGTAAATACTGTATGTGTTATACAACTTGTTTTCAGAATGAATTTTAATATCAGATATCTTTTACCAATTCTTGCCTCTAAAAACTAAAAATCAACTATGTCAGTGTACCCACAATTAGTTTATTTTCACTACGTTCTTTCTTCCTTTTTTCTTACTTCAGAAGGAATGTTAATGTTAGACAATTTTTTGGGACATTTCATTCGCAAAAGAAAAAAAAAAAGCAAATCAGCCTTTTCGAACAGGAAAAAATATTTGAGTTCCTCTGTGACTCCCGTCGGCCGGGGGATTACAAAGGCTTTAAACCGGCGGATGAAGGAAAGCAAAGTGCTAAGTGACATTTCTGGTCTGGGAATATGGCAATCAGCAGTATGGAAGGCTGCCAAGTCCCGGGCCAGGCCTGAAAATGCTAAAAAGGCTCTGGGAGAGTGTAAACAAACACGGTGTTGTGAAGGTGGGGGAGGGATTCTTGGGGGACAGATCTGTTAGCCATCAGCGAGTCCTTTTCATCTGACCGCTGCTCCTCCGGTGAGCTGAAGGAAGGCTTTGTATACCTGCGTACAGACAGGAGCTAAGCATTCAGAGAGCAGGAAACCACAGCCTTTCCCCCCACCTTCATCCCTCCATCCCTAAGGCCCTACAACAGAGAGCGCATACAGTATGGCATTCTGCGCCAGCGGCCCCTGCCCGCCACTTACCCAGCCTCAAGCCACAGGAAGCTGGCAGAGTCACTGCCGGGTCAGGGTTCGCTTGGGACAAGGGCACACAATGACTCGCTCATGCATATTTCATCACAGACAGGTTAGAGAGCGCCCAGACGTATTTTATAATTCAGTACAATTAGCAAGAAGGCTTTAAGTTAGTAATGACTTCCTTAACATCACTCAGGCCTCCAACACTGCCTGCTTCAATTCGACAACAGACACAAACTAATCAATTCAAGTGCTACACAAAGATATAAAAAGTCAATATGTTCAATATCAAACTCGAAGATTATTTGACTAGTAATGGTATATGCATCTATTAATTTCACAGAAATATCCAGTGTTAAAATACAGCTGCATTATTGTCTAATGAGTCCAGGATGAGCGCTATAATCCCTCTGGGTAACACAGGGACCATCCATTGCCCTTGTTCAATAATTCATACGTTCTATCTCTCCATTGACCAAGCCATCACCTTAAAGCATTAACAGCGCTCACAAGTAGAAATGAATACCCTCTCAGCTGTGCGAGGGGGCATCTGCTTCTTGGTGGGTTTATTTGTTCGATTTATACTACAGGCATGCTTGAAGGCTTCAAAATATAATAATTATCATTATTAGCATTGATTAAATTATGTATAATCGATTAAAAATTTAAAAAGTGTGCTCTGTATGGCAGGCTGTTAAAGGGTTTTTGTTTGTGAGTGTGTTTGAAATAATGTGAACTAAAACATTATTTTAGTTCACATTGTTTTAGACAAGGAACATTGTGTCTTTAGCCCGATCTCGCAGCAGTTCATCCATATTGTACGAGGCGGCTAATTTTTACGATTTCGTACGACCTCACTATGACTTCATACTACTTTTGATAAATCGTATGTATCTTACGAGTTGCCAATTTGTATGAATTTGCTCATTTGAGAATGACCCTGAGTCACTGGGGTTTTAGACAAATCGTACAAAATAGTTCAAGTAATGTTGTAAGAATTCGTACGAATTAGCCACCTCGTAAAAATAAGTTGTCTATTTTGATTTCACGTTTTGAGTCATTTGAGACATTTTGCGCATCTGTGTCTGACATGTTTCCTAAACATTTACTCAGTTCATAGTCGCTGAAATTCAGAGATTAAAATGTGCTGGCAGTGACAGAAACCTAGTCCTTGTTTACAATATTAGTTATGCATTTGTGTAACATTGTCTCTACTTCATATAAACAACATCATCATATCGGAAAAACACTGTAGCAAAACTTATTTGAAATTCCAGTCAATAGGGATTGATGAGTCCCATAACAACATCATACACCTTAATTATTCACACTGCTGTTTGAAACCTCATTCTATTCATTCTTGTAAACATTTGTCTAGGACCTTCTCATCATACCTTCTTCCCTTCCCGTTCTCCCTTTCTCTCTTAACAGGTAAGCGCTTACATGTCTGTGTAAATGTGTCCTAAAACCACAAACTCACTTCTGCAAAAGAAACACTGTCTGGATCATTCTCTCACCCTGGCTCTGGTCAGCCAGCAAGTCTCTGTGGAGTTCTCAGTGTCCCTCAGTCTATAAAAACAGTGATGCACTGTTGATGTACTGACAAAAAGTTCAAATGATTTGATGCAAATCTATTGGTACAAGCTGTTGGTTTATTTCAGTTAAAAAAAAGTTTTGGCTAGTAGAAGTTATGAATAGCCAGTAGCTTAAACATTTAGTAGCTAAAGTGGTTGGTGAGTGGAAAGGTTCATTTCAAACCCTGGTCATGTGACTTTAAAATGGTGACCTCTATGAGATGACCTGCTTCCTGTAGCATAAAACAATTTAATTAGGCTACTGATATCACTAAGTCTTCATCTTATAGGAATGAACATGATTTTAAACTTTTCTACTAATCTTTTCTTGTAAGGTTTTTTTTTTTACCTTTAAGACATAACCTATTAAACAGTCACAGCGTCTGTGGTATTTGCATACAATAAAATATTGTGTAAAGTAATCAAAACCCTATTATAACTCTTGTTTTTAGCATGTTGTGTGGGGTTGGCAACAACAGATGTAAAATATTTATTGAAGCACTATCTGATTTTTTAATCATCCAGACTCATAGACATAGTGTTGACAGTGCAAGAGTGTAAAAAAAAAAAAAGATAATAAAAGACTCGTTGTGA
Organism: Enteromius unitaeniatus; assembly: GCA_032359435.1. Taxonomy (NCBI): domain Eukaryota; kingdom Metazoa; phylum Chordata; class Actinopteri; order Cypriniformes; family Cyprinidae; genus Enteromius; species Enteromius unitaeniatus. The sequence goes on from JAUMHI010000031.1 coordinate 1,275,809, forward strand.
ATACAGTCTCGTCTCCTGGAATACTACATTTAAAAAATTGCTGTAACCCAATAAGATTAAACCCGTGATAACATCTAAAGTCAGTCTCTCACCACAGAGCGCACCACACTAATGACAAGTGATGTTCAGGAAGCGACTAACACTTGCCAGATCAACAGATAATATTTGTCAAGGGGGAATATATTAATATCTGCACCTTGAATTACACATTCACCTCATAGCCCGAGGCCTGTTCAACTCTGCGGGAGAGGTCATGGGAGGGTGGATCACAAATGTCTGTGTTTTTTTATGTGCGTGTAGGATGGATGACTTAGCGGCTTCTTGGCTGGCTGACTGCGTGTGTGCGTGTTGAGCTGCAGCGGGCCGGGCTCCATGACAACGGAGGCCAGGTCCCATCCTCTCTCTCTAATTGTCTCTGACCTCGAAATTTGATCTGCACTCTCAAGGCAGGAGGATTTCTTTTCACACGGCAATCACTTTTGAATTTGTCCCCTGCATCTCCTGAATGCCTCGCTGGGCCACGGGCGTGCACTGTGAGCTTGGCAAAACAAATGACCTATCCTTTTAATTTACCCTCCGAACAGCGTTATTTGTGCGAGGATTTTTTCGCGGGAGGGTAAATCCCCCCGCTTGTGAAAAACTCAAGTTCTTTTCTCCTTTTTTCTTCCGTTTTCTCTCCTTTTTCTGCACTTGTCCTCCTCCCCTCTCTTTCATTATCGTATACACCTACCGATTTTGGGTAATTACAGCCCTGGCCAGAAAACAAAAGACATTTTTGATGGATGAAGGAGAGGGTGGAATGGGATTAAAATTTTTACGCTTTTCCTCAGCACCTTTTTCTTTAAGCACTGGTGTTTAACTGGCATAAAAGGTTCTTCCGATCCTCTCTTCCCCTTTTTTTACAACAACAGAAGGAGGTGTAGACCAAACAGCTCAGTGGAAAACTACCAAATCACGGTCACTTGGCTCAGGGGTCGCTCGATAGTCTCTTCATAATAGCCTTATGTCCACACTTATTTTTTTTTCTTTATCTATCTAAAAAATAATTTCTGTCATAGCAAAATTTTTGGTTCATTTCCACACACAAAAAAATTAAAACACTTTGCCATTTTGCTGTTTGAGTATTTCGACCAGCCAACCAATGGTGTGAGTCTGAGGCGGGGCTTTTTATTTGTTTGATAAATGGTATACAGGGGAGGAGTTCAGGAAACCTGTTTGAAAACAGTCAGGAGGAAAGCATTTCGACTAGCTGAGCATAGCAACAGCTCGACCAATGGTGTGAATTTGAGGCGTGGCTAACACTTTACTTCGATGATCCACTTTAGATATTCGATTAACAGTAAGTAAGTTTGCAACTACGTGTCAACAAGAATTAGTTGACGTAGTTGAATGTAGAATGTAGTCTAAATGGACTGTCAAAATAAAGTGTAACCTAAAAGTGTAAGGGGGAGGGGCTCAGGAAACCTGTTTGAAAACAGTCTGGAGGAAATATAATAGTAATGAACTGTGCCTGCTGATAGCCTCATTTGTATGCTGAATGTTTTGAAGGGAATTATGCAAATCAGTTTACTATAATTCATCATCAACACACGTCGCTTCAAAATTAAATTCTGTTCAGTGTTTGTAGCTATGGTAATTGTGCCAGACAAAGAGCAGAGGTTTGACACATGCCGTATGTAACTAAAATATAATTTACTATGTATTTATCTAATTTTTTTTAAAAAGCAATATTAGTGCCACTCACTAATGGTTGGTTTTATGTAAAAACAAAATATTGCATATGAATATATAATATATATAACCCCTCTGTATATTTGGTTAATGTTGCTAAGAAAACACAAGCTTCGCCTTTAAATACAACTGATGAGGATTTAGTGCACATCATGAGGTTGTCTGTGGCTATGTTGATGTCTCTGTTCCTCTGGTTAAGGCTTTTTAATGGTTCCTGTCACACTGGGGTTTTAGAGTACAAACGTGCCTCCCTCAGACGGCAGTGGCAGCTGTTGCAAGCCTGAATAATTTGATTTGGTGTTTTATGCCGGAAAAGAGCCTTTCTTCACGAGCCACATTTGTGCTGGGCTTTGGCCATGAGTCTGCCTCCACTGAAAGACTTTACATGACATTAACACATTTTCAGAGAGCATTACCATTCTCAGGGAGATTTGTCTAGACAAAGACATGGTTTATTTGGAGTTAAAGCTTCATTTCCTGTCTGGACCTTCACTTTCTCTCTTCCTCCATCCTTTATCCACCCATGCTCCAACACTCCTCCACACCGCCTGGCTGCCTGTCAGGTAAGAGGATTTCAATTAGTTTACGCTTTGAATATGCGCACAAACGTGATAAATGAGAGCAATTAGTCTCTGTCATGTCTTCCCTCTCCGCTCAGTAAATCACCAGTCCGCCCCTCTTGCTGATGTTAAGAGCACATTACATCACCTTCAGCACTTCATATGGCTTTATGAGATTTCAGGCTCTTTAGAAAAGAGAGGTGAGGAAGAGAGACCAAAAACCCACTTTACTCTAAAACTGATTGGAAAGTTAGAGCCCCTCCATTACGTGTCAAAAGCCATAACTTGGATTACAAGGTAAAAATTCGACATTTCCAGGTCACGGAGGAGCCACGCATTTTCATATAATTACTGGATGTGGTTTTCGGGGTGTTTTTAATATAGACGTGTTTGATTCGTTGCCAGGGTGTAAAACACTGTGTTTGTTATTAGACTTTTAAAACAGTGGGGTACCAAACCATGTGGCGTGATTATTCTGACTCTGATAGAGAGCGTTAAATACAACCTACGCCAAGCGTAGGTTTATATTCTCATGCGTTATATTGTACCCTGTGTTTTGAACTGACTGGAGATTTATGGGAACATTAGTCTAACTGGCGATACACGCTCGTATACAAAAGGACGTCTGTAAATGTCAAGAAAATGAACAACAAAAGGGGCCGTTTTACCCAAACAACAGACAGACAGCTTTTGGACTTGCCAGAAGGTAATATTTGGGTGGAATTTCCCTTGAAATGTTCATATAAAGCATAGCATTTACGTATCCGCTGATATTGTTTGGCTCACTGTAAGGAAGATGGAACACTGCCAAGAATAATCAAGCTCCAATATTACAGAGGGAACCCCTGCTGTAGCAAAATAATGCTCTTTAAACAACTCCTCCAAGTTCTCAACCTCTTCTCAGCCTTTTATAGAGAATATGGATCGCTAAATGCTTTTCAGATGATGTATCATCATTTCATATCTTGTTTATTGAGTGAATCAGTCATTTCACAGTTTGCTACTTAATTCTGTGAAAGAGATTGCACATCCAGTCAATACAATTACTCAAACCTCAAAGAATGTCTGACGTAACAGCAAACCCATGAGTTCATGCTTAAATAAAAGCTGACTGCAAAAATACTTGCAAAAACCTGTCAGAAGCCATGAGAGATTAAACAGAGTTTAAGGACTCCTGACAGTGATGTTTTAAAGTACTCATTTTGTCAGCATTTTGTATTTTTCCATCTACCGTTTATTTATTCATTTATTTACTGAGAAAGGAATAAGTCATTCCTTGTACTCAGTGTTGACTCTGGCCAACGCCATTAAAAGATTAGATTACAGCAAAAAAAAAAATGAAATGCTGTCATTTACTCAATCATTTTAGTCCAAACCCACATGACTTTCTTCCATGACACAAAACAATCTCAATTCACTGACATGCTCAAGCTTCAAGCTTCACCATAAAATCATCATAAAGTGGCTCATATGATTTATGGACACAAATCTTCTGACATAATATTATAGTTTATTTGTCCAATTTAGTTCACACGATTCAGTAATCCAGTCACTAGTTAAAAGATTAATGGAGGAGGAAATTATGTAGCAATGATTGATTTGTTCCTTCTGAGGTGAATCGTTTCAATAAATCAATTGATCAGGTTCTCAAAATAGACTGAATGATTTATTCACAAATAAGACTAATCCAGTTCTTGAGCTCAACTACTTTGATTTAATTACAGTAGTAGTCAAAACATTTCTGTGAAAAAAAAAATGTCAAAGACTTATAGTGGACAATGGTGATTTCTGATACTTTTAGGAGTTTTGCCTCTTTAAAAAAAAAAAAAGAAAGATGCATACATCCATTGTAATTTTAAGGAAAACAGCAACTAGTATTTGTTAACATTTAGTATTTTGTGTTCCACAGAACTAAGTCATTCAGGTTTGGAGGGACATGAAGGTGAGTAAATGATGACGGAATATTCATTGAGTGAACCCTTTTTTTAAATAGCATGTCGAGGAGTTAGACAGCATATTCTCATGTGATCCAATTTCTTCATTTCCTCTTTCTCTCCCTCGCTCACTTTTTCTCTCTTCCTCTCATTGCTTGTCAGCTTGTCAGATAGAAGATACCAAGGCTCATTCCATGTGGAAATGGCATGATTGGAAGTATTTGGCATTCCCCTGTTGCTGCAGAATGAGAGACACTGTCATCTGACAACAACAGCAAAAGAAATTGAAATTGGGGGGGTCCGGGTATGGGGGTCCGGGTGACAGACACACTGCATAGAGGGGGAGAAGCCGGGAAGCCTGAGAAAAGAAAAAGGAGAGAGTCCAGTCTTAATGTGCCAGAACTTGTGCGCCACTCTGGTCCTCACTTCCTGAGAGAGAGTAAATGGAAGATCACTTGTCAAGCTGTCATGTAGCAGGAGAGCCTTACCTGAGGCTGCCGAGCCAGCGCCTCTCTGCTAAGAGCAGGCCATTCACATAACCCTGAGACAATCAAGTCAGGGCTTGAAACTGGAGAAATGCTGTGGGCCAGTGTGACGTGGGGAAATAAAGAACTGGAGGGAAAAGAAATGTCTCTTGCTCTCCTCTCCCTCGCTCTTTCTCTCTGTTGTATAAGGTTTTTTTTGTCATTGGGCCAGTACCTAAGTGTTCAAAGCTCTGTCAAGCTGTAACACTTTGATATTTTTCCCAGGCTTCAAAAGAGCACGGCAACAATAGACTTGTGACTGCAGGCTATGCAAAGGTAGCCAAGACAATATTAGTTGTCTCATCTTCTTTATGTTGTTGGCACCAGACTAGGACTTTTTTACTGGGTGGAGGTAGGTGTTTCGGAAGGAAGCCCGATCTGTTAGCGGTATCTCAGGCGGGTTGTTTAAGGCCTAAGGAAGTGCTCTGGTTTACATGGGTTTTGATCTTTTAATACAGGTAAAGGTGAGGCCAGAGCTGAGTCACCTGTACAGGTGGTCTACACCGATGAGAGAGCCCTGAGTCATGTAATGGGGTAAAATGCGCCAGAACGAGGTAAAAAGAAGCACGTATCACTTTGATCCATGCATATTGAGTTTTTTCATGCAGTATAGATTCACCCATAATAAGTGTACTATTTTTTGGTAACACTTTCTTAGCTGACTCTATTTATAGTACCGTTTGGAATAATAATTTTTTTTGGGGTTATTCTGAATTTATTTGATAATAAAACTTAATTACATGTGTTAAAAAATTACAATACAGAAGAACTGTTTTCAATTTTAAATGTATAGTTCAACTAAAAATAATAAATTTAAAGGTTATACTAACACAACATTTAAAAAAAACAAAACTACTGTGTCATATGCAATATCATTTTCAGCGATCGTGCAGACCTGAGAGAATAATGCGTGTTCATTTCTTCACTTCGTGAAACATAACTCTAACCAGCATAGTGTACACAGCTGCAGTGCTGCTACGTCTAATAGGTGCAGTCCTGATCTAATTTTGCTGGCTGTATTTTTTTCTCATTGTAACATGTATTGTTGGAGGGAATGTTAGCCAGCGGCAGATTAGCACCTCCTTAACAAGGCAAATATGATCTGTGTGCACCTCCACAAAGGAAACACTGAAGTTCTCTATTTATAGATGCAAAGGAAATGGACACTCTGTTAGAATCTGAGTTATATAGAGCAGGTGAGTGAAGAAGTGTCTTCAGGTTTTCTTTTTAAGAAAACACAGTGTCAGATGTGCATTCTGGGCTTCCCCCCAAGGGTCTGTGAAAAGTAATTAGGACACTTCTGAGGTAAATTTAGGCATTGGTTTACTCAGGCTAGATGTGACACTTTATATTATTTTATTTTTTAAATAATTGTTGTTATCTGAAAAGTTGATGTCGGTTGTCATAAAGGAAAATTACAACCTAGTCTCATAAAAATATGTACCTCGGTGCACATTTTGTGCGACAATTTTTTACATGCCTTACCGCATGTTTCGCAACCTATTTGACGTTTTAAAATGACATGCTCTCTAAAGACGGCGGTGCGAATTTGGACAGTCGGAAGACCATATGGCCACACACACGTCACGAGTGACTTTGTTTACGGACGCAGTGGTACATGGCACAATTTTAAAACCTGCTGATTTCCAAGGCAATCACATTCACAAAGTTAAGCGCCAAAAAACATGGACTCTAAGGAAGAGATCTTTTCCTTTGTGGCAGCAATGGCTTGCGAAAAAAACAAAAAAGAAAAGAAAATGAAGGGCATGGCAAAGAGTTTGGCTGAAAGGCAGAGAATAAAATCAATATTGACAGTTTTTTTCATCCTTTTTTATGGATTATTACTATTTATTATATTATTTTAAATGCTGCTCAATACATCATACAGTGCTTGCTGCTCTTGCCAGAGTTTAGCGAGTTTGTCCTCTTTCTCGACAGTCCAAATTCTCCGTGGCACTGCCCGTGTTCATCTTTCTTCTTCTGTGGTTTTCTTATTTTAGCTTCTGATTGGTCATTTACATCAACAAATCAGCTAGTTCAACAGCACACACGTCACGCTTTCAATCCCAAAGTTTTTTGACATCTTTAAAAATGATCGTGAGGTCGGGAAGTGCTCGTAAGGCACTCTGCTCGTCTCGTAATTTCTCACACACCATACGAGCCCCGACCATACAAATATATTGGTCAAACTGAACTCTTTCTCAAAACCTCACTGACATACAGCCCTCCTCTTGTGACAACTTGCCCCGGTCTTCTCTACAGCAGTTGCTGCTTTATGTCAGTTTGGCTAAAATGCAACAAAATATCCATTACTGTCAGCAGTACCACTGTAGGGTCAAAACAGTTTGAGGCAGCTGTCATTTATAATATACGCAATGTAAAAAAATGTTTAATGGGAGTCGATGAAAGCCTATAAAAACTTCCCATTAACACATGGGTCCACCCATAAAGACTTAACTGGGGTTGAGCTGCACAGGTTATCTTTGTTCCTGTCTTGAGCCCATTACATGAATCCAGTCCTCGACCGGCTGAATTCTTTAAGGCTCAGCCATAATTACGCTAGATTTCCTCCACCGTCCTTCAGATTCCAGAGCCACAGGAGAAACGATCTATGAATCTGGTATTTTTAATTTTGGAGCTGAAACAAGACATTCACTCTGAAGAAAATCGCACCTTCCTTTGGGAGGCTCGGCCTTTGGCAGTCAACTTTAAAGCTCGACGGCGAGCGTGCGGTAGCTGAGTTCGGTCTCTCAGCAGATGGAAATGATGGTGCTGTGATTATGGCTACAGACTGAACTCAGACACAATTAGCCACCAACAGATGGAAGTCTTCATGTTAGAAACCTCCCCCCCCCCACAAGCCCTCAAGAGAGTGTCTGGAGGAAAAAAGGCAAACATTGGCATGCAGAAGTCATGTAGGCCATACATACTCTGTAATTTTTGCGTAGTTTGGAAACATACACAAATGTAAATGCAGCCCTCTGATTTTAAGTGTGTTCAAGGCTGCTGAACAAAAAGAATGTAAATCATGTATGATTTAGTTTTCTGAGTCACATCATCCTGCGCACAGCTCAGCTAAATAGTGTAGTAATTAAAGGGATGATTCACCAACCAACCAAAAAAAAAATAAAAATCTGTCATCAAGCATTTACCTTCATCCCAAAGCCACAAGATTTTTTTAGGGACAGAAAGGGAGACGTTTTGTAAGCGGTATTGGTTGCTTATTTTATGCAACTACTTTGAGAGTCGATTTGGCTCACAGAAAATGATTCATTTTCAAATCAAACTGATCTAGTTCTCAAGGTCAACTCACTGATTCACTTATCCAGTCATGGTGTAAAGTTCTGGAGAAAAAAGTATAATGACCTACATTTTAATCTTTTTATTATTATTATTATTTTCATTTTTCTTTATGTATGGCTTTAAAAGACTTAGAATATTACAAGCTACTTATGGACAACTTTTAAGATACTTTTACTTTTTATGTCATTTTGTGTCCCCATTTATTTCAGAATTTATCTGATAATGGTTAATTTTTTTTATTCAGTTATTAGCAATTTAGAAGAGGTAGCAGACAAAATGCAGAATTGCTATTAGAATGTGAGTTTAAGGAATATAAAATTAATGAAATGTATAATTTTGACATGGAACTGCATTGAATTTAAGAAATTAAGTACAATGTGTGTTTCAGTGTGTGTATATATTTATATATATATATATCCATGAATTTTGACTAAGTAAAGAATAAAGTCTATTTTTATTTTTATTTTTTTTATTTTATTTTAAGTTTATAAAGTCTTGAACTTAGGTCTTACAAAATATGACCTAAAATCTTTACTTATTTTATATATACATATTCATATACATTTATAGACCAGGGTGAAAGAACCTGTATGAATTATAATGCAGTAAAATTCACTTCCTGTAATCCTAATTCAACTTTTTACATGGCCAATCGGAATAATTTATGAATCCAGATCAACACATTTTGCTCAACACTGCAGCAAAGTGTCCCAATGGTCTCCTTTTGTGTTGCACATGCAAAAAAAAGAAGAAGAGGCTTTTAACTTTTTTGGGTAAAGTAAAAAGTGTTTTATCATGCAAGGGAATATTGCATGAATCTGTGATTTCTACAATAACAAACTACACTTTCAAAACATTTTTTAGCATTTAGTAGGTTTTGCACTTAAACTGAACCGAAGCGCAAAGATGTATTTTGGCAGATGATGAATTCGGTGATTAAATATCAAATCCACCCCTCTCTCAAAACACCATGAGCTAGTGTTTACACAACAGCCACCATCTGAGATTCATTAGCATAAAATCAGGAGTACAGGAACAGGAAACAAAATCTTTCAGCATCTTCTACAACCCCCCCCCTCCTCAACTCTACTGTCATAACACATTACCCTTTCGCCCGAGGGGTGGTCCACTTTTTGCTAAGAATGTATAGCCACTGGTAGAAAGGAAAACTAGTGTTTTTGCTTTGTATTTGTTGTTTTTCGTTCAATCATTTTCTAGCCATTCTACACATTCCCTCGTTTCTCTGTCTAGGCCATGACTCTCTCATACACTCTCATATTTCAAAAAAAGAGCCCTGGTCTCACTCGGTAGTAATGAGAAACTCCTACGCGCTCGGCGTTTGCCTTTGATAAGCAATCAGAGCCTGTAACAGACATTATGGGCTGAGACGTTGCTTCATAGTAGATTCACTCCCAAATCTGAAATGATGTTTTAAAATTGTCGCTGGAGGCTATGTAATGCTGGGAGAGTGTGCCAGACTCCTCACACTGTCTTTCTCCTGCTTTTCTTCCATTCTTCGCCTTGCTGGCAAAAAAAGCAGAGGCCAGAAGCCCAGACTGTGTGTGTGTGTGGCAGCACAGGAACATGTGCTGTCTGCTCCCCGTGCAGCCGGAGGTGACACGCGGGTCCTCGCCATATGCTGTCATTCCTCAGTGTCCCTCAGCCTTGACGCTGAATTAATTTATTAGAAGTTTTTTTGCTGTGCCACCGCTACCTAAAAAGCCTTCTCCTTTTTACCAGAGGCTTGTCACACAGATGCTGATGTATTTTCCCTCTCCCGTTGCCAGGTTTTATGATGGAAACCGATACAACAGCGTGATAGAGTTTCGGGATAAATTATTCACGCTTTAAACGCACTCTGCCTGGCTTTCTTGGAGGACATCCATTTTACAAAAGCTTCTTCCCTCCACCCCCCACAAAACCAGCCCACAATCCTTTTAATTGATCTGCTCGACGATGACGCGTGTGCATGGGACTGCACGGGGACTTTTTGGTTTTTTTAATGTATATCTGCGTTTGGAACAAGGTTGTGCATCACCCAGAATAGAATTTAGAATTAAAATTTCAAATAAATTCCTGAATTTTATCAAACTTTACAAACAACCTTGTTTGAATTTTTTTATAGTTTAAAAACCTAAACAAATTTGACAGACAGAGACAAATTTTGATATGAGGTAGAATACACAATGGAGTTCATTGGAATGGACTTTTTTTTTATTTTGGGCAGAATTTGAATGGCTTGACAAACCTTGTTTAAAAGTTTTGGAAATATAAAAAGCCTACAAAGTTTAGATGGATGTGCACACTGCTGTTCAAAAGTTTGGGATGTGTAAGACTTTTAATATTTTTAAAAGAAGTCTGGTGGCATTTAATATTTAAAATAAGGTTTCTATTGAAAAATAATGTGAAATCATTCTAAAATGCTGATTTAATACTCAGCTATCAATGAACCTGTGATACTTTTTCAGGATTCTTTGCTTAATAAAAGACATTGATAAATTTTCGACATTGATAAATTGTCATATTAGAATGATTTCTGAAAGATCATGTGACTGAAGTAATGATGCTGAAAATTCAGCTTT
>JAUMHI010000031.1:1299429-1313160 GCA_032359435.1 Enteromius unitaeniatus
CTGTCTGGAATCACATGAAGTAACAGAACAAACTGAGACAGACTCAATCCAGAAGAACTGTGGCAACGTCTCCAAGAGGAAGAAAAAAACCTACCTGGAAAGCTACCTGAAAAACTATGGACAAGTGTACCTCGGAACAGAAGCTGTTTTACCAAAAGCTGTAATACCAGATATTTATCTGATTTAGTTAATAGAAGTTAATTGATAAATAAAATCTATTTATGCCATTATTTTTGGAAGCGTCCTCATTTTACAGCTTTGAACAGTACTGTAGCTTTCCAGGTAGGATTTTTCCTTCCTCTTGAAGACGTTGCCACAGTTCTTCTGGATTGAGTCTGTCTGAGTTTGTTCTGTTACTTCATGTGATTCCAGACAGACTGGATGATGATCAGATCAAATCTAAAGTAAGACTGTCAGACTCCTTGTGCAGACAATAATCTCACTGCATTATTACAATTATTGACAAAAATAATGTTTGGAAATGTAAACTGAAATTTCCAACTGACACACTACAGCAATAGACAGAAATAACCGACTTTTTTGTTGGTGAAAATAGTGACCCCAGAGCTAAGACTTTTGCACATTACTGTATATTACATAGACCTCTTTACTGTTCCATAATAATGGCAATGGCGTGTATAATTAAATATACATGCATATCTCTTTTTGTTTTAATTAATTTATTTGACTATTATCCTCCTTGCCATTCACTTAAAATGGCATCTGACCTCAAAACGATTAAAACGGCGCCTTTTCTCCAATCCAGCAGATGGCGATACCGCATCCTTTGTCACTGTACAAGGTCTCTTAAATTGAAAAAGGGGAGGGAAGAAGAAAGACAGAAGTAGGCGTAAAGACTGACGTGCCTCCCTGATAACAATAGTGAAGACGTGTTCCTCACTCACCAAAAGTTCTCAACATCCACCAAGATGGGAATCCGAAAAAAGAGCAATAAGAACCCACCGGTGCTCAGCCACGAGTTTGTGATCCAGAACCATGCGGATATTGTCTCTTGTGTCGCTATGGTGTTTCTGTTGGGTCTCATGTTTGAGGTAAGAATCCACTTTTGAATTAATTCATTCACTCTTACAGATCAGTTTGGAGTCAAAGATGACAAATCAGCCTGATAAGCGTTTATATTTTTGCTCTTTCTATAAGAAATCTAACGGATCTTTCGTGTTATGTGATAGTCTCGTCCCTTTCACTTCCTTTAACCGCAGATACAACTGTTACTTTTTGGTTTACCTACAATGTGCATGGTTTTGAATCCTCTTGCACATTTAGTGATTCGTGTGAATGAATCTTGTAGAGTAACGTTAGGTTTCGCTCGAAGGCGTAGACGTTGATCGCTTATTGCATTCAAACAGTTGGGAATGTTGATTCACACAGACATGATGCATGAGAGCGAAAGAGGAATTCCCTACGAAGCGATTAAAGCAACTTTTAAACCCGCGAAATTAAAAAACAAGACCACCCGCGCCAATGCATTACATGTAAAGGAGCGTTGAACGAAATAGCAGAATTGATTAGTACGGATGATTACGTAACATTGTAGCTGCACTGATACTTTTGGGCGCAAATGAAGTGTTACGTGGCAATCGGAGAATGACTGAGCGCTGTCACCGGTGCACAGCGGCTGCAGGGTCCAGCTTTCTGCTACCGAAATGAGCCATTACTGAGAGAAACCTAATGCTTTTACACTTTCAGTTTGTTAGGAATGCGAGTTTGCACAACCGCTAGATTTGAACGATAGTTTGCTAAATATCGGCGCAAGCGCTGGTGCATCATGGGAAATGGAGTTTACACTACTGGAACTGATTTTGTACTCTCCTGATGTGTGTTCCTAATCCTATTGAAATAAATGATAGTAAATTATCATATCTTAATAAAATATTTTTGACGAGAGATTCTAATTAGTATATAAATGTACACAAAATTATAACTCTATAAATTATAATTATATATGTCATTTACTTACCATGTTTCTTTTTTTCTTACGCCATTCATTTGCATTAATTTTCACCTTATTTTACATGCAATGCAAGGGAATAGTGACAGTCAATCACTATGGTGGCTGCCAATCTCTGTTGCCAGAGTTTTTGACATTAACTATTGTTTTGTGTATTGACAGCATTTTCATATTTCTTTCCCTGTAGATTACATCAAAGGTAGCGGTTTTGTTCATAACTGTGCAATACAACGTAACGATTCCAGCAAACGGTAAGTATTCGATTTAAAAATTATTATTATAATACGCACTCCCGTTTCTCTTGGTCTGTTTGAATAGCTGGAGTATGATTTGTTTTCTTTTTATTTGTAATTTTTTGTTTTTAAACGCCTCAGAATCCTTAGTTCTAACACGTTTTGGTCTACCAGCTCTGCTAATGATGTTTATAAGTGAACTGATAATTAATGCCACTGACACTTACTGTAGCTGTTTGTAAGACGCGCTAGATAATGTACATAGATAAAAAAATCACACCATCTTTTAGTTTTATCACGGTTATCTCTTTTCATTTGTAAAAATATTCCAAAGTGAGGTGTAAGATCAAGTGGTTTGGTTGTTATTCATTATCTGTAAATCAAATCAGTTCTGTCTAATACTTGATTAAATCAAGAAATGACCATACTAAGTGTTCAATCATGCAATTTAGCATGTAACAAAACAGCATTTTTATGCTTATATCATGTATTTTAGAAGGTCCAGAGGAAACAGCAGTGAATTACTTCCATTACGGTCTGAAAGATATGGCCACTGTCTTCTTCTACATGTTAGTCGCCATCATCATGCACGCCATCATTCAAGAATACGTGCTCGATGTAAGTATGCTGTATAAACGTGCAACAAAGTATCAAGTAAACAAGTAGCATTTGTCCATAAATGTTAATAGTGTTTTGGTGCAACGCTGTTAATACTCATAAATGTTTTGATTTGTTTTTTGCCGTTTATTTGAATCCACAACTGTCTAGAAAATCAACAGGAAGATGCACTTCTCCAAAACCAAGCACAGCAAGTTCAATGAGTCGGGTCAGCTGAGTGCATTCTACCTCTTCTCCTGCCTGTGGGGAGCCAGCATTCTTGTTTCTGTAAGAGCGTCTCTGCTTTGCTTCATATAAATATGAGCTTGTGCTCTTGTTGGTGTTTAATTTATTCTGCTTCTTCTGAAGGAGAACCTCCTGTCCAATCCCGTGAGCCTTTGGGACGGTTACCCGCACACCCTTATGCCGTAAGTACAGCTGTTGAGAAGTGCAGACGAATTTAAATGCGTCGCATGTATCAATTTAAAACAACAGAATATATTGATTAAATGGGTGGGCCGTAACATGGTGGAGGTTCATATTCCATCTTGCGTCACATCTGCCGATCTGCTGCGTGAGCACTCATAAGATGCATCATCTTTGATAAACCGATCTGTCGGGCTGGTTCACCGTTCGAAAGATTTCTCCTGATCGAATTGTCTTGCATTAGTCTGATTTCTGTAGACCTACCGTATGTAATGCACAGCTTGCAAATGCAATTATTATTGATGCTTGACTTCCGTGAGTCGTGGAGATGCTAAGGTTGTTGCTCGTCTTGTTTTAGGTTCCAGATGAAGTTCTACTACATCTGTCAGCTTGGTTACTGGCTTCATGCTATCCCAGAGCTCTACTTCCAGAAGACCAAGAAAGTAAGCAAGCAAGCAAGCACAGTGTTTGAGGATTCACAACATGCATTGAAAACTATATTCATGCTTTCTGCTATTGTGACTGGACTGTTTTCCAGAATTTCCAGTGGCTTTGTGCTTACTAAAATTCGGTGAAGACATGACAATAGCGATCGCTGTGGGCATTTTTGGATGCGCGTATACTACATGGAACCATTTTAGGGGATGGTGTTTATTTGGATGTTTTAGTAAATGTAGCATTTTTTTGTTTTTTCAGGAGGACATTCCACGTCAGCTTGTTTATATCAGTCTTTACCTGGTCCACATCATAGGAGCCTACGTTCTGAAGTAAGCAATGTTTTTATTAAGCATCATGAACTGTTGTCAAGGCACACATTTTTACTACAACAAAAAATGACTTGTTCAGGCCTGCTCTAAACACTCTTCCTCTGAAATATTTAGAGGCCACATATGTTCAAAATGGTATATTCAAACAATTAAGCACATTAAATCGATCAAAAGAGATTTATAACGTTATTTAATATTTCTATTTCATTTTCAAATCAATCAGACGTAATATTCAGCAACATATCCTGGAAAAAGTCTCATTGTAGCAGCTCGACTGTTTGATAACCAAATCAACATATTAGAATGATTTCTGAAGGATCGTGGGAAACAAGACTGTAGTAATGAATGCTGAAATCTCAAAAATGGGTTTTAAAATATATTAAAATTGGAATGACATTTCACAATATTGCTTTTTCCTGTATTTTTGATCAAATAAACTGGTAACTCTTTAAGATGAACAAACAATGATCAACACGTTACAGTATTTATTAATGTTAGTTAATAAAAATATAATTGTTCTTTTTTTCAGGTTAGTTCATAGTGCATTAACTAATGCTAACAAGTTCAACTTGTGATTTAAAGGGTTAGTTCACCCAAATATTTAAATTCTGTCATTAATTACTCGCCCTCATGTCGTTCCAAACCCATGAGACCTTCGCTCATCTTCGTAACACAAATTAAAATATTTTTGATGATATCAGAGAGCAGTCTGTCCCTCTATAGACAGCAATACAACTGAAATGATGCATTGAACATCCTGGTAAAAGTCCATGTGACGCCTTCAGTTTTTCGACACTACAAGAAGGTTTTTTTTTTTTAATGCAAAAATAACATCATATACTCTCTCTCTCTCTCTCTCTCTCTCTTTCTCTCTCTCTCTCTCTCTCTCTCTCTCATATATAAATAAATGTGCATGTTTTCCCCCGGCTGTAAACAAGGCTGATTGCGTCCAATACGTTAAAGCATGCGTATGTGGTGCACCCACATAAAATGGCAGAAGACATGAGTCAAAAAAAGCATTGTATGTCATTTACAGATGAAATAATTCCAAAAGGAAATTCAAGGAAATTACACTTTTTAAGAATAATAAAGCATTTTCACTCATGTTTAAACCAATAATGATGTGTTTTCCAGTTTGAACCGATTGGGCCTGGTGTTGCTGGTTCTGCACTACTTTGTTGAGCTCCTCTTCCATGTATCCCGACTCATTTACTTCAGCAATGAAGACAGACAGTCTGGGTGAGTGCTATTCTTTACACGGACCAAGAGGCCACATCTAGTTAATAAACACCTCCAATATTTTTTTTTATTGTGCACAGAGAGATTGAATACTAGCACATTTCTGCGTTTTAATCTGCGGAAAGGATGATCATTATATCATCGAGTTTTGTGTATGTTAACAGGTTTACAGTGTGGGCTGTTCTGTTTGTGCTGGGCCGGTTGTTGACTCTTTCCCTGTCTGTTCTCACTGTGGGCTTTGGGCTGGCCGGAGCAGAGAAACAGGGTCTAAATCTCGCAGAGGGAAGCTTTAATGTCCTGGTTGTTCGGTAAGCAGGGTGAAAATCATCTTGTTGGATACCTTCATTATTGCAGAGTAAAAAATGGAATAATTAAGATCAATCATACAAATGTCTTGCATCATTTAGGACTGCTCTTCAGCAATAGTGGTTTTGATTTCATTTTTCAAGAAGCAATTTTTTGCAACTTTTTATAAACCAAGTGCCTTGTTTGAGCTTCTATAGAGCTTTAAAGTAGTAAAGGCTCTGTAAAATTCAAATGCTTTGCACCATGCCGGTTTTGTGGTATGTGCACTGCTGTCCAAATCTGATTTGCACAGTTTAGTTTTGAAGTGTTTGGTTTTCAGTATAAAAGTGCATGCAGAGTGAGAGATGGTAACGGTTATGTAGCCAAAAAAAACCTCTTGCCATTAAATATAAAACTTTGCTCTAGTGGTCCAAAATTTCCAGTCAACCGTCAAAAAAAAAATTGTGATTCATTTAAACACCACATGATGGAAAAGCAATGACGAGCTTTTGCTTTATTATTGTTTGAGTTGTTTGTAATGGCACTCTGTTTCTCTCAGGGTGACTGTCCTGGCTGCAATATGCACCACTCAGGCTTTTATGATGTGGAAATTTATCAACTTCCAGCTGCGACGATGGAGAGAACATGC
Source organism: Enteromius unitaeniatus (assembly GCA_032359435.1). Lineage (NCBI taxonomy): Eukaryota > Metazoa > Chordata > Actinopteri > Cypriniformes > Cyprinidae > Enteromius > Enteromius unitaeniatus. The sequence continues at coordinate 1,305,595 of JAUMHI010000031.1, forward strand.
ACAGACTCAGACCTTAAAAAAGAAATCATCCTCTTCTAAGAACAAATCAAAGAAAGGTCAGTATTGCCCACTTAAGATCAGTTTACACATTTATTAAAATGCCACTTGGTATTCTAATGTTCCAGTTAGGGGTGGGCTATATGACTGATGATATGAGTCATTTCAGAGGCTGCTGCCACTACTTTATTTTCCTAAAATACTGACATGCCTCTGATTTTCTCCCAACTGTTTACGTTCACTTAAGACATAAGCGTTTGAATGAATACTTGCCAAAATGGCACTTTGACAATTTTGTGTGTATTTGACCATCAAAGCACAAAAAGGCATGTGATGTGCTTGTTTTGATTGTAAGAACTTATTGCAATTAAAGGGTTAGTTTACCCCAAAATTTCTGTCATTAATTACTCACCCTTGTGTTGTTCCAAACCTGTAAGACTTTTGTTCGTGTGGTGTCCAATAGACTATTTTAACAATGTCCTTACTACATTTCTGGGCCTTGAACGTGTTGCGTTACTGTCAATGGAGGGTCTCTTATAATACATTTAAAATACCTTCATTTGTGTTACAAAGATCCCTTTAGCAACACTATAAAGCACATCTATATTTACATTTAAGCATGAATACAATATATTTTGAGAGAATTTGAGGAATTTTGGTAACCAAACAGTTGATGGTAGCCATTGACTTCCATTTTCTGTGTTTATGTGTATGTATAGTCAACATTCGAAGTGGATCAAAACCTTTCATCAAAGGTGTCCTAAAATAAAAAAAACTATTCTTGTCTTAGGACAAGGTTTTGATCCACTTCGAATGTTGACTACTGTATAATAAATATAAATATATGTGTGTGTGTGTGTATCTTTGAACAGTACTCTAGCTTTAAAGGGAGGTTTTTTATGTTTGGAAATGTAACCTGATATTTCCAACTGACCACAAAAGATAGAAATAACAGACTTGTTGGTGAAAATACTAGTGGCCTAAGACTTTTGCACAGTACTACGTAGAGTATGTATGTTTAAAAAACATAACTCAATGGCTACCGTCAACTCTTATGTTACCAACATTCTGCAAATTATCTTCTGTGGTGAGCAAAAGAAACCTATTTTAGGAACAAGTGAAAAGTGAGTAAATAGTGTCAATTTTCATTTTTGGGTAACTTTCCTTTAGTTGCATCTTTTAACGATGAGTGCAAATACAGTAAAAACAGTAATAAATTTAACTTTGCCACTCCAAAAATAAATGACATTTTTAAATATGTTAAAATGGCAATAATCTCTTTTAAATTGTAATTATTTCTGAATTTGTATCTTTTTTTTTTCTGAATATGAGACTTTTTTTTTTTCCTTCTTTTTTTTGGAGAAAAACATTAAAACAAACAAAACTATCTCAAACCTTTGACCATAGTAACAACACTTTATGTATCTAGACTACAAAATCACTTAAGTCAAGCATCTTCTCGTTTGTATTTTCACAGCCAATGGTCTGAACGGATCTGTTGGTGCCAGTGGAGCAGATTCTCCAAGAGCGAGGAAGGAGAAGTCGTCATAAACTGCTGAAAATCTGAAATCAGCCTGATCATTCCTCTCCCTCCTATCTGTCCCGCAGTTTATCTGTAGCTTCTTTTCCCTTTGCCCTCTTGTTTATCCGAGAAAAAAAAAAACTGAGGAACTTCCTCATCCTGCTCCTTGATCCTGTAGGATGCTGAATGCTGTATTTCATGAAGCTATTCAACTAGTATGTCTCTTTGCAAGAAGGGCTTAAGGAAAAGTGGCTTTGGGGGATTTGAGTTTTTTTTTTTTTTTTCCCTTTACATTTGTCTCCTTATCCGAAAGGTCCGTATCCTCTTTGCTTTATTTGCTTAATGCTGCAATCCCAAATCTAAATCTACCTACAAAGAAAACATGAAAACTGTGGGGGAAAATGTAACTTATTTTTACAAGTGCCTAACCATACATCATTTTGACAGATCAGTGAGGAATATTTCAGTATTTTAACTTGAGTTTGAAATCAGGGTTGTATTTAAAGTTCTCTGCAGGCTCACATTTTTTGTTGATTCTATCCTATGCATTTAGAACCACTTCTAATGTCTCTTCATTTGTGTTATTGTATAAACACATTGTCACTTTTTTTCATTAGAAAAAAATCACAAGCAAAAATGTTCATTTGATGCCTTTTTTAATGAATTCCATTTGTTGCAGTGCTACATAACCGGTCAAGATATGCAAAATGTGTAATAATCCCCAAATTTTGTTAAATCAGCTAAGGATGATGAGCAAAAGCGGTGTGCTTTTGATTTGAGGGTAAATTCTACCTTTTATTCTTGAACTTGGCAAATCTGATTGGGCTGTTCGGTGTTGATAACAATGTCAAATTATAAGTGTCATTCCAGTGAGAGTGAGACTGAAGACCTAAGGAAAAGTTCTCTGAAAGCATTTTCATAGATTGTTTTGAGTACAATAGTACATAGAGAATGAAGTTCAATAAAAAAAAAAAAAGCATTATCTCACTTTACTTTTCCCAAGTACAAACAATGGAAAAAAACAAGCAGTGAATACATGAATTAAAATGTTGTTTTCACAGTATTTGTGCTCCTTTCACTATATTCTATTTTTGTTTTACCACGTCTGTCAAAACATTCTTTTTTATATATATATATATATATATATACATTTTATTTGTGACAAGCCAGTTCATGGTTTAAACTGCTCATAGTCAAGTTTTCAAACAGCCTTTCAGTAAATTTCAAATCCGAGTTGGTCAGAAAGCGCTAAATAACATTCGTGAACAGTAACCATAGCAACAGTTGTTCCAGAATCTAGGCGAAGTGGAATGAAATGGAAAGTTGTTTTTAAACCTAATATTAAAATATATATATATATATATATATTTAAGAACGTATACGTTACTCCCAAATGAAATGCAGTTTAAAAAGCACACTGAACTTGATTAATTTCATTTTGCTTCAAAAGGTCATTTATCTTAAAATGTTGGTTTGACCACGTGGTGGCGCTGTTCGCCAAGAGTTTTCTTAATCGTAAGCACGCTGATATTTATTGGTTTCGCAAATCACTCTTGCGCGTTTGTTGTGTGTATGGGGGGGGTGGGTTCATTAGCTGGAGTATAAAATATGAAACCAAAATAACAACATTCATGCTTATTAATGCTTTCCCGAACTGATAGTACAGTCTCTTTCGGGACGTTTCGTTGCGACAACCCTGGCTGTTTCACAATTGTTGTCAAGCGCGTGCCAATCTGAAAGAGTGTGAAGAGCGAATATTGCATAAGTCACTGTTTGCAGATTTCCCTTCGAGAGAAGTGACATTCACTGTTGGACCTTTGATCGACACGGGTTGCAAACTGTAGGATTCGCCTCGATTCGTCCGCGCTTCGTCTCGCTGGCTCGGCGTTCACATGGAAATATTCTTCTATAGAAAATCAACCTGTCGCCGTGCGGATTTTGATCGGATACCTGACACATTTGGGGGTTTATTGCTGTGCTGAGTAATCACGGTAAGCTTTGGCTTTCTGCCCGATCAAACAGTCGCTGAGCTCGTGGCCATTTGAGGCTTGTATTCTAGGAGAAAAGTAAGAAATGTTTGTGTATTTGATGTAGTTATGATACACGGTGGAGTGCCCAACTATTACAATCCCCTTACAGGGTTTCTTTCTTTAAAGCTGTATTGACCTAAATATGCATTACCTTTAAACGACGGCTAGAGCTGTGGACTCCTGATCGAGGAAGTATGCTTTATACATACATTGCTTCTATGTTTTATTATTTAGCTATATATATATATTTTCTTTCAGCGATGTGACAGTCAACATAAATTGTTTGCTTTCTGTACATTGAATACTCGAAAGACCTTTAGAACAATTATTTTAATCTAGTACTAGATACTAATAATGGAAAAAACTGGGTTTAAATGGACTGTGTTATGCTTGAATCTCCTCTTATATTGCCAAGGCCTTATCTTGGCCGAAAAGGTTCTGGAGTTACTTTGGTGTTTTGTTAAAAAGTTTTTATTTGCAGATTAAATGTATATATGTATAGCAAAGCACGCAGGGTGTGAAGTGTGGGTCATCTAATGTGATTTTAAATGAAGCTGTTATGACATTGATAACAGAGTGCAAGATTGCTTTGGGTTAGGAATAACAACAACACCGACCACTCCGGCGCACTTTTTCTCCCACAGCACCACTTTAAAGGCGAAAGCTTTACTAAACTGGCTTTTCAACACTGTTTTGATTCCCTCGCGTAATATTATGAAACATCTCCTCCTCAGTTTAAAAACCACAAAGACACAGAAAATCCGAGAGGTGAGCCGTGTCCTTACGTTTGCTGTATCATCATTTTGCCCCGTTGCTCACTGCAAGGTTGCTATGCAGGCTCGAGTAAACGAGTAGATACTGGTGCCCATAGTATGTGGGGGAGGTTTTGCTGGCGAGATAAACAAGCAGCCAGCCATCGTTAGGCATAAGGCAGCAGGAACATGGCGGCGGCAGTTAACTATAATGCTGTTTCACCAACCCGAAGGTCAGAGCTGGACACAACGTACAGGATTTAGGAGGAAACAAAACACTGTAAGTCCGACATGGTTGCAAATGTTGATTGTTTGCCGGTGAATGGCGGTTTGGGGTGGCTTTGTAACGCGATTTTTTTTACACACTCGCTGCAGGATCCAATCACAGTTCCGCGGCGGCGGTATCCTGCATTAGCTTGCTAAACCAGCTACACTCGCTATTTCAGCCTGGCCACTTTGCAGAGTTCGAGAGTTGTGTTTTGCCTGTTGTCGTTGCGTAAACAAATCGCTTTGAGCGACCTTGAAGCGGATGCGCGGCTGTTATCGTTTTAACATTTAAATCGTGTCGCTGATTTACTTGATTCGCCCGCGCTGCTCGCATTTGAGCGATTAAGTTTAGCCAGCTTCCCCCCCTCCTCCTCCTCCTCTCTTATTTGCCTGGCTAGCTTTAGCCTACGAGCCTCCATTCGACTGGGCGAGCAAGGCAAGTCCAGGGATTATTTGAACTTTAGCTGGCAGAACTGTTCGGATGGAGTTCCGCGGGAATGCTTGTGTTACACTGTAGCGAGTCGGACCGGAACAGTTCTGAAGCGAGCGGCTAAACGCTACAATGTACCGTTCGCGGGCGCTTTCTATTGAAAGTAAACGCGCGTTGTTATTTGACAGTCTCCGCGTTTCGTTTCTGTGCGGGCTGAGGTTAGTGAGTCAGCTCTTTGCTTAAACTACTGCACGCCACGGTTGGGTTTTCTGGAGCTCGACGGATTTAAGAAAGGAAAAGTTGGGGCGCCGGTGGCTGGGAATGCTGCTAATTAGCATTTACCTCGTGATTTGGCTGAACTCCGCTATTTTCACCAGCGCTTATGTGGAGCAGAGGCTGCTTTTGTCGTCCGGCTCTCCGGGAGATTTTTAGTTTGGTCGACAGAGTTCGTAGCCGCCGTGACAAGGTTTTCGGTGTATGACGTCACGCCGCCGGGTAGTTCATTGGGTCTAGGTCATGTTTAGATGCACCTTCAGCATTTAAGTCATAACTCACCATAGATGCATTTGGTCTTGAATACTTTGTGTTCTATTGATTTTTTTTTTTTTTCTCTCTCTTTCATAAACGCAGACCATTATTAACATTTTACAATACAAGTTTCATTTGTTAACATCAGTCGGCTGCTTTGGTTATTATTAACTATGGACAGACCACTTGTGTTAACAAAGATGAATACATTTAAATTATTGTTCATTGCTTAATGTTAGTTAATGCATTAACTAATGTCACATAATATTTGGAAATAATAAATATTAGCTTTCACAGCCCTTAGATTTTAGCAGAACAGTTACAGCGAACCAGAACTACATTTTAAATCAAGCATAACATTTAATAGACTAATAAAATGTTTAATAGTAGAATTATTGGTTCATTTCGAGTCACGTGTGACAAAACGCTTATTGATTCAGTTAGAGAATCAACTTACTGATTCAAACGGAACTGGTTTTGATTCATTGTAAAGAACCGGTCCGTAAGTGTGTGTGTGTTGCTGTTTAATGGTTTCTAAGATGAAGGCATAAAACTATACTACTACTGGCTATAAGAGTGTTTCATTTGGGAATCAGACTGCAATGTTTGTGATTCAGTGTAGTATGAAACACCGCAGGAGTATTTTAGCATTTAGTAACAGTATGTTCTGTTAACTGAATTAAAAGTCATGGCAGTTCTGTTTGTAACTGTTTCCATAGGTTCTCAGCTCCCAAACCCTATTGGTTTTCTCCATCGGTGGTTTATAAGAAATTATCTGCTTGAATGCCCAAGCTTGGAGCCTATACTCTGACAGCTGGTGTTCACCTCAGATTTGCATCAGTGCTGCTAAGAGCTGCAGTAGTGCGACTCAGCCTGTTGGACCAGTAGTTCAATTCATGCTAGCTTTGTTACCCACCTCTTACATCATGCTGACACATTCCACAGTAGGGCTTGTGTGGTTAGCAAATGCTCCCACAGCCCAGCATAAGAGTAAAATGGCCATTAATTAGTTTGATTTGTGAACAATGCAGAGTATTGTTCCTCTTCTTGCAAACGTGTTATTCTTCAAATTAAGATTTTAATTAAAATTAATAAAAAAGCTTAAACTTAGACTTAAAAAATTAAAAATATTAAATTCAAAAATTGAAATAAACACAACTAAACTAATACCAAAAAACAAAAGCACATTCAAAATAACTAAACTAAAATAAACTAAACTTTTACATTTGAAACTGAACGCCAGTTAAAAAATACCCATGAAAAAGTTGCCATTTTTATGTAAATATTTGTGAAGTTTTTCAGTGAAAAAGTTTCAAACCCAGTTATTTATTTATTTTTTTTATTTATTTTATTCATTTATTTATTCAGCTGTTTAGTAATAAATGGGTAACAAGCCTGAGGTGTGGCCTTAAAAATTCTGAATCTGTATTTTTGATACATTTTTAATTTTTTCATTGTTTCAGCATCTATTTTTTTGTTTATATATAACATAATGTGTGTGTATGTATGTGTGTATACATAAGTCAACATGCAAAGTGGATCAAAACCTTTCATCAAAGTTGTCCTAAAATCAAAAACAATACCTATTCTTGTCTTAGGACAACTTTCATAAAAGGTTTTGATCCACTTCGAATGTTGACTACTGTATAATTGTATATAATTTTTGTTTTCAGTGATTACAATAGTTTTTAGTTTAAATAAAGCTAAAATACTTGAACTTAAAAATTTAAATAAATTAGACAATTTTGTCTTGGTAACTAGCCTAACTGACATAAAAGAAGTTGTACATCTAAAACTGAAATAAAAATAATGCAAATTATTAATAAAAGTAACAAAATTGCATATAGAATATTACTTTTGGTTGAAAATGGTTGAAAAAAGAAGCTGATTCAAAATATTAACAAACTACAATAGCATATAAATTATACTAAACTAACTGCAATAAACTTGTAACTTAAATTTACCAGAGATTTCTAAGAGAAATTTTCAAATGTACTCAAACTCAGTTTTTTATATTATTTTTTCCGTGTACAAAGAAAA
>JAUMHI010000031.1:1313260-1335219 GCA_032359435.1 Enteromius unitaeniatus
CCAGAGATTTCTAAGAGAAATTTTCAAATGTACTCAAACTCAGTTTTTTATATTATTTTTTCCGTGTACAAAGAAAACAACCCTTCTAGTACCAGTATGCCAATTTAGTCAGAAAGCATGTACTTCCTTTTGTAGTAGTAGCTTTCCTGAAATCCTGTAGTAGTAGCTGGATTATTTAGGGAATGTTTTCAGTCAGCCAAGACTGTCAGAATGCTATGATGTGGTAAGATGTATTCCCATACAAACTGTGGTTGGTGTGTCGATATACCGGCAGGACTCACCAGAGAGCATGTGTCTAGGTCTCTGTGGCTTAGCGGCATTCACGCATGGCAATCTAAATATGGCATATCCACCGGTGGATGCCATTGTCACATGACCTCAATGCTGCCGGTGGTGGGGTGGGAAGCGGAGCGTTAGTTCCCATGCAAGCAGCCAGCAGTCCAGATCCATGATTTCATCCTGGATCAGCTGACCTCTGACTCGCTCTATTGATTGAGGTATTCTATCACAGTGAATCGCGGGCTGATTGTTGAACTTTGATCTTCCTGCAAAGTGTGTTCGCCACATTCGTTGCAGGCCTTCAGCTCTGGGCAGCCACGCATGCTCAGCAGAAGGTTGAAAGGAACAGAAATTTGTCACGAGGCTGTTTGATTTTCACGCCACAGTGACAAGATGCAGTCTGTCAGTTAGAGGGATGATCATATGAGCCACTATCAAATCAAATCAGTGTCAAATGGCATCAGATTGGCAGGGAAACGCAAGCACTAAAATCATTGGCTGAAAAAAACCACAACGATACAGATGTAACACCCTCTTTTTTAAGTGCGTAACGTGGGAAGTGTGTTTTACAGAGACACAGTAGCTCTGCTGTGTTAGGATTACTGTAACCAAATTAAACCTAATTAGAAGAAAGCTGGAAAATGATGACCTTGTCCGACTTGATTAGGTTAGACTGCGGCTGAATGTGAACATGCCTGCTCTCTCTCTCTCTCTCTCTCTCTCTCTCTCTCTTTCATTCGGGTTCTGTGCGCACGGGTCCTTTTTTCAGTCTTGTCTCAAATTACACTGGGAGCAAAGGGCAGGGAGGAAACCAGGTCTGCCTAAACGACATTGCTGCTCACATTCAACAGTAATGTGCTTTTCTCAGGAAGCATATTTGCAAAGCTTCAGCTGGAGTTCGTCAAAAAAAGCTGTAGTTACTAATAAACTGGTTAACTAATAAGCAGTGACTTAAATCGGAAAATAGCACCGTATGATGTTAGTTGGGCTATTATTTGATAGTTTAATTAATTTTTTTTTAAATAATTGTTTAAAATTTAATTTACAGCCCTAATACCCTTTACATTTGTGTGTGTGTGTGTGTATATATATTTAGTATTTAGTATCTTCTCCACACGCCTTGCATTTTAATCAAGTTAACTCCATTATTCCATATACTAATTAATTGCATTTTTTTAAATAATTTTTTTTAGCATGAGTTTACTGGCCTAATAACTTTTTGTATACTTTTTGTGCTTACCTAAAATATTTACCTTTTCCATATGCCTCAACCTTAATTAAATTAATTCCAAACACGTACTAATTAATTGCATGTTTTTCACTTTTTTTATTAGTTGCTTTAAAAATAAATCGTTTTGCATAACATTTTGTTTCTTCTCATGCCTCACATTTATTCAAATTAATTTATTTATACTCTAATCAATTGCAAATTGCTTAATTTTGTTTTATTAGAATTGTTAGAATAAAATATATAGCCTTTATATTGCCTACTATCTACTTCTCCACATGCCTTGCATTTAAAGTATATATTATATTAAGTATATAGTATAAAGTATATAAAAAATAATTTCAGTAATTGTTGCTTGTACTCCTGAAATGATATTGAATGTAAGTTTAGGAGCGTGTTGCCAGGGTAACGGCGGGTAGACGGGCCTGAGGCCTCACAGTGACGGATGAGCTGAGTTATAATGGCTGGGTTCATTCCACTCACCGCTTCCTCTCACAGACATACCGTCCTTGCACAGAGTCTGACCCAGGATTGCTACACACATCTCTCTCAACTCTCCACTTCTGCCTAATGAGCCTGCTGTGTGTGTCCGTGATGGCTCTCAGACTGTTCAAAATGTGCTGTCTCTCAGTTGCATATTGGTTTAGTCTAGATAGGTAAGAGTACTTTAAAATGTAGCCCATCCAAATATTGAAAATATCCTGGATTGCAACTGTTGTTGTTTTTGCCGCCGCCTCTTTTTGTTCAGCTAATTTTTAAAATGTGAACATTATAGGCTCCGATATGCTCACTGTTAAAGGGTTAGTTTACCCAAAAATTATAATTGTCATCTATTACTTACCCTCATGACTTTCATTTTTGGGTGAATTAACTCTGTACTTAAACATGTTTTGTGATTAATAACAAAATAAACTTGAAAAGGTTGAGAAAACAGCAGCTAAGCAAGCATCTGATCATAGCCATGTGGAAGTTTGCAGCTGCTCTGCACTTCCTTTCACTTTTTTTTCTTTTATGTAGCACTTTATACAGTAGATTGCTTGAAAGCAAACAGCTTTACTGTAGTAAACATGGAAAAATAGTGTCAGTGTTGCTTTTGGTTAGAATGGCAACTTCGATATCTACTATAAAGCGGCTCTTCAGCTTGTTTATGTTTTTACTCAGGGCTGACTCAGACTGAATGCAGTAAATGAACTGCAGATAGGAAAGGTGTTTACCAGCTTGAGTGTTTATGCATTAAATAAGCTCAAGTGTGAAGCGTATGAGCTGTAGGAATGGATTGAGAAGCACATCGCTAGACCTCAGCTGCGATTACATTTCCTTTTTAATCGAAGAAAGGTTTAAGGGCAGGCAGAAGGAGCGTTACTGATCCGGGCACTGAATACGTCGCTCCGCACTTATAAGCGAGACGCTCTTTCTCCACTCAAGTACGTATTGATTTGACTTTGGCTGGTGACATTATGTTATTGCCTCAGATATTTACCGTGAAGGTGTACACTTACACAAACTGACTCACTCCTAAGATAATGGAGGTCGTGTAAGCTCTACAAAGAGCAAATGTACCATAGCTGAAGGGATATTGCTGGTTGGGTTAAGCTCAAACAATACCACTTGTGGCAAACCATTGATTAGAACAAAAAAAATGATTCATCTCTTGTTTTCTTAAAAAAAAAAAAAAAAAGTCTGGCACTGTTGGACTTGTTTTATAGTCATTTTAGGGTTTGGATTTGCTCTGATTTGGCAGCCAGTTACAAAATCTAAAAGTAAGCAAATTTATTTCTGCTAAAATTGTGTCTCGTGGCTATACTATTGAAACAGTGAGTATTTTAACATTTACAAACCAACTTTGTAAGTGCCTCACTAGGTATGTTTGATTTAACAATGTTTTTTTCTTTTACATTTTTTGTCAGTTGAAATTAGTCAGTTATTTGAGCCCTTAACGTTGAAATTAAATACACACATTCATTTACATAAGCATTACATGTATCCCAATCACAAATGTCATTCATTCGGTCACAGTTTATTTTAAGGTCCAATTCTCACCATTAACAAACTATTAACTAATATTTGTCTTAATAAACTCCTAATTTGCTGTTTATTAATAGTTAGTAGTTGATAAATTTAGGTATTGGATGAATTAGGGATTTAGAAGATTGTTGTGCAGGATATGTGCTTTATAAACTAGCAATGTGTTTATTTAGGCATGCTAATAAGCTACTAGTTAATAGTGGGAATTGGTTGGTATACTAAAGTGTTATAGACTTGAGTCTGATCAATCAAACCAGCTTATTTAAATGCATTTAAACAGCTACTGGAATAATTTTACATGAAAAGGAGGCACAAGTGAAAGTTATTTAGGGAAGGAAAGTTAGTTCTGTAGAAATTTCTGAAGAAAGAAGACTCCAGTTGTTCAGTAGTGAATTGTGACCTACTCAGATTGTGTTTATGTTAGAAAGAATGAAGGGTCTTTTACCACAAGAACAAAAATCAGTCATGTGAAGGCTACCCACAAGTAGTTCACCCACTTTGAAGCACCTTCGTAGATGCTCAGCATGGTATCACCGAGATCTCTGTGATGGAATGCAGCAAGGGTTTTTATGTTATCACCGGGTCTGACTGGTTACGTGCTGCTGGGCGCACCCAATTACTGAACCTGACAAATGAAAGTTAGCAAGCGTCTTCTTGCTAGCCCCCTCAGTGAAGCGGATCTCAAGGTCCCTGTGTCGTCAGAGGATATCGACTGCAGCTATGTGGAGAGGATGGTGTTCTTTTCACCGCTGTCTGGAGGTCTCTGCACGCTGGAGCCCAGCGTGTGCCTGGCAGCAGACCCAGAGTGTAATCCTTGGCATCAAGTGTGGCCTGGCACCGGTTCAGAAAGCCACAGTTAGAGTGGTGGGGGGGCCCTACTTTAAGAAATGCCAAGTCGAAGGAAGGAAACAATGATCACAGGGCAGGTTAACCCAGGGTGGCCACAAGTTGAGCATGAGGTTAACGCTGCCAAGAAACGTGGCGTGGCTTCACTTTCGCTTCATTAGAGAGATGTATGCGAGGCTTTCCTGTCCGCATTGTAATGTCGGGTCAAGCAGTGGCCAACTACACATTACTGTACTGTGTAAAGAGACCACAGAGACCCCCTCGCAGATTGAAGCGCTTCAAAATCGCTTCCTGTTCACTGTCAGAGACCCTCAACTGAACTCCACCACACTGAGATCCGGTTCTTATTCGTATCTGGTTTTGTTTAAACAAATAAAACGTAATTTTCATGATTGTTAGTGTTGTAAACTGTTAAAGAATGTCTGTCTTGTGTTATGCAGAATACAGTATTCATTGTCATGACTAGAGGTGACTAAAAGCAAAATGATACTCTACTAAGTCACAATATTCTGCCATTTAAAAGTTTGGGTCCTTAAGACATTGTTGATGTTGTTTTTGAAAAAAGTGTCTTATGCTGACCAACTGCATTTATTTGATCACAAACACAATAGAAATGGTAATGTAAAATATTTCAGTTTAAAACGTTTTTTATTTTAAAATGTAATTTGTTAATGTGAATGTTGAAAAGAACTGCTTTTATTTTAACTTAACTCAGCCTTACCTTTCTGAAACCCATCGATTTTGCCAAATCATCATCCTAAAAAGTAAGGTGGGCTCTGATTGGCTAGCTATCCAGTGCATGTGACGGAAATGTTTCGCCCCTTACCATATTTGGAAACACACAGCACCTCCATGCCTGCGGCAAATTTTTTTTGCGTATACATTTGGGTGGTGTTGGGTGCAGATCTTCCCACTAAGTGACGTAGATTTGTGATGTCTTGTTTGAATGCGGTGTTTTAGGAAGGCATGGATATGTCTTAACTTTCAGAAAATATTTCTTTGGGTTTGAGACTTTAGTCTTTGTAAGGACGTCAAATTACTTTTTAAAAAAAAATACTTTGAAGGTTGTATATAGTAGTATTTTAGTATGGGAGTAATGGTAGTAATTTCCCAATAATAATAATAATAGATGTCGTCACAATGTTTTCATGAAATTATAGAATTTTTTTTTTTTCTTATTCTTTTCTTTCCACTGCAACTCAAACTAAAGCCCTATTCAGACGGGACTAGTTTTCCACAACACGTTTGAGTTTTTTCAGACGACGTATGTCACTTCATGCATGCATTCGGACTAGACTAACATCTCCGTTATTATTACGGAGGTAGGAGTGTCTGTGTTTTACATCTGGGCATTGCACAAGACCACATGTCCAGGATGCGACCTGTAAAACTATTCCTGTCCATATAGGGCTTAAGACTACACTTTAATTTAACCGGTACTTCACCGACCTCTATTCATGAGTCATCTTATTTTTTGTTAACATTCAGCTTTCAAACGTAGGATTAATTTGCAACCATTTAAAATTTCTCATCCTCATTGCTTGTTCTGCCGATCTTCATAATCATTATTCTTTATTAAGCGCTGATATGCTTCAGTTTGCTTCATCCAAACATCTCCAAATCGAAAGGAGATAAAGACTGATTTTGTTTATCTATACAGCATCTGCGTGAAACTGACTCCGCTTGAACAGTTTGGATTATTTGGATTCTTCAAAGACCTGTCATTGAATGACGACTCTAATGTGGTCATCAAGCGCTGACAGACACCTCAATAAACTCTTGCCGTTCTTTCGGTCCCAGCCCTGAGCGATCCATGATGAAAGAACCCTAGTTCTCTTGTATACAATCACCCTCAGGTTAGGTTTTTCTTTGTTGAAAGAAGGTTCCAGCAGATCCTCCAGATGGCATAGGCCTCTTTCTCCCGCAGAGCCTTTCCTGCTGTAAAATCGACTGGGTCTACTATCTATCGTCCAGCTCCGCAAACTGGGCCACAGATCTAATTGCTCTTTCATGCAGTGCGAATTCAGGGGGGAAAAGACTTCTGCGGATGCTTGCCTACAGCTTGCAGGAATGAACATGGTGGCAAAGATACAGCTTCCGCTTGCAAAACAAAAATGCAGCACCAGCAGAAGAACTCATCTTTACAAAAAACAGACAAAATGCATCGCTTGCTAAAGACCTGACACGGCTGTCCGCACCATCCGGAAAGTGCAAGCCAACGTCCGTGCATGGTTTGCAAAAGACAAGTCATCGACAGCAAAACGACTCGGGACAAAAAAAAAAAAGCAAAAGCCTGTTCGTTGCAGCGTTAGCAGTTGATATCCTACTCTGTGCAGTTGAGTTGTGTTCTTCTGTTTTCTTTCTAATTCATCGGCGGCGGCAGTAAACAACAGAGCGGTTTTATGTTTAAACCAATACCTGGTGCTCTTATTAGTTAACGGCCTTAACTGAATCAATTGCTCCTTCAAATTAGCGTATCAGAAGCAGTATAGTTATCCATAATTCTCTCTTCAAGCAAGAGACAGGTGCTATCACTGGAGGTTGCTAAGCAGCTTGATTCATTCGCCAGCCAGCTCGTCTGTCATCAAAATACATTGCATTGGCTGTCATTTGTCTGCTACAAAACACGCGCACACCTTCAAGCCTTGATGCTATTTCCGTACGCGTACAGACAAAGAATATAGAAGTCCTTAATCTGATTGAGCGCTGGCTCTCTTGAAGGAAATATTTGTAGACCATCCACAAAAGGTAACGGTCCTGATGTTTACATTAGGCCGGCTGCTTTTAGCTTTGGGCCGTCTGTATACAGAAGTAGTTAATTTACTCCTGCACTAAAGATAACTACTGGTCATAGGTTAAAGAAAGGTACTGTAAGCAGCCCTTAAAGCCTCTATAATCAGTCTGCGCCTGTCTGTTACAGATATCTGTGGCTTTGGCACCTGGAATTGTGGGTTGTCAAAACAAATCCTCTCGTGTTACACCTGAGGAGACAATTACACATACACACCCACGAACCGCGCAGGCGGTGGAGGGAACGATTATCTTTGCATTTTAATCAGTTAATGATTAGTATTGAGGAGATTTAATGTATGCCGAGCATATTTTTGGCCGTTGATTGGTGTTGGCAACACATTTTGCTTTAGGGACGCACAATACTAGTTCTAGTTAATTAACTGGTAGTTATTCTAGAAAAGTTCATAAAATTAAGGAATTTTCCATAATAATTTCACAAAGATAGTTTTTTTTTTTTTGTTATTATGCACTTGGTCGTATCATGGTTTAGGGGTAAAATAAAATATATTTAAACTTAATGGAAATTGTCCTGACAGAAAATTCCAGACAGTGTTGTTGTTAATATAGATATTTAAATTCTATGCTATTTTAAATCAGTTAAATTCATAATAAAAAATAAAAAAACCTTTGTAATAATATAATGTATTTGTTTTAATCTAATTCTCAAAAAAAGCAGAGACAGCAGAGATGGAGGATCAGCTCATTGATTTGTGGCAAGAGAGTGTTTCTAAAAGGTGTCCTGTAAAACATATTCTCAAGTCTCGAGAGTTTTTGCAAGATTTTCCATTTTCACAATCTGTGTGTGGTGTGCTGTTTTGTCACGTTGCGGCTCACCAAATCTAGGATTTTTTTTTGTCGTAGTGTTTGTGTTCTCTCAAAAGATAAAAAAAATCATTTAGTGTGTATCCAGTCTTAAATATAATCTTTAGCAAATATCTATTGTTTTATATCTTATATTGCTTGCTAAGGATAGCATTTAACAGTGTTACTAAATTATTAGAATTTTAAATATTAACGTGTGAGTATCAAATGAAGCAAAAATTTAAAAAATAGGGGAAATAGGGATATTCTATAATAGATACTCACTCCGTTACATATATAAAAAAAAAATACTTTTTTTTTTATTTTCATATATTGCAATGCGAAACATCCATAAAATGAATATCTAAAAAGACACAGGATTCTACTTTATCATCAGGAATTGGCAGTATAGTAAAAGACGGTTGCTATTTGTTATTTTAAATGCACAAGTTTCTTTCAATTCACAATTTCCAAGTCATTTATACAGTACTTTCCAAGGCAAGATTCATGTGACGCTTAAAATAGTTCGGCAAAAGAAATGGAATTTTATGATTCGAGTAGAATCAATCAGCCATTCATAAAATTATGCTGTAATGCATTAATTTTTATTGACTCTACGGAGTAAATTGTAGAGTAGCCTGTTTAAGTCTGTATCATAATTTCTCTCTCTCTCTTTCTCTGGACCTGGTGCTGATGTTTTCTTTGACTCTCAAGCAGAAAAGTCCTTTCATTGCAAACTGTCATCTGCAACAATGCATGCTTAGTCTTTACAGCCCAGTAAGTTACTGTTTATTTTTGTTTCTAAAGTCATCTTACAGTAAATGGCCTGGAGTTGCAATCATGACATTATGGTTTATTTTAAAAGCCTTAAGCCTGAGTGGCCAAAGCACTAATTTTGGATAATCATGGTATTTGACAACCGGAAGCTGTAATGCAATTTTACAGCCTTGATGTCAAGTGGCAGAGTTACGTCTACTGCATGTGCCAGGTCCACAGAAGCAGTTTTCCACTGCAGCTTTTTACCTTTTCTCTGTCTTGTCCAATTACGTGTCCTCCTGGAAAATCAGCATTATATCTAATCAGGTAATGCAGGATTGTGGTTACAGGATTTGCCTTCTTGCTACTGAGAATGTTTATTTAATTGGGCAGAAAAGCTTTCTCTTTAATCCAACACAACATCAGAGCATCAAGTCTTTTGCAAGGGGTCAAGTCTAGGCTGGGTTAGCATGATCCTACCTGGTCTATATACATTAGAAAAAAACATCTTTTATGCTAGTTATACCACAATCTTTTTAATAGTAGTGAATCATATTAAGCCACAAAAACTGTTTCCAACATTAATGATGATTAGTTCAAAATCAACTTATTAGTAGGGCTGGACCAGAATATTAGTTTGGAGAGATGGCATTCGATTTTTCATTTTGAGATTTGAATATTCGAAAATAAATAAATAAATAAATTAACATGTGACATCGATCCCTGCGAAACGGTTCTCATTCGCGCTTAAATGACTAGCCCTTGCGGCAATGCCAACATCGTGATTTACTTTATCTCAGAGAGAAGACAAAAATGCCGAAGACCTCGGTCACTTTAAATTAACTGAAGACAAAACAGAGGCAGAGTGTCAAAAATGCAATTTGAAACTGGCCTACCTCTGCAGCACAACAAGTTTGAAAAATCATCTGAGTTCTGTAAGTAGTACGAAGCCAGCCTAACGTTACCTTATTTTATTTAGACTATTAAAATGTTTTTATTCTATAAGGAAGTTCATTTATAGAGCCCTGCAAGGAGATCATAAAATAGGACTGAGTGCAGAGATGACGCTATAAGGCGCGTTCTTATAAGAGATAAATGCACCAGTCAGCACTTGGATTTTATAGCCTTCGCCTTAATTTTCTCTGATAAAGGTAAGAGTAATATGTCATTTAGAACTGTAAAGGGTTTTATTTGTGTGCACTGACAGTAAACCTGATTTTATAAAATAAAGAATACAAGCGCGTTCTGCCTTCTCGTCTTGAACAGGAGCGCTTCACAAAAGAGCCCAAAGTCAGCGAAAAAACATGATAAATATATCTATAGAAAGCTTTAAATTACCACTTAACGAAATAAAAAAACGAAAACAAAAATTAATTAATTTAATTAAATAATGGGTAAAAATGACTTCTTTAAGCGCGTCTATGAGGAGATGGAGAATCAGGTAATTCATCTTTGCAACAAGGACTCAAGAATGAGTAATAATTCACATGTCTTCCTGTTGTTCTGCCCCGACACATTCGTGATAAACATTCTTTTATTTAAATAGCCTATCCTTTACGCCAGTAATTAGCCTACTGTGCTGATAATTTGGGAGTTATTTGTTTGTTTGATAAATGTTGGGCTACCTTATTTAAAGTATGCTCTAACATACCTGTTACTATTTTTATTTTTTTATTATAGTGCAGTGTTCGTTCTTAAATAATATAATCCCTGCCTGCGCCACATGTAGCG
Source organism: Enteromius unitaeniatus (assembly GCA_032359435.1). Classification (NCBI taxonomy): domain Eukaryota; kingdom Metazoa; phylum Chordata; class Actinopteri; order Cypriniformes; family Cyprinidae; genus Enteromius; species Enteromius unitaeniatus. The sequence goes on from JAUMHI010000031.1 coordinate 1,323,720, forward strand.
CCCGGCTTTTGGCTCGGCTGTTCTGTCATTTCTAAAAGTTATTCATTCTGAAAGTGTCGACTTGCCTGTATCCATATTACACACAAATGCGACTTTGTACTCCCTTGCATCCGCAGCAGTTGGATGAACGGTTCTCAACATAAAAATGCAACAAACAGACATGCACGGAGAGATTTATGCCTTTATTAGAGATAAGAATATATTCAGCCCCCTCCCACCGAAGCTTCGAATATTCGATGTTGATCACTACTGAATACTCGAAGCTCAAAAAATAGTATTCGGACCAGCCCTACTTATTAGGTTGCTTTCTGAAGGATCATGTGACCCTGAACACTGGAGTAATGCTGCTTTGCCATTACAGGAGTATATTACATATTAAAGTATAATAGATGCAAGTTATTTCAAATTATAATAGTATTACTGTGCTTGCTGCATTTTTGGATCAAATATATGCAGCCTTGGTAAGCATTAAAATGCTTTTTTTTTTTTTCATGAAAAATTTTGGCCAATTTTTTTTTCTAGAATAGCATGCTGAGTGGTTAAATAAACTAAATAAAGAAATGTTTAGTTTCACAATCTGTTATGAATATTTTTTTTCATGTTTGTTTCATGACGACCTTAAAAGACAATAACGAAACCGTTCAGACATCAGTAAGATGAATGGAAATGTAAACGGATAGCTTTCTTTGGGTATTATAGATCTCCCTCGTCTCGCCACCCACTTCTGAGTCACTGAAATGTTAAATAAAGCAGTTAGATTTACAGTACTCACAATTTAGAAAAAAAGCCGCCTTAGTAAGTCTAGCCATTGTGAAGATGGCACATATCCAAAAAAAAGGGTTAGCGTGGGCTTCCAGCTGCAGAGAAGAGAGAATGATAATCGTATGTGGAATTGGAGCTGACAACACATTCACTGAACGGAAACCGATCGTTGATATGTGAGGTTTTCATAGAGGCAGAGCAGGAAGAGTGTCAGGATGGATACCTCTTGAAAAGGTCATACACAACAGAGGGACTTTCATGAACGTGATGGGCCTGGTGTCTCAAAATCTGAATAGTGTACCATGAAAGAAGTTTACTAAGAATGAATGATGTATTGGTACCATCTGGTATTTCATTTCTCCAATTTGGCATTTTGGTTACCTTTGTTATTATTTATAACTTCTTTAAAGTTTATTTTATTTTACACTGTTAAAGAAATAAAATTAAAATTCACCCCAAATTAATTTCTTTCCCTCATGTTCCAAACCCGTAAGACATTCATTCCTATTCAGAACACACAAAAAAGAAATTGTTGAATAAAGTTGTTATTTTAGTTTTCTTTTTTCTAGTAGCTATATAAAATACAGTTGAACCACTAATGTCACATTGACTATTTATTTATCTTTTTTCACTACCTTTCTTGGCCTTTTCAGTTATGCTGCTGTCTTTAGGGCATTTCATTTTGTTTTACAAATATGCATGTTAGTTTTGGGCAAACTTACCCTTTAAATGCAAACAATCATTACAAGAAAATTTATATTTCATAGTCCACAGAGTTTTGCTAGCAAAATGTCTGTTTTCTGGTATTGTAGTATTTTGTTTTTTTATGTATTTTTTTTTTTTTTTATACCTACTCAACTCATGTTAAAATCCTCAAATTCATTGAGACGTGGCCAACTGTGCTTTGGTTTGTGACTGTCCCTAAGCAACTGAGTGGAGAATGCTACCTCATGGGATGTCAGCTAATGTAGGGTTTTTCACAATTGTCACAGCTGAAAAGCAAAATAATTATTTGATTAATAGATGTATAGTGTTTCTTTGCAGCTACTTTCGTGACAGTGCCTTTTGTACAAATATTTGATTTGGTTTTAGTTTTGGATATACCTTTCAGACTCCAAGTAGTTTTACTGGTTTCCCATTTTTAAGAAATTAGGCCTACTCTTTTTACTCCCTCTTTTTACTCCTCAAGAGGTTCATCGTGGGTTCAAGCTACCTCATTGAAGATACAGAAAAAGGGGATGCACAAGATTACAAATATATTACCGAAATGAGGCCTTGGAAATGTTTGTCATGTTTTATGGAGAAATAATTACCTCTGTGAAATCACCATGCTGTGGAATGTACAGCTTAATACTCCAATAACTCTAAACATTAACACCCAGATTGGTGGTGCCGTGCAGCACGTTTACTGCTTGATTCATGGTATGTGACTTAAGAAGTCTGAAGAAGAAGATAAAGAAGTCTGCAGAGCTATGAAACATAGTTTAGTGGCCAGTGTTTACTGATTCTAAATTTAAACATGCATCTCTTTTACTATTTAGTGAAAAAATTTCTTCAGAAGATGTAAAAGTCGGGTTAAGTGTATGTAATTTCATTAGCTCCAGTGGCCCGTATACAGTACGGTGATGTTATTTGCTTAGTTGTGGCTTTAAATCTTTTTCTGACTAATACAATCAAGAAGTTGATGGACTGCCAGTGAAATGTTGACATGGAAGGTTACATTTGTATTTGGCCTCTGCGTCTGGCCCATTGTGGTCAGTTTTGAGTGAGTAAAAGAATCTGCGCGGCCAATCTAATCTTTAGCCCTTGAGTGGTACGATTAGCTGGCTGCTTTCCCCTGACATAAGCCTTTAGTGACATCCCCACTGAGATGACTTGCACCTGCTTCAGGCCAGGAGGAAACGGAGAGGATCATGGGGGAGAGAGCAGGATCACTTACCCTCAAACACAGGGTTTAGACAATCCCGCTCACGTCTAGTCAAAGAGCTGCTAAGTGAACTTGACTGAATACGTGAGACTTCTCCAGAATAAAATCGGAACTTTAGGACTTTTTTGAGCTGAGTTTAAAAAAAAAATAAAAAAAAAATTATATCATGTTGTGTTTTATCCATTCTTCGGGGTCCACAATTTCACACATTTTCATCTCATCTTTAGTTTATTCCACCTTTATTTCACTTCCCCAAAAAATAGTTTTAGTTGACAACCGCAACATTGAATTGCAGTAAATGTCGTGATTTTTAGAAGAATGAGCAGTGCTGTCTGTGCTACACACGGCCAGCAACGGCACAGATCCTTTCCCACATCCCACAATTTCTGGACTAAGTTTTGCATCTCCAAATTACCATGTTTACTTGTAGTTCAGCCTACATCTCAAAAGGTAAATAATCATTTGAGTTCGTGTGATATGTCCTGTCCTCTCAGTTTCTAAGATGTCTCTTTACTCATGTCCGTTGGGAAATATGTTTCTGAAATGACACTATGAAGGAGAATGTGTCAATGATTTCTTTGCTGATGTAGTATTAAGCCTCACAGTGGCCAGTGGTTGAGAGTATGGGGAATATGGTCTGTGGTGTTACACATACAACCGTAACACTTGCATGAACTTTTGACCCGCTCTGCAGATGGAAAGAGATCGAGGGTCTAGGGGAAGGGAATGCAGGACGTCCCACTCTATCACAACATGTTCATTAGGAATAGATCCACGGTGTGTGGTCTGTGTGTGTGTGTGTGTGTGTTTAGGCTCTCAGATCTTCCTGGCCCTTTTCTGTGGAGTGTTTATTGAATAGTAAAAAGCAGCTGTTACAAAACCTGATTAGAAGAAGATTATCTGCAGTTGTTGTGACTGTTTGATTTCAGTTGAGATGCTATGATCATAAAAAGCTTGTGACTTTTTTGGTATCTGAAAGACATTTCCACCAAAACAAAAAGGCTTTTTTGGTGTCTATCTGACAGCTGAATCAGCCGCTTGACTGATTTACCATGGTTGAGGGACCCCATAACTGCAGTGACCAATAGGGTTAAGATCTGCTGTGGGCTAGAACAAACATGTGACTCAAGAAATGGAGGGAATTTCCTCAGAATTTGTATTTTTTTTACTCTCCTCTCCCCCCCCAAAAAAAAAACATAAATGGAGTCTTTCAGTATTCGTCTGATGTGTCTCTATTTATAGAATTATGATCAATAGTGATTTGGATATGCTAGATTAATTTTAATGTACTTTTCTTTGTACACAGGCCTCATGATGTCTCAGGCTAAAGCTATTTACACGCTTGTGTAACTATATAATGAATGAATTATTTTTCGGATTATTTATAGAAACACCTGCCCAGAGCATTCTTATTATTTTATGTACCCATCAGAAAGCCAGCTCTAGGTCTTTTGTTCTCCCTTTGTGGTGTTGTCAGTGTGCACATGGTGTTGTAGCATGGCGCTGCTGTGAAACTACATGTAGCAATATCTGGTCAGCACATGACATCATGTGACTGTGCTGTGGATGGCCCTCCCCTCAGGTATTTGTTCACAAGCTCCCAGGAGAGCTTCTGCATAAGTCAACAGCCCCTTTTAAAGGCATTTGCTCACAATGGGACAATTCTGGCTGTTTTTACATGCGCTTTCAACTTTGTTGAATGATACTTACTGCGGCAAGTACATTTTTTATTTTTTTTTTCTCAGAGGCTAATTCTGGGATCGGGGAGATGATTTAAACCCTTTTTTCCACTAATTACTTGCTGAACATAATTAAAAAGGCGTACTTCATGTTACTATCTAATAAGCTTGAAACGATTCCCTTGTGGAACCAGAGGCCCTGAAGACGTGTGTAACACTATTAAATCTTTACCAACCTGATGATGATTGTCATTTTTTTTCCCCCCTTCTCATCCTGGTTTTTTTTTTTTTTTCCTCCAATTTTTCCACTTTCTAATGATGTTGAGCTCATTTCCCATCCCTTAATAGTGTTCAAAAAAGTTTGTGATGATTGCTTTATGCCATTTTAGAGATTCTAGCACCATTTGGGTTTCGGAACGTGTTGATGATAAAAAGAAATGTGGCCTAAGCAGCAAATCAGCATATTAAAATGATTTCTGAAGGATTATGTGACACTGAATTCTGAATTATGCAATGGCTGTTGGAAATTAAGCTTTGCCATTTTAAATTACGTATTAAAATAGAAAACACTTACTTCAAATTGTAATAAAGTAATCAAATAAAGGCAGACTTGGTTAGCATAAGACACATCTTGCTTTGCACAATCAATTACTGTATAATTGAGCAAAATGTTCTCTTCTCTGGAGCATCTAATGTTATATTTTCCCTCTTTTGTTCTTCATTCTGTCCCCTTAAGCACACTTGATGTTTGTTCAACTTTTTAGTGTACTGTAAGAGTATAAAGAGTATTGTGGGATCGGTTAGATCTTCCCCTTGACATTATTGAGAAGGCCAGGATGGAGATGGCGGACTGAAACTTTATTTTTCTTAATTTTAACTCTTCATTTTTCAATAAGTTTGCAAAAATACATCACTCTCATATGGTAGTTCACTTAAGCTAATTGCCTGAAAAGCATGACTGCTCCGGACGGTCTCTAACTGACTATGGCAGAGCTATCTACTTTCATTTATCCAAAAAAAAAAATACATTTAATCAGAAGAATGTTAATTTGAAAGGTGCACATATGGCAAACCACTATCAACGACTTGTGGACAGAATCTTATTTTGGAGGCAAACTACTCCCTTGTTATTATAATGTATGTCCACTGCTGTTTCTTTTTTGACAATTTATAATTGTCATATGGGACATAAGCAAGGAATGGCACCTAGTCGTGGACCTCCGCGGGTCAGCTGAGTGTGGTTGGTCCTCTTGGAGCTGTTGCCGGCAAGGTGTCGTTATTAAGAATAGCCACACTCTTCCTGACAGGTCTGGGACTACTCCGCTGTCTCTTCGGTTGGCTGATAGCCCTCTGATAGAGGATAGCTCAAGTGGCTGACAGGGCTCTGCTCTCACAAGACGCACAGGGCAGTGATGTCATAGAATCACATGTCATAAAAACCTTAATGTTTACTTTCAGGTCAGCTGTGGCCTCAAAATGTGAGTGTTATTTGCTCAAACTTCTTTAAAAACACATAAAGCCCCGTTCACACCAAGCACGATAAAGATATAGTTCCAAAAAGCATTCTTAATATTAAAAAAATAGCAGCGTTCACACCACAGCTACAATGTTAAAGGCAAAGAGAAACGATATTGTAGGAATTATTTTCAGAGTGATATTTTTATTTCTTTTTTTTCAGCTGATGATCGATTAGAAACATTGACAACCAATCAGAATCAATCCTGCTGTTACGCGCTTGCGAATTAAAGATTTTTAAAAAATTTTTAAAAATGCTGCAGACATTGTTTTAGTTCTTCAAACTTTAATGGCGTGGCGGCCCACATTTGCTCTGTGTATCCTTGTTGACCGTGTAAAACACAACATTGTGCTCATTGTTGTAGCCGTGGATGCAGACGTGTTCGCCATCTAAATAATAGAGATTCTACCTGTACATATCTACAGTTGTACTAGCATGAATGGTCATGCGACATGCATTTTCGGTTGTGTAGTTTGGACAGAGATCGTTTCTTTAAGTATGGCCACTGCATTATCCTTTAAACAAATCAATCAACAAATAAAAACCTTAATAAAATGATACAAAATCAATCAATATTAATAAGGTTTTCTGTGTACTATATTGCATTGGTTGAGATCTTGACTGGATGGTTCTGCTCTTCCACAGATTGAGAGAGGTAAATAATGCCCAAAGATTTCCACTGGTCCCACTGCTGCAGAAATGCCCTGAGGCTAATCCTGGAGTGAAGCCAAGGTAAGCTTAGCAAACTGTGATGAACACACAATCACTTTCTTTCACACTTTCCCCTATCAAATTGTTGGTTAATTCATGACATTGAAGGTCTAATGTGTGTTTATGAAACTGCATGGTGAGAAGATGAAGAAAACACTCGAGTGAAATACTGCAAAACAAATGAAAGTGTGAGTTGGTGTGGTTTGTGTGGGGGGCGTGACATCATTTCCTCTCTGTATTTGGTTTGAGCAGCAAAAAAGGAACCTTGTTTTCTGTTGTTTGCATCCTTGATTTTTCCTTCTGTTTTTTTATTCCTCTCAGACAGTGGTTTTTAAATTTTAGAGATTCAGATTAGGGCTAAGATTTTTGCATCAGTAACACTTTATAATCACTTTCATTAAAAACTTTTAAAATAAATATTTACAAATGTTTAATCAAAATCTGTGTTTTATATATTCTGGGACTTGATCAGTAGTGTGTGTGTGTATATGTGCGCACACACAAGACACATGAAAATGAAAAAAAAAACATGATTCTTTTTGTTGTTTTACGTGTGTGTGTGTGTGTATATACACATACACACACAGTGAGGTCAAAAGTATTTGATCACCCTTTAAATTTTGCAAGTTCTTAGAAATTATGGAGGGGTCTACAATTTTCAGCATAGGTAATATAATAACTATACACAGTACACATACGTATATATTATGTACAAAAGCAAAAACTTATTTTGGATGTGATTAGCCGTTTGGCAGCACTATTCATTCATTTTATTAATATGCATGAAAATTAAAATATGTACAATATATAGTTAAATATCTAATAAAATGTATATTTTAAGTGTTTAATAAGTGTTAATTGTTTTGGACAAATGTATTAACCACTATATTGTTTTATTAACGTAAGATATTTATATTACTGGCATACATTCACAGATTCAGTCAGTAGTTTGATTGTACAACTCTAGTAAGTGGCACTCAGAATAGCAGCCGCAAGTGAGCATGTGTTTGGCTGCATGTGGATGCCACAGTCACCACCTGCTCTGCTTGAACCATTGCTCTCTGCTGTCATGTGACTGAAGAGCAGGGTATTGTCTTGGTGTAAAAGAAGAGCGCTCGCTTTGAGCAGACCGTCAGAGAGGAGGAATTTTCGAGCATTCGCTGTGTATGTAGCGAGGTGGGAGGGGTGTTTGGGGCTGTATTTTCCTGTACGGGGAGGGCGAGGGAAGCTGGGGGTGGGGCAACTGTAGCCGCTCAGATGGGATTTGCATTAGTAGTTTGTCAGCTGTCATTAGGAGCAGATGACAGTGAGGATAAGCAGTTTGCACACGGCTCTCTCTCCTCCCCTCCTCCATGAACTGACCGTTGCATACACCTAAGAAAAGCCAAAGCCAAAATGCTTCATTGTAATGTGAGCGAGTAGGGTGTGAAATTTATGATATCACGGTTAATTGTCATCCAATTAATTGTCTGTTTTGCTCTTGTCATTTATTTTGCAGGATTAATATGCATACTTTTCCGTCATTATTTTTCACAGTGAACTTGGAAAAAATATTTTACAGTATTAACATCATTATAAGGCTACTGTAAATGAGTCATAATATTTGAAACATAAATTTTTGGTTATTTTTTAATCCTTAAATCTGAGAATTATGTTATCATATCTATTTATATGTTGGTTAATAGTTGTAATATATCTGCTCTCTCATCTGGTGCTGATGAACCACATACAGTATTTCTGTGTGATGTACTTCATGTGCGAATATTTAACAGAACAGTCATAAATACTTGCTATTATGTGTTTATTACAAACCACCACAGACTGTATGTGTTCATATAAAGGCCCTTCAGAAGTGTCTAAAAAGCTCACATTTCTCAAGATGTGCTCTGAGCAGGTTTTATTTCAGAAAGAGAAATACAAATGTGGCAGCTGATTTAAAAATGTGTCTGGCAGCATATAGTTGGAATTTCAAGTGCACAATCATTGCATCCAGATGATTATGTAATAATCATGAAAGATTTTTTGAGTGACTTGTTTTCTGTATATGCATTACAGCCCATGTGTCAGGTTATGCTGAGTGTTGCATGCGGTGTCAACTCCTCAGCACTGTCCATATCTTGCAAAGACAATCTGTTTAAGTTAACCACGTCATCCGCTCATTTATAACCCTTAAAGGAACATATACTCTATTCAGAAATCAAGATCATATTGAGAAAGTTTAATGTATAGCTGTAGATTTTAGGCATGTAGCCCATAGTAAATTATTTGGGGTGCATACTTTGACACAAATAAATCTCATTCACAAATAAGCTGATAAAATTAGCATGTGATGAAACAAGTTAGCACTTTTGTGGCTGAAATATGCCTAAAATAGTTTGTGGTTAACTTTATCTGTACTACAACATTGGCTAAATGGGACTATAAAGGTTGTCAGGGACAATGAATGTCACAATGCTGTACAGGAAAACTCATCTACTCACTTGCCTGATTTTACAGCCTTGTTGCTTTTATACTCACTCTTGCTAACTACTCTTACTCTAACTTTCCAAATTATAGATTTTTAATAGAGATTAAAAGAGTTGTCAGTAGGGCTGGGTAATATATATCGAACGAAATATCAAGCGCATCTCAAGCTGGCGTTTCTTTTAAAAACAGCTGACGAAGATTTAGCGCTAATCAAAGAACCGGCTTTACTGATGAGATGCGCTTAATATATCGTTCGATATATATCGCCCAGCCCTAGTTGTCAGTAACTCAGTGTGATGGACTTTGAAGTCATATCACTGTGGTGTACTTCATTTATGAGTTTCATTGTTTCTTTCTGCTGTTATAAACGTATACATTTTGGTCAAAGAGTCTCTTTAATAACCCAAAGCCAATGGAAAAATCTTACTGCATTTTTGTTGAGGGATCCAGGATCACACTAACTTCCAGATTGGCTTACAAAAATGTGTCATCCCTGTAGCACCTATGCTTTCCTGAACTAGCACTGGTAGACATTTGTGTTTACAGAAACCTTTCTCGATGTAGCAAAGACGTAGTGCTCGACTAATGGTCAGTATCATTAAGTGTGGGTCAAGTTGTTTTATTAGAACATCAATGTGAGGTAGCTGCTTACAATACCCTTGTAAAGTCTTTCTTTGAATTGTTTCCGCGAGGCTTGGACACAAGTTTCTCGACAAAACCCGGAGGTGTCGGCAATCTGATCTTTGGAGCTCGGTTTGTCAGCTGCACAATGTGGACCCTCCCACCTAGCATGCACTAGAGAAGTTTATTGATTTTTCTCACTGCATCTGTGCCTCTCGTAACCCAAAACCCATCAATACACATCAGACATTTAACCCACTCTTCGTTACACTTTCAGTTATGGGAATACAGTTGACCCAGCTTTTCGAAACGTAGCGACAGGCTCAGTGCTACAGCAAAACAGTACACTTCTGATGGACAGATCCATTCGCATCCAGCCGTGAGCATCCCATGCCCGTGAGCCGCTCCAGATCTGCCGTTTGCCGCTTAATGTGTTTATTATACAACGCTCTCCCTGTGGCAACTTGAAGTGGCTGTCAGTTTAAAAGATTCATGAATATGATCAGCTTCGGTAAATGGACAATGGCTTTTTGGGCCTGCTTGATGCTAGTACTTTAAGACCATTACGTTCTCCGTAATTGTAGAGCTTATGAGTGGCAGGAACATCTCTCTTTCCCTCTCTCAGTCAAGCCATCTGGGACAGTGGCTGGAGAACAGGCCTGCGGCTCTAGGGAGGAGAGAATGTTGATCTCCCCTCCTCCTCCTCCTCTTCCTCCTCCTCCTCCTCCTCCTCTCTTGCTCGCTCTCTATCTCAGTCATAAGCTTGTTGCCATCCCCACCCCCCTCTGATCCACCGCTTGTTTTTTGCGTTTCCTTGCTAGACTGTTTTCAAGTCTTTCACATATTCTCCAGCAGCACTGATTGGTTTCATTTCCTTCACTTCCTGTCTCTGCTCGTTCTCACTCGCTGACGTTTCGTCTTCGGGCTCATTACCGTCAGCTGAAGAGGCTGTAAACACCGAATCTCCAGCAAATCTCCCTCAGACACTCGCCGCTAATAAAGGCCCATCTGTTCTGCATAACCACGATCCTCATCGGCCTTAGGGATCTCTCCACACTGTAATCAGTAATGTTGGGTAATAGCTGTGGGTTGCTCGCAACAGCTCCACACACTCTTGTGTATTTTGGCTTTGCGAACCACCACCCCCCACCCAGATATTTAAGTAATTTCACCTTCGAGCTGGATTCGGGCTCAGTGCCATCTGATGAGCACGAAGGTTGGATTTACGTGGCCGGGTTTAACGTATGATTATGATGCAATTCCCTTCGGTTTGAATAATGCTCCGGTTCATATAGGAGGGTCAAGCAAGGACATTGTTCGTTACGGCAAGGCTAGTCATTATGCAAAGCCTTCAAAGACCCCTGGACCGATGCAGAAGCGGTGCCCTCGCCATTTTCGAGGTCCCTACAAGCACAGGGTGTGTCACCAGTCTTGATCCCTCTGAGCTTTTCAAGCCACAAGATTACAGGGATGGCACATGAAGCTTTGGTGCAAGCTGCCTCTTTGTCTACTCCAGGAGAATGATGGATTGACTCTCCCTCCTCTGCTGCTCTCTTGAGATGTCTGTTGGGCTTTGTTTGGCAAGTTTAGCTCTCTGTCTTTTGGTAGGCACAGTGTTAACCTTTCACAGTTGTATTCCATCCCACAGATAGAGCTGGAGGCCCAAGACTATAGTGCATCTTCTGCATTTCAGCATGTACTTTAACTTTAGTACATTATGAATGCAGATTATTCTTTTAATGATTTATTTTTATTTTTATTTATTTTATTTTTTTTATCAACAGGGGTTTTTTTTTTGGGGGGGGGGGGGTTTTTGTT
>JAUMHI010000031.1:1341072-1396450 GCA_032359435.1 Enteromius unitaeniatus
GCTTGATTGATTGATTCTGTGGACAGGTGTCTTTTATACAGGTGACTAGTTAAGACAGGTGTCTTTAATGAGGGTGATTAATTAAACAGGAGTGTCTAACCACTCAGTGGGAGCCAGAACTCTTAATGGTTGGTAGGGGTTCAAATACTTATTACCCTCAATGAAATGCAAATGAAACCTACCATTAAAATTATACTCTTCTGAGACTTTTCATTTCTTTGATATTGGACAAACTTACAAAATCAGCGAGGGGTCAAATAATTATTTCTCCTCCACTATGTGTGTGTATATATTACCCAAAAATATATATACATTTATTTATTAAAGCATTACAAAAATATTTCCCTAAAATGATAATAATGCATACCTTTATTATTGTTATTTGTGTTGATTAAATTGGAGATAAAGATTCACCCATTTTCCCTCTAGATTTAGCTCCGCCACAAGTGCTTTGTTTTGCAGGCGATGCAGCTGTTGGCTGCATGGCTGTTATATGAGGCTTCACATGCACCCATTTAGCCTGACAGCTTCTGTATCACACGTTGCTAAGGTCCGGATGTGTGCCTTAACAACATGTCTCAACAAGCACACAGCATGCAATGAAAGAGTGAGAAAGGGGTTTAAAAAGGTGCGTGTGTGCAGTATAAAATTAAACGCTTTAGTGAGCAGACAGAGAGAGAACTGCCCTTTAAAGAAATGCTAATACGCTCAAGCTAGCACACGAAGTGTCTTTAATGTAATTTGAAAATAAAACACTTACACTCTGCAGGATCTAATGAAGGGTTTTAGGTTCTTTTATGGAAATGTTGATGTTTCCAACCGAGGACTGAGTTTCTGACCAAATTAACCGTATTCACTTAGGAGAGAGGAGAGAGAGGCTAAGCAGTGCCAGTTTTTGCTTAACTTGTCCTTTATTCAAGGAGAAAGGAGAATGAGGTAAAACAAATGTGCCTAATTATAATTTGAGATGATAGCAGACATCCTGGAATATAAGAAAGCATCTATAACTAAAGTCAATAGAAATATGACCTTCTTAAAAAAGGGTGAGCAAGGGGTTAGTTCATTCATTGGGGAAACAATCTGAGCAATATTAAAATGCGATTAGAGGGAGAAAACTTTTAATAACATACTGTTGAATTCCAAAGTTACTTTTACTGCACATTTTTGTTAAAATGTTTTGTTAAACCAGACATTCTGGAAAGATCCCTCCCCTGTTTTATTTCTTTTATGCTTTCAAATGTTTTCTGGGACCAATGAAATTCTGTTGAGTCACTTGAGTCATGGGAAATCTTTTTTTTTTTTTTTTTTTTTTCTTTCATCATAATAACAGACAGCTGTATATGATCTCCCCTTTCCCAATATATGATCATAAATTATTTACAATTTATTCACCCTCGTTGTGGAGAGTGGAGTGAATGTTCTGTAGTGGGATCATATCTCATTTCTTCTGTCTTTTTCTGCATCTCTCTCCCCCTCTGCAGAAAAAGCTGCTGCAGCCAATGAGGATGAAGTGCAGAAGGCTGATGTGTCGTCGACAGGCCAAAGTGTTATTGACAAAGATGCCCTTGGACCAATGATGCTGGAGGTGGGTCTGTTGTGCTCTTTATTAGGTTACACTGGCTTTACTGAACACGCAAAAGGAAAGTGAGAACCATGTATGGAAGACAGAGTGATAGTGAATGCCTTTTTGTGTTTGTAATAAAAAAAGGAGTTGTGTTAAGAATTTGGCTGCCATTTGATGTTTAAATTTCCAGATTCCTCCATCTCATTGCTGAATATAGAGCTGACCACTGAAAAGATGTACACTATTTTTGACATAGAAAACATGCTCAAGTGTAATGATGTGTCTCTGTTGCTATGTTCTTACTACAAGATTATTACTGATTTACTTAAAAATGTGGCCAAGTGTGAACTGATCACATTCCCTAAACTGACCTGTACGTGCAAAAGGAAGCCTAAAAGTTTGTGCGCAGGCAATAAGGTGAGGAATGAGGACTATTTTTCATAATTTTTGTTTAGGTATTGCTTGTGTTGATCTGTCACGGTAATACTTGCCCCCTCACTGTGCCTCCACTGACTACTGTCACAGTTGTCTTTCTTATTTACTAACTGATGAAAGAACTACTTGTAAGTGAAATCTGTGAATTGACTACTGTCACACAGAACTGTTGATCTAGTGTGACGTGAAAGTTACATGAATTGCTGTATTACAGTTAAGAATTAGATTACATAGCAAAACGTCTGACCTGTATTTTGTATATGGAAGTGGGCAAAAACATAGTTTGAGAAATCAGATTTCGTGTGGTTTTTTTTTGGTTTTTTTTTCTCGATTCAAGCTGCGATTAGTCATATATTAGCAGAAAAAAAGGCCACTTTTGCCTGCAGTCTGACTAAAGTAGATTAAAAAGCAGTGTTATCATACTCTAGTATTATTTATATACTATTTGGTATTTATTTTTAATTCACTTAAATGGTTTTTGTTAGTAAAGTTTTTTTTGTTAGTAAAGATGACATGCTTTTATCATGTCATCATTCATTTATATTATTTCAGTTTTAATTTTAGTAATTGTTTTTAATTTTTATAGTATTTCATATATATATGAAATATCTATAAATAGATATAAATTCCATCTTTATATTTGTTTTTATGTTGACCTTGATTAAGAGTTTTATTTGTAGATCTAATTAAGGTTTAATGGTAATAACCTTCTGAAGCCGAGTACATGTTGAAACAGTTCAAATACCTTAGAAACATTAACATATTCTGTACAACTTCACATCCGACCTCAGATATTCTCTGATATAGCAGTTTTTCATTCATTGTGTGCAAAATTGTCATATTATGCAATGTTGGCTTAACCAGTGGCATGATTTTGGGGCAAAACTGTCTGTTTTTCCAACCAAAGGTTTCACAATCCAGTAATTATATTTCCAATTCTGTTCGCTAATGGGTTGAGTGTGAGAAAAGGGTTTCTAAAAATACATTTTTATTTTGGGGTGAACTATCCCTTTAAATAACAGCTCAACTCTCTCCAGTGCAAACGAACAACTTCCGTCGGTCGCTCAGCCGAGCAGGCAGGACGCCCAGCTCTGAATGAATCCACCCATCCAGTCACTCCATCTTTCTCTCACACCCTCTCCTCTTTGGGGTATTTATAGCCTCCGAGGTCCTCCGTCACCGAATCAACACGAAGCGGATGCCAAATATAGCCCGCGTGCTTGTGCGCTTGATCTTCCATCTGTTTGAAACGGCCGAAGGAAGGGATAATTCACACCCGCACGCTATAATGCACCTAATTAAAAACCACTTGTGACAAAAGGCCAGAGAGGGGGAAACTCACCCGACTGGCCTTTTCCACCCGACACCCATAACAGCCCCTCCAGTGTCGCCCGGGCACATGCACTCGTGCACACAAACAGGCCTTGTGTAAGCTTTCGCAGTTCTGCACAGCCCCCTGCCCCAGTAAAAAAAGCCCATTGTTTGGCGATGGAAGCTAAAGTGTGAGCAGCCATAGGATTCGCTAAAGCAGCTTTGTGTTCTTCGGAGCAGCGTGTGTCCGTTTTTCAGCGTCTGCACCTCACGATGAGTTTGGACCCAGTCTCTCCTTTGTATAGGAAGTTATGTAACCTCCCACAGCGGGACAGCAAGGCCGGGCCGGGCCCACCCAGCTCCATTCATGTTGCAATACACGTCCATCAGCACATTTTACAGAGTTGCATAAGTTTGGCTAAATAAAGGTGGATTTGGCATTCCTCCGTGTTTACTCTGCTATGTTTGCTGAATGTGCCCACCAGATGGCCACATCTAGAGCAGTGCACAAACGGGGGCTTGTGAGCTTTTTTCGCTCGCACCCTCTCTCTTTTTTCCGTCCCTCACTTTATCTACTCTCTGTATACGTTTGTTCTTAGCTTCTCTGGAGTGTTTTCTTTTTTTCCTCGGCCGAGTGTTTGTGAAATAATTCTCTGCGTTAGGAAGAGGCGCTGTGTTTGTTTTGCTGATAAAAAGATTTAGAGCTTATTACGCTCCGCCGCAGATTAAAGAATGATTTCCGAGCTGCTGCTCCACATTCTAAAGCAAACAGCAGCTTTTATAGCGATCGCTATAGGCCCTCGGGGGGCCCGGCTGCATTCAGAGGCCTAATTGACACCATCTTGATAGGTAATGCTTGACTTAAGGCTGTGTTCTTTCAATTAAGCCTCGTCAATATCATTTCTGTCACACGCTACGAAGATTCACAAGAGCTCGTTTATTGCCGGCACAAGCAGGCAAGAAAGTTAATCTTCGTACAAAATGAGTGCATTAAAGGTTGTGTGGATGCTTTCACCACAAATTCTGATAACTCTAAATATGTGTAACTGACTCGGGATAAGAGGTAGATTGATATATCAGGGGGTTGTTTTTAATGGTTTATTTGTTTATGCATAAATGCTAAACTTTTAAATGTTCAAGTCATTAAAGTGGATGTTAAAAAGAACATTATTTTGAGTATCTGGTGAAATGCAATGTGTTTATGCGGTGTTTAAGGGGCAACATTATTTTAAGCCCTGCGTTCCTGAAACGGGTTGATTTATAGAAATTGTGTTCTCTGATTGGCCAGCTATCCAGTGTGTTGTGATTGGCCAAGTATCGCAAGCGTCTGATGGAAATGTTTTGCCCCTTACCAGAACGTGATGCCATGTCCTGGCACTATGACGCCAAAACATAAAAAAAAAAATCAGTTTTGTGCAAGTTACTTTCAAACTATAATACATTATATATTACTTGTTACTGCTATTTAAAAGTAATTCCTTACATTACAGTATTACTGAATTAAAATTGTAATGCGTTACATGGCTCTTGTATTACTTTTGAGTTACTCTCACCTAAATAACTACAGAGAACGTGCCGTCAGCACAGCTGAAGAGTTCTGCATTCAAATACACGCGATAGACTAAAGCTTGTCACAGCATCAGCAAAAGTAGCCTAATTACCAGGAATATGTCTGAGGAAACTAGTAGGAAGATATTTCAATTATTTAGTGTTTTCTGAGTCTGTGTCACAAAGATACATTTCCTGACTCGCCATCTCCTCTGATGCACCTTACGTCACCTTTATTAAAATTATAATGAATATCTAATGAATTATAATGCAATATCCTGAAGTGACATAAGTGACAGGTGGACATGTGCACACTCCCATTGGAATTCACAGACTTGGTGCATATTTTTTTATATAAACTTTAATTTTTGTATCATTGCCAACAGTCTTTAATGTCACTTTACATCGCCAACTCTCATATAACATTTATAAAGAATACCTCTTTGGTTTTGAGACTTTACTCTTTGCAACTTTAGGGATCTTATCTATGCAGTAATGGCTTGTAACACTCAAAAGAGAAAGTAAAATTTGAAATCGCATCATATGACCCCTTTAAGGTTCACTATTTTATTGTTTTACTGTTTAATTTTACTGGTCAACATCTACTAGGTTTTTGCCACTATTTTTAAGGAGATAATTCATTTTGTCTGATGAACAATATCTGTTATCTATTAAAATGTAAAAAGTAAAAATAAAAAAAATCTAACCAAAGCAAACTTTTTGGGAGGTTCATATATATATATATATAGTATAGTTGAGCTGCCACAAATATCAGCAAAAGCAATTAATTCCTACAAAGACATCACTGTACAACGGCACTTGCCAAGCAAAACGAATTTAAAAAGGTATACAATAAATAAACACATTTTTAACAAACTTATAGGCTACTTGTGAGCAGAATGTTGAAAAATGACTTTGTTTGAAGAATATCAAGGCCTTAGGGATCAGAAAGGAAGTTGATCAGAAGTGAAAGCAAAGACTTCTTAAAACTTTTTTTTATTTCAAATAGACACTGTTATTTGAACTTTCACTTCATCAAAGAATCTTAAAAAAAACATCACAAAAGTATTCATCCGCACAACTTTTTTCAACATTTATAATAAGTGCTTTTTGAGCACCAAATCAGCATATTAGGATTTCTAAAGAAAATTATATTACATATATTATATATAATATTGGCCAAAAACAATTTTTTTTCAGTTTGTGTGTGTGTGTGTGTGTATATATATATATATATATATATATATGTATGTGTATATATATCTATCTCCCTATTTTAAGAGACCTTCACTGCACCCTTCAGGAGATGTGACATAAGCATGCTATCTAATAAAGCTGTAGCCTGTAATCTGCATTTAAAATGAGGAAAAACAGTTGCTCCACTTCCCCTGTCTCTCTGCTTGACGGTATCGCTTTGAGAGGAAGCCTGTTAAAATAACCCCCTAACTGCAGCTGATGAGATCTTGTTTTCCTGCAGCTAATTACTTCATTATGGCTTACCTGAATTGAGAAGCAAAAACACTACTACATCATTACGTTCAACCTGTTGTTGGTCAAAAAACACTCGATCAATCCAAAGCCACAATTCAGTCTTATGCTGTGATCTCAATCTACAAGGACTTCTAGCTTTTCTAGACAGCTTTTTGTTTTGTTTCTGCTGGTTATCGAATCTTTCCTATTGAATGGTTACACATTTAGATTGAGCAAGGGTTTTGTTCTTCTTAGCCTTTGTGCTCTTCATATAATAATATTGGTGTTAGCGGCACATCTGCACCCACAGTACTAACAGACTGTGTTTTTCTCCTCCAGGCCTTAGATGGGTTCTTCTTTGTGGTGAACATGGAGGGAAACATCGTGTTTGTGTCAGAGAATGTGACGCAGTACCTGCGTTATAATCAGGAAGAGCTGATGAACACCAGTGTTTACAGCATCCTGCATGTAGGAGACCATACCGAATTTATCAAAAACCTCCTGCCCAAGTCACATGGTGAGACTCTATTTTCCATTCATGGTTTCCTTCCCATTTAGATCATTTCATTTTGTTTGCACTTCTAGCAACTCTTCTTTTCAGGAACAACTTGTTCCTCAGTTCTCAAGTGTGAGCAGTTACATTTTCCACCCTGCGATTATATTAATCAGATCAAAGCATTAAGAACTGGGATTTACAGAGAGGAATATCAGAATCTCCCCCTCCTTCAGTTGCGTCAGAAGGGAAGCTCACCTGCAGAGGTGAAAGAGAGGAAGGACTCCTACAAACCATGCCATTATTGGTTTCAATTACACGTTCACCCTGGAAACAATCATTGGTTATGTATCCTGTCCATAGTGAAATCCAGTTCTATTTCACATAGCTGTAAACATCAAATCAGTTTGGATTGACTGTCACCTTTGTTGTTCTAGTTAGGATTTGGTGCTTAAGGCTGATATAATAACACAGGTTAATTTAATAAATTTATTGTAAATGGATTTGGATGATAAAAAAATTTATATATGCCAAATTGCTGCCATCTAAAAGGTTAAAGGAGTCATTCTCAGGTTTCAAACCTGTTAGACCTTTGTTCCTCTTCAGAACACATTAAGATATTTTTGCTGAAATCTGAGAGTTTCTGACCACGCATAGACAGCAACGCAGCCACTACGTTCAGGTCCAAGGGACATCAGAGGTTCAGCCATTAGATATAAGAAATTTAATACATTTGTTATTTTTGTTTTATTTGCATGCAAACAGTATTCATGTAGCTTTATAAAATTACTGTAGAACTACTGATGTCACATGGACTGTTTTAATGATGTTCTGATGTGATGTGGTAGTTGCCTTGCTGTCTATTTAAGGTCAGAAAGCTCACGGATTTCATCAAAAATATCTTAATAAAAAGATAAACGAAGGTCTAGGTTTGAAAACACCCACATATTTCAATTATATCTAAGAAATACTGTATAAAAAAAAACAAGAAAATGTTCAAAATTCATTATAAATGTTATTGCTGACTTGAGGTGGATGACATTTTTTTCAATTCGGTTATGAAGACATTTGTGTAAACTGGTATGGAAGCGTATTTCCCAAATAAATTCCTAGGTATGTCAAAAAAATAGTTTTCAATGAGAGTTGATAATATGAAGTCCCATTAGAGACGGTTATCAATGAGACAAAATTTACATAAAAAAAAAAACCTTCTGATTTCTATTGGAATTCACGTTTATTTTGTTTTCTTAAAGTTGTGATGAAACATGAGGCCATTGAAGGTGAGCTTAGAGACTGTGATTGGAAAAGTCGTCTGTATGTCCTGTGTCAAGTCCTATTTCACCATAATATTAAGTTATGATATATTAATTACCATTTCAAAGTAAAAAAATAAAAATTTTTGGTAATTAATTTATAGTAAGATATTTGGCTTCGCATGGAAACGCTGCTTTATGCGCAAATTGTTTTTGCAAATATCCTATTTTTTTTTTTCTACATGCACTTATCTGACATCAGATCACTGAAGGTTACCAGTTCACTGCAATATCCTGAAGTGACATAAGTGACAGGCGGACCATGTGCACACTCCCGTTGGAAGTCACTGACTTGGCGCATATTTTTTTTATATAAACTTTAATTTTTGTCTCATTGCCAACAGTCTCTCATGTCGCTTCACATCGCCAACTCTCATTGAAAATTAATGACTTCCAGTCCCATGCTGCTGTAAATCACCTTCAGTGAGAACACCCCTTTATTCAGTAAGGAAAAGTTAGGGAATGCTGGTTCAAATGAGTGACAGTGAGTGATGTCTCTTTGCCTCCCTCCCACAGTGAATGGAGTGCCGTGGTCCAGCGAGAATCCTCGGCGGAACAGCCACACCTTCAACTGCCGCATGCTTGTGAACCCTCACAGCGAGGCCGAAGAGACGCAGGATCACGAGGCACAGCAGAAATATGAGACTATGCAGTGTTTTGCTGTGTCTGAACCAAAGTCCATCAAGGAGGAGGGAGAGGGTGAGCCACGGTTTCTTAAAACACACTTAAGCCACATAAACGGTACTGAAACTCTAGATTTTATGCTTCAAAGCAGAGCAGGAGGCTTCGGCCAAGCAAAGTGACTACTCCCCTTTCATATAGCCGAGAGTTCATTTGTCAAGCGTCTCACAAACAAGCAGATTTGAACCAATAGTTGTCGTTTTGGATCCTGTCGATGAGAATTGTTGTCTTTACCTACAGTTGTCGTTTGTTGCTGTCATTTTGTGGTCTTGTTGCCATAAAAAGCAGTAGTAATTTAACATGAACTACCCTTCAAAAGTTTGGGATTGGTAAAATTTTTTAAAACGTTTTTGAAGGAAGTCTTTTATGACCATCAAGGCTGCATTCATTCGATCAAAAACACAGTATATTGTAATTTTTTTTTTCTTCTTCTTTGTACAACAAATGAGGAGTATAAATAATGCAGCTGATTATCAAAGTCATAATATAACTATAAAATCCCTTACAGTTGTAGACTGGGCCCGCCCATACTTCCTTTCACGCTACAATCATTTCGCGAGCAAAGTTAGTGTGGCTTTGTCCAGTAGTATACAGAGGCATCTGATGGACACAGGTTAAGCCTACCTCCCAGAAGGCGGGTAGTAAGGTAGCTTGGCCAGACTAAGCTCTTATGATCTTTATAGTAGTGGAAGCCAGGCTATTACAGTTGTGCACCACATTGTGCAATGAAGGTCCTTTTTCGGCAGATAAAATGTATTTGAATGTGTTGTTGATCTGACTTGCTGTGTTACAAAAAATCTACCTAGTTTTGTTTGTTGCCATTAGGTAAGGAAGCCTGTTTTCACCACTGAATAAAAAATGTTATGTAAATTTGTGAATAATTAGAATTATTTATTTACATTTATTCGCTGTGAGTTTTTATGTTTTTTCGCAAATTATGAAATTAATGAAATAAATATGATATTGTTGTTATAAAGGAATAATAGTGGGATATAGACTCACAGTTGATAGAGATAAAGTCATAATTGGGTGATGCAAACTCATGATTCTGAAATTTTCTTTCTCAGAAGTGCGAGTTTATATTTCAGAAAGAATCGCAATTGCAAGAGGAAAAGAATTTTAAGGTTTTTTATTTATTTATTTATTTTTATTCAGTGGCAGAAGCTGGCTTCCAAACATTAGGATATCAACTCGGTGTAAAACATTGCAAAGTCTTTTTATTTGTTCACCTCAAATCATAAGGTGCGATTCATATGACAAGTTTTCATTGTCTCTTTAAGTTTCAGTCGCTCTGCTAGTGTGGAAGCAACACTTAGTGTTGACAGTTGTTCCTGACGTGAGAAAAACGAGTCTTCCAGTTCTTCCAAAAGGCGACAGCAGCGCTCGTGGAAAGTGCATCTGCGTCCCGCCCAGAGAAATGTTTCAGTCTGTGATTCATTTGCTCTTTTCTCTCCTCCTCTTCCACCTCTTGGAGTCACCCAGAGTTCAGGGTGCATTTGAGACCCACTTCTCTACTGGATCGTGTTGGCTTCGGTTTTGGCCCTGACTGGGGTTTAAGAGTGTGTGTGTATAACAGTGAGTGTGAGGCAACGAGAGATGTTTAATGTTGGTCTTCCTCACTCTCTCTCTCTCTCTCCCCCTCACATGCACACACATAATGTTTAATTTTTGCTGGGTACTGCTGGTGTGTTGAGTGATGGAGCGCCTCTCTTTATGGCCCGTCGGTGTTAGCTGTGTGCCAGCTGCTCTTTCAGCCAGCCAGCTCACCCTGGTGCAGGAGACAGAGAAAGACGGCTGGAGGAGGAATGTGTATGAGGAGAGTGGTATCAGAGAGAGTTTATTGCAGAGACGGTGAAGCTGAGTCTTTAGGCAGATTGGATTGAAGACCACCCAAGGGCCAGTGTGTTTGCATTTAAATGCCTGTTCACATCAATTTGATGATAGCTCAAAAAATAGAACATGTTAGCAACACCAGAATACATTCATGAACTGTAGTCTGATCCAAAAGCAAAAAACCGCAAGTTTACAGTTTTGAATCAGACGGATCTTTACTGAATGAACTCACTGAATCAGTCAGAGCTGTCTGGCTCACTGAGTGAATGGCCGGTTTTAACCTTGTGATGTCCATCTTGAAACGAAGCGAGCACTAAATCTTTCTATTTCAGTGTTTTTTCAAATGTAATATATTCCTGCTGAATTTTCAGCAGCTATTACTCCAGTGTTTTATTGTTACACGAATCTTCAGAAATCATTCTCATATGCGGATTTGTGTTTTGTTGTTGTCAATGTCGAAAACCTTAATATCTCTTAAAATCGTAATGCATTTTTCCAGTATTTTTAATTGACAGAAATGAACAGAAAAACTTTTTCTAACATTATCAATATTACAGATTCATTTTTAATTAATTTTGTCTCTTAATTCAATGTAAATATGAATGTCTGATTGAATGAAACGCATCTATTTTGGATGTTGTTACTTCCAGTGTTCTTGTTTATTATGTCTTGTTTATCATGCGTCTGATGTGTCAGACTGTTGGAGACATTATGATTCTCTTATGATCTTTTTGTGGGTGGATGAGGGATGACTTTTCTAACTTAGTCTCCATGGGAGCACAGCAGGGTCAGCCTCCACAATGACACACAAACGAAAGGTCACATTCCATCATATCACCCCACGCTGCACTCCGCACCGCCCCCTCAACACTCACAAACACACAGAACCGGTGCTTCATCATTCATAAGCACCCTTCAAACGCTTTAATAATCTGTTATCACTGATCTGATCTTTTTCTTTCTCTCTGTCTCTATCTCTGAATGTAGATTTCCAGTCTTGTCTGATCTGCGTAGCGCGGAGAGTACCCATGAAAGAGAGACCCATGCTCCCCACGCACGAAAGCTTCACCACCCGCCAAGACCTCCAAGGTAACCATGCCAACGCCACCCCATCTCTCAGCTTACACTCTTCAAAGCGTGTTCACCTCGCGTTAGCGCTCATCTCAACACACAGTTCCCCGTTTAAAACAACAGATACTGACTTTAACCTGGATAGACTGTGTTTAATGACATTAATATGACTTGGCACCCAGGGCTTTATCATGATTCATGAGGTTCTATTTGAATTGCTGAAATATAGGGCTGGGTAGTAACTAATTACATGTAATCTGGATCACAAAATCAGATTCCAAAAATGAAGTTAGATTAAATTTACGTTTTAAAGTACTCGTAATCAGACTACAGTTTGTACTTTTTTGTTGATTACATGATAACATATTGTCTTTCAAATACATTAAATACAAACCTTTTTGTCATCTGAATATATCTCACCTAATATAAATATATATATGAAGTTCCCCTTAAAATTGTTGAATAAATATTTTAATAATTCAGTATCATATTAGCATGTTAATGGTTCTTTGACATTGACCAATGGTTACATGGTATGCAGGTAAAATAAAATATTTCAATTTTTAGTAAATGTTTTATTCTGATTGATGTTATTTTTAAATGACTTATTTTAATTGTACTTTAATTATTAGTTTTTTATTAAAATCACAAACGTCCTGCAGTTCATTTAAACAAGTTAAGTGAAAAGCAGTCATCTTGCATCAAATGTGTAATGTTGTGAATTATGTTACTAATTACAATATTTGTAGTGTAATTTGTTGTCAATAACAGTCTATATATACCTGTGTGTATATATATGCCGTATCTACCATTGAGGACACAGAGGTCATGTCCTCTGTAGTTTTTCTTGAAATTTCAAAGCTGAAATCCAGCAGTGATGATCAATGCCAAACAGAACCCGGTCCATGTCCGAATCCATAAGTCATCTGTATTTTCTCCCAATGAAATTAAAATTCTCCGTCTAATCTCAAGTGAAATCTCCGCCTCTATCTGTCTTTGCAGGTTTTAATTTCACATTCCAACAACTATATACAACTACAAATCATAAAATAAAACACAAATTATAGACTATATTAATTATATATATATATATATATATATATATATATATATATATCATTATATTAATATATAATCGTAATAATATATTAATCATTACATTAATATATAATCATAATAATATATTAATCATTACATTAATATATAATCATAATAATATATTAATTTAGGCATCTGGACCATGAGAACACGCAATGGGAACATCATGAGATTTTTACTGTCACACCAACCACACCTTTTGTCATATTTTGATGTGGCTACTTGATGGAAACTCCCGGTTTGATGTTTATTGTAATTGTGATTACAATGCCGAGATGTTTCTGTCATACAGTACTTTTAAGGTTGTTTGGTTTTGTTTGGGGGGGGGTGTAGTTCTTACAAAATAACATTCAATATTCCTCAGTCGTGCTGCTTAGGGGTTTATTCTAAATCCATAACCCTACAATTAATTCAGCAGACAGAAGCAAGCTATATTGCTCATTGCTGTACTCAGTGTGTGTTTGTATGCGTTTGTAGGTAAGATCACCTCCCTGGACACCAGTCTGTTACGAGCCTCTATGAAACCAGGCTGGGAAGACTTGGTGAGGAGATGCATTCAGCGCTTTCACCTCCAGAACGATGGAGACATGTCATTCGCCAAGAGGCATCAACAAGAAGGTACGAAGCGCATCCCACTTTAATCCACTGAAAAAATGCTGTTGTTCTGGCTACTGTATTGTGCAAACAAAGACTACTATTTTTTTTTATGGTATTTTGAATACCATAATGATTTTAGCACACCTTGTTTTTGGCTTACGCCGGTAAACCGGTTTTACACACTCCTTGTGTGATGAATGATGTATATTAGACATTTCTGTATTTCATTATGTTTCATATTGTAGCCAAAATACAGAATACTTGGTGTGTAGGAAAGTGTATCTGATTCATGTATGCATTATATTTTCTAGAAAGCTTAATCTTGCACTTTTAAAGAAATATATAAGGGTTTATATTTGGAAGTGACTTTCTTGTCAAGACATGCAAGCAAATGGCTGAATGTAAATGTCGACTACCTTAGTGTTGCTTTGCATACAATTTATGTGTTCCTCAATGTACATTTACCTACACATTTTTCAAAATTTTGATTATGTGGGTGTGTTGTTTTGCAGTGCTAAGGCATGGGCAGGCATTCAGTCCCATCTACCGGTTTTCCCTGTCCGACGGGACCATCGTCTCCGCTCACACCAAGAGCAAACTGGTTCGGTCACCTGCTACCAACGAGCCACAGCTCTACATGTCACTGCACATTTTACAAAGGTACCCGCTACCCAGCCACACAGCTGACTATGAGTGCCTGTTTTGTTGGTTATGTCTGCATCTGTGTTTTTAATGTAAATGCAGCGAACTACTGAGATGAGTAAGCGCTTGAGTCATTTTTGACCCTCTTCTCACCGTTTCCTGTTTGATTCGGCTCTGTGTGTGAGCAGTCAGTCTAAACACACACTTTCTAGTTCTGACAAGCCCAGTTAATGACCATATACTAAAATCTCACCGTCATGTGAGAACCTCCAACCGTGTTTTCCCAGAGGCCGATGCTGGTCTCTAAACATTCCATCAGAACCAAGAATAACACGACTCCCTCGACTCCCACAGCTACACATTGGCAAACAAGCTTTTTCGCCCTTGATAATTCTTTAGAGTTTGATTGCTGGTTTAATTAAGTAGAAAGTAATTGAATACAAATGAGTCCAACTTTAAAGGAATAGTTCACACAAAAATGAAAATGTTGTTCCAAACGTGTATGGCTTCTTTTATTCTTGTAGAACATGAAAGGTGGTGTTTTGTTCTTTTCCATGCAGTTGCAGAGCTGCAAATAATGCAGAACAATCAAGTGTTCTGAAGCCGTAGGTTTGCGTGAGGAACAGACCAAAAATGTAAAGGGATAGTTCATGAAAAAATGAAATTTAGTCATCATGTACTCATTCTCATGTCATGAGTTCCTTTCTTATATTGAACATAAGTGGTATTTTGAAGAATGCTGGTAATTAAACAGTTAATGAAGTCAATGGAGACCAACAACCGTTTGGTTCTTTAGAATATATTTTTTTGTGTTCAGCATAAGAATTAAACTTTTTAGAGGATTGGAACGACATGAGGGTGAGTAAATGATGACAAAGTGTTTATTTTTAGTATCGATT
The DNA here is from genome assembly GCA_032359435.1 of Enteromius unitaeniatus. Taxonomy (NCBI): domain Eukaryota; kingdom Metazoa; phylum Chordata; class Actinopteri; order Cypriniformes; family Cyprinidae; genus Enteromius; species Enteromius unitaeniatus. The sequence goes on from JAUMHI010000031.1 coordinate 1,356,028, forward strand.
CACAGTAAATAATCTCTCATTTTTCATGGGAGGCATAGCAATGTCTGATTTATAAGTCATTCTCATGAGGTTAGTGAATCATTGGTTTATTTTGCAGTTCATCACTAATTTGATTATCAAATTCATTGATTCGGTCACATCAGTTATTAAATCCTACGTTTTCCCACACAAAGCTATCATGAGACTTCATAAAACTACTCGCGATTTGTATAAATGACTTTTAGGATGCTTTACATACTTTTTGAACCTTTAAAGCTTCGGCCCTCATTCATACAGTCCTCATACTGTTCCACAAAAGAAGTGAATCCAAGTTTGGAAGAAATGAAATATAAATAAATTACAAATAAGTTTTTTTTTCCCCTTTAGAGCATCACAGTTTCACATAAAATCAAATCATTTGTAGTGTATGGCTCAGTGAAGCTTGGATCCACAGCAGGCAGTTGTGAACACAGTTTCATGTGTTAGCTGCAGAGTTTCTATCTCTCTCACAGCATGCGAGGGAGGAACACCGGTTTGCTTTCTGAGACAATAGCAGCAGTGTTAGGCTGGGGTGTCGAGCACAGATAAACATTAAACCCAGAGTGAGCTCACAGCGGGAGGGTGGCTGTCTTAAAGCACAGCATCTCCAGCACAATAACACGCAGTACAGCTTGACCATTGATTCATCCTGCATGCTCCGAACAAAGGCATCTCTATGCATTTATCAGCTGAGAGCAAGATTTTAGTATGTAGCTTGCTAAAAGCTTTAAACCCCAAGGTGATTTTTACATTAGAGGGGGATATGACAGCACAGCCTCTCGTTTTCTTCGTCCCGTAGCTTGTTTTGAGGGATGAGCGCTGCTGTTTTTCTTTGATAACAATTCGTTCCCCTCTTTTAACCTTCTCTGCTGAAACATACTTTAGTTAATTAAGCCATTCCTGAAATTCCGCTTAAGCTCTTTTCTTGGATTCCTTGTTTGGAGCGCTAGAAGAACTGCTTCCTTTCTATGAGATTAATTTAACAAATGACTGCACTGGATTAATGTAATGAAATAGTTTCAATAGAATTTACTTGGAAATCAATATTAATTAATCGGATCACAATTAAAACACCATTGTCAACAATAGTGAGCCAAGCTGGTGAGCATAGCATGCCCTGCCTGAACTGTGGCATCGTTTTCACTTTCAGTTTTCCAGTTTTCTACTTCTTCTCTTCTTCGCTTGTTTTTTTGTTTTTGTTTTGTTTTTGTTTTTTTTTATACAATAATTAAAAATTTTGTGTTGTATTATAGGCATGCCAGGGAATTGTCACTAGGAAATTAATATGCAGTTCCTTTTAGTGTTTTTTTTTTACATATTTGATAAATGGTTGCTAAGGGCTTTGTGTTCTGGGTGGTTGCTTGCTGATTTCTTAATGGTCCCTTAGGGTCCCTCTTCAAAGTCTAAAGGATTTTTTGTCCATTTAAATGGTGTATAGGATATGCACCAATTTTTAAAGTGTAGCCTTAATGGGTTCTAGTGGCTTATTATTTATATACTAATATAGCATTTATTAGTCATTTAAACCAGTTTTTTTGTATTTTTGTTTTGTGTTCAGTTTTCATTTTAATATGATGAGAGATGTAATGTATCGTAGATGTGTGCAGTGTAAATTATCCAAGCATTATTGGCAAGGAAAGGCTGTTATTCTTGACCGCAGCCGTGCATGAAGTGTTTCTTGGAGGTTATAGTACAAGAATGACCATGTGACTTTTACGTATACCAGGTGACATGTAAATGTTTTAAATTGCAATTTTGTCAAATGTTTAGTTTTCGGATTGCCTAAAAAACCACCTAATGCGAGCGTAAAAAACTTATTTTTGTTATATATTCTTATATATATTCTTTATATTCTCGTTTATGCACAATTGAGGTTTTCGTCATTTTCAATTAGCAATTTTCAAAAAGGGTAATGAAAACATGGCTAGTGACCTTTTATTATGTTAACTAATTAGGAATTGTATGTTTTTAAAAATGAAACTCTTAATTTCTGCTTTGTCTGTAAAACTATGTTTGTGCTATGTGTGTGGTGTGTATGTTACAGCATTATTTGCTCTTTAGATAATCTGTTAGCGAGTGTAAACATCAATTTTTTTCTCTCTCTGTTTTAGGGAGCAGCCCGTCTGTGGCATGACCCCTGATCTTGGAAATGCTCAGAACATGGGCAAAAGCATGAACCCCATGAGTTCACCCAATACAGCAGGTTCCTCCGGCACGCCCCAGGGACAGGATGCCACCATCAGCAGCAACACATCCACTTTCCCCTCCCCTGGTGGCCAGAAGGAGCCCGGTGCCATCGGCCCAGTACAGGGTCACCGTTTCGGGTGCCCAGGAACTATGAGCCATTCGGCAACCATGCAGGCGGCCACCCCTCAGGGCAGTGGCTATCCGCTGAAGTTGAGCAGCCCGTCTCAGGGCAGTCCGGGCATGCTTTCTCCACGCCACCGAGCCAGTCCCGGAGTGGCAGGATCTCCACGCTTGCCCCCGCCGCAGTTCTCCCCGGCAGGCAGCTTACATTCACCTGCGAGCATGTGCACAAGCAGTACAGGTGGCAATGGGGGAGCAGGCGGTAATCATGGCTACACAAGCAGTTCCCTTAACGCCCTCCAGGCACTTAGCGAGTGCCACGGTGTGAGCCACGGCCAATCACTGGGCTCGCCTGACAGGAAGATGGGGTCACCAGCCGCAGTGGGAGTCAATCTTCATATGCTGAGCAAAATGGGAGCCTCCGAGTCATTCGGAGAGCAGAACCAGTCAGAGCAGGGTAACGGCGGGCAGGATGATGGCATCGAACAGCCGAGAGACGAAAAAGGCAACCTCGGCCAGTTTAACAACCCGGACGCCAGTGATCCGCAGAACCGGCTACGTGAAAACAAAGGCCATACTAAACTCCTGCAGCTCCTCACCACTAAAACTGAGCCTATTGAGTCCACCTCGCCCCCTCCAATGGCTGGCGGAGAGGGGTGTAAGGACCCCGGCGGCGGCCCAGGGAACGGCGGTATGGGCGGTCAAACCGGAGCTGGGTCGCATGCTACTTCCCTGAAGGAGAAACACAAGATCCTTCATAGACTTCTCCAGAACAGCTCGTCGCCCGTCGACCTGGCCAAACTCACAGCCGAGGCCACGGGGAAGGAGCTGTGTCAGGATTCTGCAGGTGGGGCGGCCAGTGGGGCTGAATTAGCCATTAAACAAGAGCCCGTCAGCCCCAAGAAGAAGGACAACGCCCTGCTGCGCTACCTACTTGATAAAGATGATAATGTACTTAAGGATAAAGGCATCAAAATGGAACCTGGAGAAATAAAGGTGGAGGGCAGTAAGATGCAGGGAATTAAAACAGAGAAAACGGATGGCGGCTATGACCGTGTGGAGCCGGTAAGTGGCAATTAGGGTTAAAATAATTAGGGGAGAAAATAATAGTCTGTTGTAAAACAATAATGGCATCATTTATCAGTATTAGTGGCAAGATTGGACATGACCTAATTTTTTTATTATTATTTATTATTATTATCACTATTGTCATATTTGTTTTAATTATTATTATGAATATTATATTATAAATCATTTTCTTTATTTATTTTTTTCACGATTGTGAGATAATACTAGTAAAATAAAACATACATGTTGTATGTAATTTTTAGTCTACACTGTATATGCTTATTTAAAATTGTGAATGCGTTGCAATTTTCTGTGGTCACTAATAGTTTGCTGTCAGTACAGCTGAACTGAACAGAAAACACTGAGAGCTTATATATGCAAAACACCACCTGAATCGCTTCTGCTGGTTTGAAATTTATTTTTAGATATGTTGAATATTGATGTCACTTTGGAGAAATGCAGGACAGATTTGTCATTAGTGGGTGTAAGTAATGATCGTTTTGGTTAAATATGAGAAGTATCGCACGTTGGAAAGGTCACCAGCCAGTCTTGTTGATTCTCACTCAGAAATAACCGATATGACAACTGATATCAACGTGTTCAAACGCTCTTATCGCCTTCTTTTTAGTGTCATTGCTGTATTGTTAGAGACTATGCATCCTTTCCTTTCCTCCTCGTATCTCTTTTTTGTGTTTCTCTCTATTTGGGTGTGAAAGTAGAGCAAACAACAGATTTATAAACCGGCCAATGAAGCCCCAGATCGAGGCAGTATGGTAACAGCAGGGATATAAATGACTCAGCCAGCTGGAGAGAGAGCAAGAGAGAAAGGGAAAGTGAGAGCTCTGTCACAGGAAGTCGATTCTGTGGGAAACTGGCAGGACTTTCTCAGAAGCAGCTCTGTGACATTTGAAAAAAGGCGTCTCGGTGGTGTTCCATGCATCTCATCTGGCACAGCGGTTGGCACATGCCCTACAGAGCTGGCACTGGGCACCAATCACGCCTGGCACAGCAGCGGTAAAGTTAGAGAAGCGTCTGGGGCCAGGACGCAGAATAGAGAGATTATCCTGTATGTGTGTGTTTGTGCTCGTTGGGCCTCCCGGGCCTTGTTGATTGTGCCACAAATTGAGTCATAGTTGTCAAATCAAAGCAGCGGTCTCGGGAAGCTGCTGCTGTTAGCCTGTTAGCAGAATGACCTCACCACCCCTCGGTTACCAGGAAAAGACCCAGAGTTCCGCTAGTGATGGACCTCTGACCTCACCGCCTCCACGACAGCGCCATTGAGAACATGAAGTACAGTGATTTACCGAGCAGGGAGGCCGCTGCGGGACAGGAAGAGGGATGCTCGAGCTGAGGCGCGCTGAAATAAAATAAACGGAAGACTGAATGGAGAAAACTGAATTAGTGAGGATGCGGGAGAAAGGAGGATGAAATGTGGCAGGAGTGGGAAGGGAGGACTAATGACCAGTAGCTGCCTACCTAAGACACAACTCGCACTGTGCAGTTCAAAAGTTAAGGTTCAATTTATTTTTTTAGATTCATGAAGGAAGTCACTACAAAAAGTAGCTGTTGACCATGGCTGAATTTATGTTTTAAAAAGAAAAATATTATGAAATATTATTAGTTTTATTGAACTGTTTTCTGATTTAATATATTTTAAAATGATTTTTTTCATTACTCCAGTCATTACTCCAGTGTCGTATGATCTTTCAGAGATCTTTCTGATATGCAGATTGCATTTTTTATTATTCTCAACAGTTGCTGCTTAATTTTTAATTTTTTCTGGAAACAGCTATGCATTTGTTAGATTTTTCAGCATCGATTTGAAATAGAATAAATATTTTACTTTTAATTTTGACCGATTGCATGCATCCATGCTGAAAAAAAGTCTTTAAAAAAATAAATAAAAATCCTATTCACACTAAATTTACGAACATTAGAACAATCCCAAAATACACTGTGATTGGCTTGGTTAATGAGTATGTTTGTATACTGCTTGCATTTAAAATAAAAACAAATGCCAATGTTTCAAACAGCATTGGAGTGTTAGGTATTTTCCATTAAAGTCATTAGTTTAGCAACATGCTGACACCTGACTCAATTGTAATCAACTTAAAGCATTCAAGTCTCTTGTGAGCCTCCTATGTAGGGTTTGGAACAGAAGCACTCATCTCAGTCTCTCTCTTGTGATTAGAGCTTCAGCTGAGACTGAAGAGAAGCAGGGATCTGTATGAAAGGTCATGATGTCAGAGAGCAAGACTCAAGGAGTCTTCACCGACACGTGCCTCTGAATGTGTCCACTCCTGGCTTTCACCAGCGTTGTTCAGTGCTCAAGGTTATTTTCACAGTTGGCTTGCAATTAAAGACTTTTGATGACTCTGGACAGGGTGGCTTTCAATAATGCAGTTTTTATGACCCAGATGCACATATTGTTGTCACCCAGGCAGCTGTAGTAGCTTTAGTCACTCTGTTCACTGTTGTATCAATCCCCTTTTCTCTCTCTCTCTCTCGCTCAATTTATTGATCATTCAATCTCTCACAGTCTCTTTTACATCCTGTATGTCCCAGTTCGCATCTCTCTTGATCTGTTTCAAAGCAGTTGCATAGCTCAACAGCATTTTAAAGCATTATAAGCACAGTTAAGATGCAAACTCTGCTGTAAAAGGTAGGCAGCGACAGTACAGTGTCTTATAAGACATCTTGTTTTGCCCAGATTTGCATCTCATGCATACTTCATGGAAAAGGCAACCCCATAAGGCATTGCAACAAGCTCTGTGAAAGGCTATGTTCAAAATAGAATGCCCTGTATATAACATATTCCAGTTATTGTACAAGACCACTGATCGAGACATATTGATAAACACAATAAATATTATAAATGCATAAAAACTTTAAAAAGGCAAGTTTTAGCCGATATTTGTTAGTTTTAAGTTTTTTTGTTTTTGTTTTTTTAAATGTAGTATATAATTATGTCTTAACAAGTTTTAATGCTTATTTTTTTTATATTAGTTTATTTCAGTTACTTGCTAAATTACTTGCTGGTTATTCAGTTACTTGCTGGTTGCTAAATAATGAGCAATAATAATTATATATTATATATATTAGGGGTGTGACGAAACACTTATCCTGCTTCAGAAAACCAAAATACCAAAACAGACTTGTCTACAGCAGACGCCGCACCAGCTTAAAGGCCAAAGTATACTTCGCCCGTCTGCATTACGTCATTTTTGTCACCAGGACTGCGTGCAGGCAAGCTTTTTAAGTCCACGTACAACAGTGTATGTGCGAGATGAATGCTAAAAGAGTGCCACTCAAGTAGGTGGCATTGCGCATGTGTCGAGCTCATCCATCCGCATTTAATCCACGATTGAGTATAATTTGAAAAGCTGTGCAGATGCAGCTGTGCACGACACGGAACGGAACACGCAAAGTGAAGCACACCCCGGCCCTAAGTCTGCCTACACTGGACGCGATAAAGCGACCATTTAAAACCATTTGGAATTTGTGTCGGCACGTCATAAATAGAATGCGGCAGCAGTAACTGTCTGAGATTTGTTGCTCCGCATCATACCACTATCACGAGGATACCGCCATGGTCTCGCGACACCAGTCTCATGCCACGAGATTTCATCACACCCCTAATATATATATATATATGTATTTAAATTAGTACTGTGAAATATGTGTGCGTTCTGTATATTTATTATGTGTATATAAATACACATACATAAAATATATGTTTTGAAAATATTTACATGGATTTACATGACTGTATTTATAGTATAATTTATATTTAATATGTAAAAATATATTTTTCTTAAATATACGCATGCATGTGTGTGTATTTTATATATACATAACTAAACACAGTACACATACATACACTATGTAAACTTTTATTTCGGATGCATTTGATGGCACAACAAAATTACTAAAGCTTTTATTGCAATTAAAATTGAACACAAAAAAACTGTCATGTTGCCTCACTAATGCTCAATTAAATGTTGAGCAGCACTATTTTGTTGCTGCCTACTGTATGTAGAGCATTCCAAATCACTGAATTTATAACCTTCCCTTTTAGTTCTAACATTCATCAATAAGCAGGCAGCTAAGCTAGTTTTTTTTCTACATACTCGTACAGAGAAGGATTTTAGTGTTTCTATTTATGCCAGCGATGGTTTGTCTTTCCCTGAGTGTGCTTCTATAGATGTGCTTTGTATGTGTGTAACAGTCTGATGTGCTTGCGGAGGTGTGCGTGTGTGTGTCTCTGCAGCAGGAAGTGTGACTCAGGATAGGGTGTCACTCCTCTGCCCTTCCCAACCCCTCACAGAGCTCTAATCGGCACCCTGACACCATTCCTCAGTTGCATGCACACACACACACACAAGCGGTGCAGACAGCTGTTCCTACCCTGACACTGTCGCTTCATTGGTGGTTACTCTGTGTACCAATTAACCCTGTAACCCCTCTTACCCTCTCGGGCCTGCTCCTGTCTGCACGGCTAACTGCCCTCCGTCCCATCAAACCAGCACTGATATCTTATTTCGTACTTGGACTAACGGTGGAAGTTTAGCATTCGTAGGATTTCTTTAAGGCTCTTCATCAGGGGGTCCACAACCACAGGGGTCCTCTGCAGTACTGCATAGGAGCAGTTATTGTGCTCTTATATTTTTCGAAAAAATGACTGCGTCGAAACAATATCATATGAAATTCAGCTAAAGCTAAAGAAGCGAAAGTTATGCTAAATGAGTCATTCTCCGACCTACATTCAAATGTATTCGGTAAAGTTACAATGTAATATACAAGGTTAAAACCCATTGAAATAAGTGGATAAATATTAATATGGTATAGTAGTCAAGTGCAACACTAAAATCAGTCATAAGGGTGTCATAAGAATTTCTAAATCACCTGAAAGCTGATTATATAAGCTTTCCGTTGATGGTTTGTTAGGACAATATTTGGCCGAGATACAATTATTAGAAAATCGGAAATCTGAGGGTGCAAAAAAAAAATCTGAATATTGAGAAAATAAGCTTTAAAGTTGTCTAAATAAAGTCCATAATTTATTAAATATTTTCAGGGAACATGATCTTTACTTGATATCTTTTTTTTTTTTTTTTAAGAAAAATTGATCATTTTGACCCATACAATGTGTTATTGGCTATTGCTACAAACTGATTTTGTACTTCAGGGTCACAAATGTTAGACCGTACGCAATGGCGGTACTTGATTTGTCAGTCTATCCCCAGAAAAGGTCTTTGACTTGAAAAAGGTAGAATTTTTTGATTGCAACTTTTCGACAGTTTGCATAAAACATAAGAAAACTTCTTTAAGTTATTATAAATTGTCAAGTAGTGTGACACGTTTCACTTTTGTAAAGACATTTACAATTCAAATATTTGAAATACTTTTCTTTTTAAATTTCTATTATTAAAAAATTATCTAAAAAATCCAAAAAATTATTTCCGTTACCACAAAACAGATTAAGCAGTTTAACATTTTAAACATTGAGAATAATATGACTTTTTTTTTTTTTTTTTATGAGAACCAAGTCAGCACATTAGAATGATTTCTGAAGATCATGTGACACTGAAGACTGCAGAAATGACTGCTGAAAATGTATCTTTCACAAGAGTCATTTACATCTGGAAAAAAAAATTATAATAATATAAATATATATATATATATATATATATGACAGTTATTTTAAATGGTAATAATATTTCACAATTTACTCAAATAAATGCAGCCTTGATATGATAAGCAGAATAGACTTTAAAAGCATTAAATATGCATTGAGTGATACTTTACTGACCTAATGATAATAATAATAACAATATATTTAATTTGTTATGCCTTAGAATTGTTAAAGTGAACTGCAAGTGATTTAAAATGGTCAGAACCTCTAAATATACACTTTCTCTTGTATGTTCATGTGCAATTCAACTTTAAAATCGTGATGCTGACAGTAAAAGTTAATGGATATGTCATTTATCACCTACCCACATCCAAAAGTGTAAATTATAGTGGAATATGTCATATAGTTTTACCGGTAGCTGATGAGAAACACAGCTCTCATAGATCTCCACGCAGGGAGCTTTTCCACTATTGGCTCAACATCACGCTGACAGCGCTCCCATCGGCGAGAAAGTGATCCATGAAGGTGCAGCTCAGTTCGATTATAAAGAATCCATGCTAATGCACAGGCACCTTCCTGTCTGGACTGAGCAAGTGCACACAGATAATACACGAGAGAGAGAGCAGGGAGTGATAATTGGAAAGAAGAGGAGAGAAAGGCTGAAAGAAGCAGCCTGTGAGATGCATGGACAGTGAATAATCAGCAGCAGGTTTGATTCAAGAGGGCAGCCAGGGACAGGTGGTGCTCAAGTGTGTGTGTGTATGAGATGAGAGAGAGAGAGAGAGAGAGATTGGGAAGAGCTTCCGAGCGCTACACAAGGAGAGTGACCTCATTAAGCAGTTCCTCCTCTCCGCTCACATCCTGTTTGTGCAGCGCTTTTCCTCCACACTGCACACTGAGTCGCAAATCAATGGCAGGAGAGGCTGACGGCTTCATTAGGCCACAGACGGGCAGCATGAAAACTAACTTTCACCTCACAGATTAATATACAGCATGCGATCTTTGACCTTTGACCTTAACTACTTTCCATTACAAGCTGTAAACACACACACAAACTTTCATCCACTGCTCCACACTGTCCTGAAATGAAAGTAACTAGTCATCTCTCTCTCTCTCTCTCTCTCTCTTTAGCTTTCTCTCTAGCCCCGCCCTCACCCAGACCTGTAAATCATTTCATACGGTCGACAAATATGATGCAGGGCTTCAACTCCATAAATGCAGTTATGCCTAAGGAATTGGGGCAAAAATGCTCCTGTATGATTTTTTTTTTGTCTCTTGTTTATATCATATGATAAGTGACATCACAGGCGCAGCGAGAGCAGATTACACAAGTGCTGTTTATGTCTGTATACCACGAGTGCAAGTGTGTTTTGTTTTTGTTTTTGCAACAAAAAAATATATTTAGCTTTTTTCTCCCTAATGAAATCATCTGGTTTTAATTTAAATTTGTAGAATTAAGTTGAGTTATTTAAAATTGTCAGAAAATACCTTCTATATATATGTAGATAAGCGTAAAGATAAATGCATAATCATTTCAAATATATCAATCTAATTTATGTAAATTAGGAGATAGAATAGATAGATAGATAGATGGTTGTAATGTAGATGTCACATGTGCTGCCCCCTTGTGGTGACTTAAGGACTTTTAATTCATGTTTATTAAAAGTTCCTGGCATTCTCCTCAGATCTATAATATTAACCAGAGTAAATGTTTATATCTCCAAATGTAGAGTGCTTGTGTACAGGACACTTGATTTAGCGTTTATTTAGTGTCGTTTCGTAGAAGTTGTATGCATTTTTAGTCTTTTCTGATGGACGGCGACAGCCTTGGATAAACAAAAGTACAGTTCTGAATCTTCGAGTTGACACTGTTTATCTGAAATGCACTGCTGTAAGAAGGTTTTTTTATCTCGACAGGCAGAGTTGGACTTTGTCATACTCAAGCCAGAATAAAAAAAAAATTGCAATGCATTAGGGCAGACGTTTCAAATGCAACATGGATACATCAGTACTGTAGTGCATAACAGCCAAGTGCGCATTTAGATTTCTAAGGTAATAAATATTTTTAAAAGCATATGATGAAGATGAAAGGATTTGAATCAGATCGATGATGTATTTAAAGTCAAGCTGCGTTCCTAACCGTGCAGAGTGCGTTTGCCTGCGTGCATTTAGAAGATCTGGCTCTGATGGAGAAGCAATCTAGGGTTTAAAGATGGTAACTGAACCATGGCAAATGGAGTAGTGTTCAGCTAGCCTCCTTTAACTTAATGTGAAGTGTGTCCTAGATTCCAGCACTGTGAGCGTGTGTGTGTATACATATGTGAGAGGGAGAGGGGTGTGTTTCAGCAGGCAGACTTCGAACTCTCCAGCGTTTCCTTGCTGAGGTCTAAATCCACAAGAATGAGATGCCAAACCTTGTAACTATGTTGTTATGTGTGATAAGATGTATTAGAATGTTTTGTACTGACATATTTTCACATGCCTCCAAAACCCACCAGAAATTTGACCTTGACAAACACATTTTTGATATCTTATTAGACTACAGACTGATTAGAGTAATGAAAATACTAAACTAAAGGAATTCCCCTGTGTGTTTGCAGTCAAGCGAGCTGGATGATATTCTGGATGATCTACAAAACAGTCAGCCGGGTCTGTTCTCAGATTCCCGGCCTGTGTCTTTGCCTGCTGCCGTGGACAAGCAGTCAATCATCAATGACATCCTGCAGATGACTGGAGAGGGTGGAGCCAGCATGAGTCCCCAGCAACAGAGAGCATTACAGGCTGTGAGCCAACAGAGTAAGTGACACACACATTCTCCTACAGTTTTCAGCCATTGGTTGGGATAAAGTACACGACTTAGGAAATCGGAACAGATTTAAAAACACTTGGCATTATGTACTTGCCAAATTGGTAAATAGTTGCAAAGAAAAACTAAACGAGTGCGTTCACACATCGCTGATCAGTCTAAAACCGTTCTATAGTAACTACCAGTGATGCAATTGACCTATCAGTAAGCCATAGAGAAACACTGGAAGATCCGAAGCTCACGGCGGCTTGGTGGTGTTTATGCTGCTGCAAAAAAATTAGGTTCGGGCGAATACGAAAAAACGCATACGGAAATTTCTGACTTTTAGTCATATTTTCATGCTGTTTCAGTCTCGTAAGTTGTGCATTTACATTATTACATACATTACATTATCGCGAAACCTGCAACACGCACAAAAAATATGGCTCATGGCATCCTCACTGGTTGTTGATGATTGTAAAGGATGTGCAAAAATGACTAAATACTCTGTATTAGGCATGCCAGGCCAGTAGTTGGCGATGTCACTTTGTACAGCAACACATTCCTGCAGACTAAACAATATAAAATGCATGACTTCACTGTTTTCACACATTCTCATTTTTGTAGTTTACACACAGATGGTAAACCAGTTTAAAACCAGTTTACAAAAACAGTTAGCATTTTTAGGACCCCAAAGCACCTCCAAATTCAAATTCTGCTTTCAGTTGTGTGTGAGGGCTTGCTCTTGTTCAAGTTGGTTATGCAGATTCGTTGTGCTGACCATCCAGAGGCTACTTGACGAAAACTTGTGTGAGCTGTGCTTTAAGTGCTGATTTAACCGCACTTTTAAAAGAAACAAGTGAGCAAATGCATAAATATTGCAAGTTCTTCCCAAGCGTGCTTGCTTGTATACAAATAGTCATATTATTGCCTTATCGCTCACTCCCTCGATAAGATTGTAAGATTAGACCAATGTAACACATTGGTTTGAACTTTGCCGTATTTTGTGTAATCAACTTCCTTTAGGATTACTGTACGTCACCTTTAACCCGCTCTGACATCATAATCCTATCCCATAGTAAATGTATGTTTACAAGAAGTTACGCTTAGTAGTCTTGGATTTTATTTGCAGTTGTTTACAAGGTGACAGCAGGAGGAAAATTCCTGTGTCCACAAACAGCATCAGAAATATTTGGAATTGCACAAGCATGGAAATGAAGAGAACCTTGAGTGCTTTACATTTACTTGTAATAATTTTTGCCTGAACAACCTGAAACTATTCAAGTGTGCCCAGAGGCTGACCGAAACTGTAAGCTGGTCTAACATGAGTTTCTCATGACGCGTGTGTTTCTCACCTGCATCATTTCACGCTTTCATCTGAGACTTAGCAGAAATGGCAAAGACCACTAATGCTACACAGTTTGTGTGTTGTGTCGAGTCATTTACATGAGCTAAACTTATCAATGTCTACTTTTAGCACAAAAAGGGATCCTGCATATGCTACTTTTTACATACTATGTTATGATGCTTATAATAAACAGCACACATGTGACAGAATCATACACTTGTTTTTCGATCAGTCATTTTTCTAAAAACGATCATTACCATTACAAATTTTAGGGTCAAGAATTGACTACTTTTTCAGCGAGGAAAAGTTACATTTACAAAAAGTAAAAAAGTTAACACTAATTGCATTAAAGATAATGAACATTCTGGTTATAAGATAATGATTACAAAATATTATATATAAAATATATCAACTTTCTTTTTCAAAGTGTCCTGCATCACAGTTTGCACAGATATAAGCACATGTATTTTCAACACAGATAAGAAGAATTATTTTGAAGCACCAGTCAGCCTGTTAAAATGATTTTGAAATGATCATGTGACTCTGAAAACTGGAATAAGTTGCATTTATAGAAAACTGTTGAATTGTAAATGATTTAACAGTATCATAGTTTTTACTGTAATTTGATTATATAAATGTAGCATTGTGAGCATAAGAGACAAACAAATCTGTAAGGTCTTAACCTTTTAAGACCCATGAAAGAAAATTAGTTTTTATATGTCTTCACGTCGTTTAGTGCATTTAGACAAAAGAAAAGTACAAAATTAGATGTATGCTTTGTTCTCAGTAGAGGACAACGGGACTCAATTTCTATACAAAAACAAAACTACATGAATGAATATTCATAGGCAATACATCATAGAATTTGGAAATATTATTTCTTTCCCTATTCATTTGTTGTTTCTCTCAAAATGCATAATAAACACGCTTTTAGTTCCAGTGTCCAAGTAGGAAATCAATGTCCTGTTTCGGAACAGAAAGTCATATTTTGATTTGAAACCCCATAACATTTTCCTGAGATGTTGATTTATGATAAAATTAGACCAATTTAAATAAAACAAATATTAGCATATTTCGATAAGAGTGTCACTAAATTTAGTTAATTTATTAATTATTAATTAAATTTATTAATTATTAATTAAATTTAATTAATTTAAGGCATATTTGATATTAGTGGTCATGGTGAAACATCCAATCATTTACTATCTCTGAAAAGCCCAGAATGTGCTCTGTGCAGGACCAGACCTTAAACTGTGGCATATATAGTCTCAGAGAAACTCTAAAATATGATGTCCTCATATGAGGCCGCAAGGATACCGGAGTTATTTTTTTACTTTGTCATTTATTTGTGTTCATAGATTTCGCTCCGCGACCAGGTCAGCCCGGCAGAGCTCCTCCGGTCAGAAGTGTGTCTTTGGATATGAACATGTCTGCTAAAGGCGCTCAGGGTCAGTACCCTCTGATAAGGAACAACAGCCCTTACTCGATCATGCAGCAGCAAGGCATGATGGGAAACCACGGTGTCATGCCTAATCAGCCCAACATGGTCAATGCAGGTGAGTGCAGCTGGGGTAAGAAATGCAGCGCACTGCAGTGCTATTGATGTAATAACAGTAAAAATTAAAGGACAGAAGTGAAGTGTGTGTGGAGCACAGGGCTTCCCCAACACTTAACACCTACAATGAGAGGAAAGTTCCAAAGCCGCACCGACCATGTACAAAATAAAGTTTCAGTGTGATCAGTAATGCACAGTCAAGCATACCACTGTTGGTCGAGAGGAAGCCAAATGTGTAAAATGGCACAAAACTCAGATCAGGAGTGAGCCCCTCTTTGCAGCTTTTGTTTGTGTGTAGTGGGTTGCATTTGCTTGCAACTGAATGTGCGCGTACGGTGAGACTGAGCGGCAAGATATGAATGACTCATAACCTTAGGAAAGAATAGCAGGGTTTCTGGTGTGATCACGTCAATATGTTTTTCAGCTGCTCGGATTTTTAAATATCAGGTTATATATAATATATAATATTGTCAGTTGACCCTTGCATTAGCCGTTTGTTACTGTTGCTAAGTCAGACAAACTTTGCAAAACCTACAGACAAGTTTGTTTGGGGCTAAAGACTGACACAGTTTAATCAACAAGAAAGTTGTGAAGAGATGTTGAAAGAATTTGGAGAAAAAATGCCTCATGTTTCATCTCTATGTATTTGGTGTCACTATTATAAGAGACCTGGCAACAACATTGTACCTTATTGGTAGAGTATCTGGCAACACTTTAATATAGGGACCATTTCTCTTTATTAAACTAGTTGCTAGTTACCCTTAATTCCCTAAACTAATATAGAGACTATTTCTCCCTATTGAAACTAGTTGCTAGTTAACCCTAATTCCAAAACGTAAAAACCAAGAAAAGTAGTTGATCGTTTGTTAATTGCAATAATTGGAACTTTAAGAGAATAATAAAGATATATTTCCTTTCACATAAACATTTGTGGTTTTTGTTTTGGAAAAATGTTTTTTGTCCATTGAATAATATTATCAGAAATCATTAACTATGACTTGTGCCTCAATAAAATCCTAATTTGCCAAATTTCATAACCCAATTAAATAAAAACAGTATTATACTTAAATAATATTTCAATTTAAAATGCAGAATATGTGCTTTATAAGTACTAATAAACAGCCAATATGTTATTAATAGGCATGCTAATAAGCAACTAGTTAATACAAAGGATTGGTCACTATGATAAAGGTTTACCATTCTTTTTAATATTATAAATATGTTTATATGTCACTTTTTGATCAATTTAATTCAATCTAGTTAAATAAAAGTGTACATTTCTTCTACTTTTTAACAGTAGTGTAAATTCTCACTGAATATTCATATATGATTGCATTATTTGTAATAGAAGTTACCTTCAAATTGAAAGCCATTTTCTTTCTCTTTCCTAAAGGAGTGATGGGTAATAACGGTCCCCGTGTAGGTATGCAACAGGATGGTTGGGGTGCACAGGGTCCTGGTCCCGTCGGTAACGCGGCCTCACCCATCACAACTGCTCCCGCCGGCCAGCACGCTCTCCCACAGGGGGCGCTTCATTCTCGCATGGTGCCCAACTCTGGTGCAGGCATGCCCATGAGGCCCAACAGCCAGCCTGGACCCAGACAGATGCTTCAGTCTCAGATGATGCCCAATGGTAAAAAAGACATAAAGCAGGAAGAACAGACGTTTCATATTCACAAATAAAACTTGTGTTGCATGCTGTTTAAATCATGTTTTATCATCTGCTGTTTCTTCCTCAGCCCAGTCAAACATGGACATGGGCATGGCTGGCCACCAGTTTCCCCAGCAACAGGCACCGCCCAATCAGACGGCTCCATGGCCAGACAGTGTGATGCCTATAGAGCCGGTGCCATTTGGGAGCCAGAACAGGTAAACAGCATTTATTATTGTCACTGTTGTTAGGTCTTCCACTTTATTGGAGGTGTGTGCATTTGTTGATTTTCTCAAAATAACTAGACAAATACACTCAGATGTAATTTGCGACGGGATATCCCATCATTCATGTCTCTCATCTCTGTAAGCTCTATGTATAGCGGTTCTCAGGAGGACGTTCTGTGCCCTCCTGTC
Organism: Enteromius unitaeniatus; assembly: GCA_032359435.1. NCBI lineage: Eukaryota > Metazoa > Chordata > Actinopteri > Cypriniformes > Cyprinidae > Enteromius > Enteromius unitaeniatus. Next base: position 1,372,811 of record JAUMHI010000031.1, read on the forward strand.
TCTGAGGGTCCAGCCGATGAGGGGGCTTTGCTCAGTCAGCTCTACACGGTTCTCAAAGATTTTGACGGCCTAGAGGAGATTGACCGTGCTCTAGGCATCCCGGCCTTAGTGGGACAGGTAGGTTGAACACTTTTGTCTCCGAATATCTTTTTCTTTAACCATATTGACCAGTCAAAATACTAGCGGTGAACAAAATGTATTTATTTTACCAGACACCAGAACCAAAATTTAAACATTATTTAAAAATCTATGAATTAATCAAATGTACTTACTGCTTACTATCAAAAATAAGTTTTTATGAATCAACTTATTTAGTACAATCGGTCAAAAATCAGCACTCATATTAAACATGGCTTTAATGATATGAAATTCTCCTCCTCCTTATACAAACTATAGGTTCAGAAGTAAATGTAACTTTATATGACATTATTTACAAACTGATTTATTACATTTTAATCACTGATTTAAGGATTATGTGACATTTAAGATTCTTGCTGAAATTTCAATGTATCAATACAAAATCCAGGACTAGAACAGTCTGATTTATCATGTGCACTAGCTATTGATACCACACACACACACAGAAGAGAATGTAAAGATATGGTTTAAGTTTACTAAGTTAAAGTTTAATGGTTCAGACTCAGCCAGTGGAGCAGGATCAGTTCCCCGGTCAGGACCCCAGTATGATGATGGATCAGAAGCCGCCCATGTATGCCCAGCAGCAGTATGCCACCTCCCAGGCCCACATGCAGCAGGGCGGCTACACGGCCATGCAGGACCCCAGCTTCCACGGGATGACGGCACAGATGGGGCAGAGGCCCGGCTACCCCATACTCCGCATGCAGGCTAGACCAGGACTCAGGCCTGCCGGGGGCGTCCCCACCCAGCCCAATACACTCAGACTGCAGCTGCAACACAGGCTACAAGCACAGCAGGTACAGTTTTTACTCCCATACATGAGAAGAAACAACAGCCCTGAGTCTGATGATGCCATCAATATTAAGCACAGTGATGACTGATTGAGTTAAAGGGATAGTTCTCCCAAAAATATAAATTCTCCTCTCATGCCTTTAAACACAAAATAAACGATATTTGAAAGAGGTTTAGTAACCAAACAGTTTTGGTGAACATTAACTTGGGGATGGGCTATTGTCTTGACAAAAATAAAAAAACACTTAACAAAACCCTTAAAAATGCATATAGGCAAAAAAGTTTTCACTCTGATATTTAATAACTGGAGACACATGGCTTTGTTAATACAAAGACTTAAATGCATGATCTTTTTAGTTATTCATATACATGCAATTGAAAGCGAAAAAGTGTAATTTGATCTAAATCAGACCGGTGAAATAATACCGTCTGTGGTTGCTGCCCCCTGCTGGACATTACAGGAATAGATCCTTGACCTCATTTTGAGTTTATTCAGGGGTCATGCCTCATAACGGTTAAGTTTCTAACCATTGGAAGCTACAGTTAGTCATTTATGTAACATTACATTTTATTTTAAATGCAATCAGGATTAAACTTTTCTAAAGCTTTATCTAGATGTACTCATACATGGTTATATTTAAGAATAATATGTAATATATATATTTATCTATAATTCATGCATAAATAGGAATTCATATACATGTAAAGATTTCAAAAAATATGTGTGTGCATTTCTATATATAAATATATATATATATATGTATACAAGATTGCTGTTGTTTGTTTGTATATTACATATTGCGTATTACAAGCAAGAGTGCTGTAGTATTGAACAGAACAATTGTTTAAATGTATTGCTTACATATTAAATGGTAGAATGTAATACTACTACATGCTTCTGTTTGTGTGTGCTCCAGAATCGTCAGCCTATGATGAATCAGATGACTGGAGTGTCAAACATGAACCTACCTCTAAGACCCAACGTTCCGAATCAGGTACGCCGAAGCACTTCCTGCATTCTCCCTTGTGCTCTGATATCGAGCTTGCCTAATCTCCTTGTCTTCCCAGGGGACAATCAACGCTCAGATGCTGGCCCAGCGGCAGAGAGAGTTGCTGAGTAATCACTTGCGCCAGCGTCAGCTGGACCAACAACGACAGCAGCAGCAGCAGCAGCAACAACAGCAGCAGCAGCAGCGCAGCATGGTCATACGAGCCCAGGGCCTCAACCTGCCGCCCAACATGGCGGCGGCGGCAGCAGCAGGCATGCCCGGAGCCATGAGCAACCCGCGGATCCCCCAGGCCAACCCCCAGCAGTTCCCCTATCCGCCCAACTACGGTACAGGACTGGCCTCGCCGCCCCCCTCCAGCAGCCCTTTCTCCCCCGGTTCTCCCAACCTCCCCGCCCCCCAGCTCCTCTCCCACAGCGCCATGCATGGCTCTCAGATGAGTCTAGCTAACCAGGGGATGCTGGGCAATCTGAGCGGACAGTTTGGGGCTGTTATGAGCCCTCAAATGCAGCACAGTGCCTTTCAGTTCCCCAGCTCAGGTACTGCCTGCCCTTTCTCTCTGTCTGTGTGTCATGCGCTTCCACACACTCACACAAACACCTGCGACCAGCAACACTACAGGCTTGTGTGATCCGAAAAATCAATGCCGCAAAGGGCCAATCAACATGGTTTAATCAGAAATGCAATAGTCCAGAGACAGGTCAGCTTTGCAAAAATACTAGTCCAGCAAATCCGGTCTTAAAAAATTATATTCTGAAATACTTATTTTGATTTGCAGTCCTCTGTGGTTGAGTAATATTTTTGGTGGAACATAAAAGGTGATTATTTATAGCTTTTTCTACAGTATAATGAAAGTGAATGAAGACTAAACTTCAACTGTAAAGCTGCTTTGATATAATCTACATTGTAAATAGAGCTGTGTATATATAATGGTGACTGGATTAAACTTCTATCTTTTATGTTCCATGGAAAGAGGAAAGACGTGTTGTTGTTATTGTTGTTAAAACTATTACAAATATTTTCGGGAATTATATTAAACCTGAAATAAAATATAAGAATTAAATGAAAACTGAACCTAAAAAGCTCACCTTGGCAAATAACAGAAAAGAATTTCGTTCTGAAACTGGTATTAAAATAACGTTAAATAGAACATTTTAAAAGCTAATAACAAAAGCAAGCAAAATTACCAAAACTTGAATTAAACTGATTAAATTATTTAATCTTAATAGATATTATAATAGTGTTTAAAAAAAACTAACACGTAAAGGAAGGCATTCGGGTTTTAAAATGAAGGGAATAAATAGTGACTAAATAACTAAAGTGATCATATTTATATTTCCTGGAGTATATTATCATGTACTGTAGGATGAGATTAGATGATACCATCTAATTAAAGACCAAAATTCATAAGTGTCTAGTAATGTTTCATCATCTCAACTTTAAACTTTAAAAGTAAATGGGTTTTTAAATATTTTTTTTTAATAGCAGTTGTCAAGTCAAGCACTGTGAGCTAATAGGTTATTTAGCACTTTATGCTAGTTACCCATTGTTAAAATATTGAGTTTATGCACTGCCCTTGAAAGATCATAATGGCCTTGGTAGAATGTGGCACTAGAGGGCAGAAGAGTCACTTTAATGCCTCCCCACATCAGAATATATTACAGCGATATCTTCAACTTAATGTGTATAAACAGCATGCAATCTATCATCACAGAAAATTATGATTTGCAGCACAGCTTGTAAAAACAAATAGTGTTATAATTTACTTCTTTTAAACTATCCCACCCACTCAATGACCCCGTTGGGTTTCCATTGAAATGACATGCTAATTGCATTTTGCCTACTTTTTTCCAAACTTAAAAATACGAGGGTAAACAGCAAAAATCAACAGATTTAAACATTAGGATTGAATTCTCATAATCACCATTGATATCCATGCTTTTTCGTCTTTTTACTGTGCCGCAGTAGATCTATTTATAACACATGAGCTACTGAAGGAGTCAGAGCCAGGATCATTTAAGCCAAGCTTATGTTGTGTTAAACTGTTGATAATTGTGCCTGTGCTGTGTCATGTGTGTCAGTGTCTGTCCTGCCTAGACTAATTGGCTGATGGTGATCAGTGGAGGCGGAGCAGTTGATTTTTAAACCAATTATGCGGTGACCCAGACCCCACCCCCAGTCCCGCCCATTACCCCCCACCCCTCTTTTCTCTGGCGGTCTCAGCCACTAACACTAACTTGCATGTGTAACTCTGCCTTACTGCCTGCTCTAAACCCTTCTAATACACTCTTGATTCCTCACTTTTGATTATGGAGATGGGCTGAAATATTCTCAATATGATTTCTGCTTTGACATTTCTAAAAAATGATGATCAGCTAATCTAAATGACAAATGTGTTTAGACTTTGTAATTTTTAATCATTGTTCCTGCAGTTATAATTAATTTCTAGGTGCTAAATGTGGTTGTTGTCTGACAGCGTGAGAGTGAATATGATGTGAAAAGTGATAATTATTTCTTAATTTTTATATGGAATAAGTTTTGTATGCTTATTTGGAACCAGAACTTGTCTCCTCATGTCTGCGTGTGTGTGTGTGTGTGTGTGTGTGTTAGGTATGAGTCAGCAGTCGGACGGTGGGTTTGGTGGTGCCGCCACCCCTCAGAGCCCCCTCATGTCTCCCAGGATGGGCCACGCCCAGAGTCCCATGATGCAACAGGCACAGGGCAACACCTCTTTCCAGTCCTCCCCTGAAATGAATGGCTGGACACAGGGCAACATGAATGCCAACAGGTCAGTTTTACTTCTCACATGACACTCGCACACAAAATAACACCACGTTTTGGTTTAAGCCTTTTGATTGGTAAGGTCTTGACATGTCTGTAGTTGTTTGAATACATATTTCTCCATTTGTGTGTGTATACAGTAGTCAACATTTGAATGGATAAAAATCTTTTATCAAAGTTGTCCTAAAAGCATTAAAAAATATATATTTTTTTTAAACCAATTTTAAATTTTTTTACTTTTTTTATCCACTTCAAATGTTGACTGCTGTACATCTGTATGTATGCAAATTATATATAATGCTGTCAAATGATTAATCACATCCAAAATAAGTTTTTAATATGTATATATAAATGCACACACTTGCATGCATATAGTTTTTTTTTTTGTTTAATGATATATTATAAATATATACCGTACACAAATATGTGTGAAGAAAGCTTATTTTGGAGTTGCTTAACCATGATTATTCATTTGACAGCATTATATATATATATAGATAGATAGATAGATAGGCGTGAGTGTGGGGTGCGTATATATGTATATTACACTGTGTGTGTACAAAATAACTAAAAAAAAAACAGCTAACAAAATAAAAAAATAATGATTTTTGGAGAAAAAAAAAAACAGTTATTTGTTATTGCAAGTAAACTCTCTCTATATAATATGAGTATACAGCACTGGTTGTTGTTTTATTGTTGTCAGACTCTGTGTGCAAACAAAATGTCAGTGGATTATCGTAATTAATGGCAAAATCAATGTTTGGATGTTTATGGATGCAAAGCCATTTTTAGCTGGTTAAAATACTAGTGTTATAATAAAATAATATTAGGCCTAATCATATTTTTTTCTTTCTAGTCCTTGAATCTGATTGGCTGAGAGTCTCTTCCAGTGGTGTGATATTTTAATGTTAACAGCGCTTCAATCGAAAGAAAATCGTTTGTATCACTCCACCTGCAGTTTTTCTCACAGCAAGTCATTGTGGATGCCAAAATTCACTATAACTTAAAAAAAGAAAGAAGTTAGTTTCACACTGAGCTTGACAGGAAAAGCGAGGTGAATGGCTGGCGAGAGGTGATTTCACACGTGCACAAAGTGATTGATCGCCTTCTGCTAACTCACGCCTGCACGCTAGGTGGCGCTCACCAGCAATACATTTTTCAGCAGATAACATCTCTTATCAAGATCCGCTGCTCAATATGTAGCATCAATTTAAAACACAAACTATCTATAATGCTTACATTAATCTTATAATAAAAGAGAGGCGTAATTAGCATTAAGACACATTTTTTAAATAAAATGTGATTATATGTTTTTGCTTACAACCCACTTTTTTATTTTTATTCTATAATAGGCAGAAATCCGCTGTTTTAATTTGTCATAAACATCCTTTATTGTCATAAAAATATCACGGGCCGCATAAAACGCATACAGAAAATGTATCATCATAATCATGTCTATTTGATTTCACGTATAGAACGGTGGTTGATTCAGTAAGCTAAACGAAACATTCTTACCAAGTGTCTTATTCATTTCTCTGCTTCCCTCCACAGTATGTTCACACAGCAGTCACCACCTCAGTTCGGCCAGCAGGCCAATAACAACATGTACAATGGTAACGGCATGAACCTCAACGTGTCTATGGCCACCAACTCAAGCAACATGGGCCAAATGGGCAACCAGATGAGCATGAGCTCTATGAACTCTGGACCTGGGGCCGGCATGGCCAACATGGGCCCTGAACAGGTTAGAAACACACACACAGAAGTCATGTGACACCTTTGCCTATAAAAAGTGTGAGTGTTTATTGCCTTTTGGGAACGCATCGACCTCCACTGTTCCCAACAGTCAACTAAACCAGATGGTTTAAAAGCTCATGCTACTTTGAAACTGCTTCACAGCGCTGGTCAGACTCTCAAACTTTCGATCGCTAATGAAGCTCATTTAAACTCCTCAATGTTCCACCCAGGAGTTTAGTAAAAAGCGATACTCCGTAGATTTATTGGATGCATTTATTTACTCAAACCATTAGATGCAGAATGTCTAATGGTCAGACTTTAAGTGTCTGAGGTCACCAAATAGCGTAGTCGTTAATAATTTATTCTAATTATCCTGGGTAATTTTGCAGATGAGAGGGATGATGCAGAACTAGGCATAATAGGAGAGTGATGTGATTAGTTGCTGGCAATTAGTGCCCGTTTGAGGTGGATAAAAAGATCATGTATGCAGACATGACTGACTTTGAGTGCTAGATATCAGACATGACGTCAGCTAGGGTTTGACCAAACATGCCCACACACACATTCCTGCACTCCTTGAACTTCATCTTAACTAAATATGTGGTTTCATCATATAAATAATAGTTTTAAGTGCGTGTCATATAACAATAAATCGGAATGAATTGCATCCAGAATAAAACTTTTTGTTTACATGGTATATGTGTGCTGTGTGTATTTATTATGTATATATGAATCCAAACACATGCATGTATATATTTAAGAAAAATGTTATATTTATGCATGAAATATTTTATATTTATTATGAAGTTTAAAATAATATAAACGTATATGCATGTAAATATTTCTCAAATATATGCTGTATGTGAGTGTATTTATATATTTAAAATAAATGACTTAATTACATAAATATATTATGTAAACAAAAAGTTTCATTTTGAATGCCATTCGTCGCCATTCATCATATGACAGCACTATTATAAATATTTTTGTATATTATAAATATGTTTATCATTCAAAGATTTGGGTAATTCACTTATTTCAAAGGAAATGTGTATTTGTATTCAGTAAGTGCATTGCATTGATAAAAGTGTCTATAAAGAGATTTAGAATGTACCAAATTATTTCTATTTTGGTAAATGCTATACTTTTGAACTTCTATTCAGCAAGAAATAGATCTCATTTGCACAAAAATATTCTTAAGCACCAAATCATCATATTAGGATGATTTCTATAGGATTAATAATGAAACCTTATATTTAAAATATATATTAAAATAGACAACAGTTATTTAAAATTGGAATAATGTTTCAAAAATATTACTGTTTGCAGGCTTAGTGAACATTAGAAACTTCTTCCTAAAACTTAAGCTTTTTCTTTAAAAAGAGTTCTGTAATATATCTCCTTAAGTGATGCACTCTCGCCAGTCACATAGCAAAGATTTGTATGCTTTACTCAGTCCACTGCAGCTTTTAAGCTTCATTAAATAGTATGAATTTTTAACCAAGTTGCATCAGTTTGATCATGTGCACTTCGTGTTTTTATAAGTCCATAGGTCGTTGAAATCTCCGTCTGCTGATTTATTCCCAAGATGTGTGTACAGTCACTAGTCTTTTCATAATTTAGCGTTTTTGCCATTAGTGGAGGTTTAATGAATTATTGCTCTCTGTGTCTTAGCTGTAATTATCTTTTCACGCCAACACAAAGTTAGGCATTACAACACATTTCTGTGAGGGGTACATGAAACAAGGTTACGAGAGCTTTTAAAAAGTACTTTACCTGTCATTATATTTCACAGCATTTCTTTGGCTCGTGGTCCACCCAGTCAAAGCTGCCAGAATAGATAGATACAATAAATACTACCACCCTAATGCAAAATAATATTCCAACCACAACAATCATATTCTTGTTCTCATGTATTTTTTAAAACGTATAAATGTGTAAAATATGAAAAACAGACAGACTTCTTTGACAGTGGCAACTAACCACATATTTATAAAACAGATATGCAGTGGACACCTCATGACAAATGACTTTAACACAGAAACAGCACTAATTAGTCCAGGAAACATTAAAACAGTAGTATATTCATCATGACATGATGCATGCTGGGAACTGTGATCAGAGCAAGTGTCACTATCACCTATTAAGGCAAAGTTACAACTTAAAATGAAAAATGAAAGGTGTTGCCTAAAAATGAAAATTGTCATTCTAAATGCATACGATTTTGGTCAATTAAAAAAAAAAACAAATAAAAGATGAAAATCCAGGTTAGAAAATACAAAAAGCATATCAAGTCTTAGGATGATCACTTTATATGAACTTCTGTTCTTTCCGCGCACACAGAGGACTTTCGCATTATTTTTTGGAGAGTACTGTATAATTTCCTCATACATCATCATTTCTGTGAAAAATATGCTTCTATGGTTTTGAATTGATCCTATGGTTTTGAGTCTAGGACCTGATTTCTTTTTCTCTTTCCCACAGCAGAAGTATTGTTGACCCGGGGCAGACGACATCCCAATGCAGTAAACCGAGTTTAATGAAGATGTTTCATGAGTGATTTTCAGCCGCAGCGTGATCACGGAGAGTTTGGAGTGATGCTGTGCTATTTAAGCTGCTATCGGGGCTGTACGGGTCTTTAGAGAGCCTGTCTACTGCCCCCTACTGGACATCTCTAGAGGATGCATCAGGGGTACTGGAGCTCAGAGGGGATGGACACTCTCCCTCACTCACTCTTTCTCTCTATCTTTCTCTCTCACACACACACACACACACTGACACTTTGATCTTCTGGACCTAGAACCCCCCCCCTTCCTTCAGTCAAGCACGGCCTTCTGTCTCGTACTTACACTGCAAGCCCTTTCCGTCAGTCTGCTCCGTTGCATTCACCGTAGTGTGACTTAGGTCTCCCCAGAAAAGACTCTGTGACAGTGGCATCGGAATCCTTGTCTCCCATGAATGTATTCCTCCCTCTCTTTTTCCTTGTCTTTCGTCCTCTGGACTTCAGGCTCTTCTTGAGAAGACGTTCTTTTCGCCCCAACCGTCTTTCTTTCTGACTCCTTTCCAATCTGACGTTCCAAAACAGGCAAGAAGACTGCATTTGAAACCCACGCTCAAAATTCAGCCATTTTGCCTTTTTATTTTTATTTTTTGGTTTTGTTTCAGAGTGCAAATAAAGATAGAATGATGTTGAAACGGCATCTACATATAGATTATGAGAATTCAGATGACGGTTTGTAAAACTAGACTTAATTTAGACAAGAGGTTTATTGTGTATTAAATTAAGTTTTATTCTAATGTATAGTTTCTTTTTTTAAAATAACATTGTAGATTTCTTTATAAAGCATCGGTTAGAAAGAGAAAAATCACTCGGAGTGCATATGAATTGCCTCAGAATAAGAAAAACCTTGAACATACCTATGGATTTTGTTTTTCTTGGTCCAGTAGTTTCAGAGAGAACGTGATTTTTTTGTGGTTAGTCAAATGAAATGCTGGTAGGTTGTAAATACCAATAATAGGGAGGGGGAATCTGTTTCGTATTATATTTATTTTTTGATTTTGTTTTTCAATGTATTTGCCCTTCCTCCCTTCAAAGTCCGGTCTTAACTGTTTCTGAAACGCAGTTTCTCACGACGAGCGTGTTTGTTTGGGCGGGAAGATGAGGATGTGCTGATTCCTATGGTACTAAGAAAGGGGTGCTGGGGTGAGGTGGTCCTTCTTTCCTGGGTGGGGGTCTGGGAGGGTGCTGTGTGTACAGTGTACAGATACTCGCTTGCTTCTAAGCCTTTAGCCGGGAGCCCCACCGGAGGAGCCCAACACAGCCATAAACTCAACACTGAAGCGTGCTTTCTTTGTTGTGTGGAGTGACGTGCTTCATGCCAGACGCTGTAGGTACAAGCAGAATCCGGTGTGTGTAAGAAAAGACAACAAGCAATAAATATTACTTGAGATTTTATTTTGTTTTGTTTTGTAAATTTTGTACAGGACTTTTCAGGAGACACGTTTTTTGCTCCCCGGTTCAAACTCAGTATTAAAGACAGCTTTTTTTATCGTGGTTTCTATTTTGAGGAAAAACAACAACGAGATGTCCAAAACTACAGGTTTAAGTTCTGGTGTAGCCAAAAAAAAAAAAAGGAAATGAATAAAATGAAGAAATGGAAAAAAAAACAGCATTTATGTTTTGCGTGGCTATTTCTACATTCACACATAAACGTTCGCCGAAAACCCGGATCTGTGTTTCAGATTTGGGTCGCTACCGGCAGGTGAACTCTTTGTGTTCGTGTTTTCTAGCCTGTTTGAGGACGAAGCCAAATTTCCTTGCCTTTGAATTGATCGATAGACTTACACATACCACTTTCATTTTGTTTTTCGTCTCGTATGTCCGCGCGCCGTTTGTATCGGGGTTAGATTGTCAGCCTTTAGCTTTCGCTGAAAATACCGCCATGTCCTCTGTGTTTAAGCTGGAGTGTTAAAATACAAAAAAAAACGTAGGCTACTACATGTTTTTATTAAGTATATACTGTATGTACCAGCAGCAACTGAGGTTTGCGACGACCCGCTCTGTCATTACGCGCTGAAGGTGTCGTGGTTGTGTACGAATATACCTGGTGTTTTGGTATAGCTTTAGCTTTTCCTTTCGGACACTGTAAATACGAATTTGAGTTCACAATTTTTGGGGGGGTGAAACGTCACTCTGCCCACCATTCAAAACCTTCTGTATCCTTTGAGAAAGGCCTGCATTCGCTTGCGGGTTGAAAACCTGATTTAATAATCGATTTCAGTGGCTAAATCGCGCGCTCATTTACTCCGAGCTTTTTTTGATCACAATTGTATTGAATGTTGGATGCCTTTGAACGAGGACTGACATCCAGACGCATCTATCACATTGGAGAATAGCCAGTTTTGAGGTCGCACATGTACCACTACCCTCTGCAAAGTCCAAAGATTGTCAAGATTTTGAAATAAATATAAGCCATGATGTGAAGGTGGTGCAGAGTTTTCTAGTCTTTTTATCAGTGCTAGTGCAAAAAGAGCCATTTGTCCTAAAATAAAGAAAGAAATCAATGGAATTGTAACGGCTATTGAATTTCCTAAAAATTGTCTTTACCTTACCTTTTGGGTTTTTTTTTCTGAGACTTTAAATGTCTTTTTGTATAGTCTGCCAATTTCTTAGAGCTAAATGCAACAACCTTGAAATGCTAAAACTTAGCATATTGCCTTAGATCTGTTTTACTGTCTTGTATATTACAAAAGTTGTCTGTATTATATTTGTATAGTGAATCATTGACAGGATCGACCCAGTTCATTACTGCTCATCTATTGCTGGATACCTACATACCTGTCTCTCTTTATTCCCTCACACACCTGCACTCTCTCTTTCTCTCTCCTCAGTCTCAATATTGCTCATTTTCCATGTTTTCTTTGTGATCAGTTGTGGGTTTTATTATTTGTACAGTCTTGATTTTACCCTCTTGAATTATGTGTGAGAATGAAGATGATGCAATTAGAAATCGAAGCAATATGTAATTTATAAGGACATTTTGGAGAAAGCTTACAGTGTTGCGCTCCCGAGATGTATTCCCCCCCACCCCCCCAGTTGTGGTCATTAAAACATCTCTGTTCATCCGCATCGATGTGTGTAATCTTAGTGTGAGCCTTTTATGCAAAGTTAGATATACCGAGAGAAATTTAAATACAGTTATGCAAGTTGTCAACTAATATGGCTTTGCTGATGCTATTTGATGTTGAATCAAATTGAATTGTAAATAAAGAATTTCTGTTATTGCAACATTTATAATCATCTCACGGCTCATGTTTTCACTTTCCAGAGAAAATGTTATTCGTCTCGATCTCATGAATGTGCGTATATGGTATATAATAAGCAAAAATGGACTTTGCTACGCATTGGGCAGGATGAGGGTTGTGGGGTAGATGCATATGAATAAAAACTGTGCATCATATGCACGCCAAACGCGTGCGTGTCACATACTCCAAAGTCCATGTTTGCGTAACAATACCACGAGTTTTCGTTTTTATTCGGCGTACTACACGCATTTTTAAGAGACCCGGCTGTTCCTTCTGTGTGTTTGTAAAACCCGGTTTTTAAAAAAAAACGTGGAAAAGCTTGTTATGGAATGGTTAGTAGGCTACTGAATTAATAATACTATAAGCGCTCAAATAAATCCACCTATGTTTTGCTTAATAGAATGCCAGAACACAGTAATTAGTCTGACTATAGATATTTTATTACATATGTCTCTGCATGCTATGTTGTTTGGTTTTTGTTATACGGAAAAGAAAGTTAGCAAAAGTTGCCTTAAACCCCAACTATTAAATATTCTTTAAATCATATATTAAAAGATATATATTAGGCATATTAATTTATTTTGTAGCCCAGTATTGATGGTGCTAATAAACTAATGATAACAAATGCATTGCGTTTCTGTCATTTGTGGTAAACTAACCTTATTATTAAGTTTATTTAATACTAAGTTAGAACATCGAGACCGTCTTTGCATGTCTTGATTTTACGGAGTTAGATGTCTTCCTATTTGTTGATCCTGGAACGACATTTTAATGCAAAAGAATTAGTCTTGGCCCGATATAAGCCTAACACTGCGCATGAGCAATCCTTGAAATCACAGGAAATAATATGACACTGACAAGCACCAAACACCGATTCTGAGCCTAAACTTCACACAGACTGCAAACTGGTTCTTCACAAACAGCTCAAAAGGTCTATTAGCCAGTTTCACAGACAAGACTTAAGACTAAAATGTAAATCTGAGCTGTTTCAAGTGAAAGAAGCTTGCTGAGTGGCTTAAAACATGTAAGTGCCATTGTTTTATCTTAAAGTGCACCCCAGTAATTTTTTTCTGAGGCATGTTTATCAAAATTACTTAAATGCCTTAATTGAACTATGGCATAATCCTGGCTTAGGTTAACCGGACCTAAATGTTTTAAATCCTGCAACTTCTTTACAATGTTATTCAAATTAGGCTACATTTTTCGTAATAAAGCACATCTGGCTGTGGGTAAGTGTTGTGGTACTTCAGCAGATGCTTCGTCTTCCATTATTAAACTAATGCTGCCGAGAACTTTCGTTTTCTCAAGAGTGCCTAAACCGAACTCGTGCCGTTCACACCGTCTCCCGGTTAGGAGCTGTTAACAGTGCGCCTGCAGTTGTTAACACATTAGAGACTCTGCTGCATATGAAAGAGAGCCGTGAGAGGAGGCTCAGCGCTGCTACGACGTGTTAAAGTGCAATTCCCAGAGGATGAACCCGGGATTGACCAATGACAGCACAGACTCTGGAAAGGCATCCCCTCTCTAGTATCTTTCCTACACTCAACCATATGTCTCCAGACCTGTCTCAAGCCTCACACGCGCAAGACCTCAGCCTATAGCTCCCGAGTCAAAGGTTCTCCAAACACAAGAGGAGGATCTCTGGACTTGCACAAGTGGTAAGGACAATTGTATACAATTTCACCTCATATTTTTGTAGTTGGTGACAGCAATCTATTTGTGTTTTATATTGCATTACCATTATGGATTTAAGCCCACGCTTCATGCGCAATAACCAGCTGAGGTCAGGATTATATGGAGCATGACACCTTTAATGCTTTTTAAAAGAGTTTAGAAAGGCTTCATTAATGTTGACCTTTCTTGCTGACCCTCTGTTCTTAAATTGTAGTGTCATGACCCTCATTAGTCTCTGTTAGCGGCACGATTTGCACTTAGTGATCTGTTTAGAAAATGGCCCGTTGGAAAAAGTAGAGCAACGCTGGAAACTTTTGCAATCTAGAGTTCTTTTTTTACGTCATTTTTTAAGCATTTACTCTCTTCAAAGTTTGTAGAAAGTCGCATTTTTGCTTTGTTTGAGTTGCGAAATTTCCTTGCTCGGTAGAGATATACCAAATAGAGATAAAGATAGATAGTAGAGATAAACAGATTGCAAGATTGGAATAAATCTATTCGCTGAACATTTGCCAAGAGCTACTGAAGAAATGTTGTTTTTAAGATTGAGAGCATGTCTCACTACGTTACTTTTTCAATCAGACAAAATAGGGCAATAAACATTTAAAGAAAAAATAGTTCACTTGTTGTCTAAATAGTCAAATCACAGTTGTGCCAAACGGCAAGTTTAAAAGCGACAACATTTTTTGTAACGCTGAAAATATTTTACAGTCTACAGAACTGAACACAAGTAATTGAAGTGCTTCTCGGATCCCCCCCTCATCAGTTGTGGCGATGTCGGTGTCCCTCTCCAATCACCCCGCAGTGAGGGACAGGAGTCTGGCCGTCTACCCGTCTTTGCCCGGCGCACACAGCATCTTCCATCCGCTCAAGTCTCTGGGCCGCATGGTGACCGACGCACAGACAATTATGCCGTTTAACTTCGCCGGGACTCCGTCTTTTTTCAGCCACAACAGCCACCAGACCGCGGTGTTCCACGAACAGATCATTAACGTGTCCAGACTGCCGTATTTCCAGCACACGCAGCAGTCACAAAGCACGTATACCAGACATGACGAGCAGAGCACCGGCTCTCCGTCCGAGTTCAGCAGCCCGTCCAGCGGAAAGTCTTCTTCGGCTTCGTCGTCTCCGGTTAAAGCCAGTTTTAGCTGCCTGCAGGCCGCAGCTCCATCGCCAGAACCCACGCGTACCTACAGTTTTACAGAGGAAGACCTCTTCACTGTCCTGTACGGATATTCCAACAAACAAGGGCAAAATGCTGGACATGCCATCTCTGGATTATCATTTCCTCCCAGTACAGGTAGAATAATCAATGGAATTTTTAGTGCAACAACGTAATTTTATTGTGCGGAACAAACAAAAGAAATAAGAAAAACAGGGAGAAAAATATTATGCTTCACACACTGATAAAGTGACTTAAACATTCTACTCATGTAACGTTGTTACAATTTCTATTCATTATATTTATATGCCACATTCTTCTAGTTTTTAATGTCTATTTTTCCAAAATTGTAACTCATGTTTTCTTAATTAATCAGCTGATCGTCATCTTCTCCCTGTTGATACCGAAGGATTTGAACTTCCAGAAGGTAAACTAACTTTATTTCTCTCTTTCTTTCTTTCTTTCTTTCCTGAGAATTTCTGGTCTGAAGTATAAAGCTGGCAATTTTATGGAGTGTGTCTTCAATTTTTCAGGTTTATCGATTTTCCAAACTAATTGTGGAAGTCTTTCCCATTATGGAATATTTGCTGACAAAAGCACAATTGCAAAAGGCACCAGGTTTGGACCGTTTCAAGGCAAACTTGTAAACACAAGTGAGATCAAAACCTATGATGACAACACTCTCATGTGGGAGGTAAATGACAAATGCTAAATTAATAGAATTATCATTTAAATGCAGATTTTTAATAAAACGTCTACTGGAACATTTGATTACCAGTTTTTGATTTGATTCACTGATATGAAATGGTTGTATTGAATTCCAAAACTCCTTTTTTTTCTCCCTACGCTAAGATCTTTGAGAACGGCCGCTTGAGTCACTTTGTGGATGGGAGAGGCGCTCCAGGGAATTGGATGTCCTTGGTGAAGTGCGCGCGCTTCCCCGAGGAGCAGAACCTGATTGCGGTCCAGTGTGAAGGCCAGATATACTATGAGGCCTGCAAAGAGATCCGAGCCGGCCAGGAACTCCTGGTCTGGTACGGAGACTCCTACGTGCAATTCCTGGGTATTCCTCTCACCCTCAAAGATTTTATTGATGACGCTGAACCGCTCCAAACTGAAGGTATGTGCGTAATGCAAATATATCACCTCATATAATTCTTTAGATAGAGATTTATAGCTCCTGCTAGATTATAAGGTGTCAGTATTTCAAATTATATATATATATATAGGCTATATACTTTTTTTAATAATTCAAGATTCTTTTAAATTGATCACTATTTTTAAATGTAAGATTATAACGTGTCCTTATACTCACGTCCCCGTGTTTCTTCGTTTCAGATTCTGGAGAGGGTTTTAAATGTGATCGCTGTGGGAAAGTGTTTGCCTACAAGTACTACAGAGACAAACACTTGAAATACACGCGCTGCGTGGATCAGGGTGACAGAAAGTTCCCCTGCCACCTCTGCAACAGGTCCTTCGAGAAAAGAGACCGGCTTCGAATCCACATTCTCCATGTGCATGAAAAACACAGACCACATAAGGTAAATATCTTCTTCGGTCTGATTCAGTGAAGACTCTAACGAAAGAACGTCTATGGTGCTGAAAGAACAGCTCCCGTGTAGAAAAGCTGCACTTAACCGATGTCTAACAAATATCCAAACATGCTGAGTGTGAGAATATTAATAAAATTGCAATGATTAGTATTGTTTTGCTAAGAATAGATTTGGGTTCATATAGGCCTATGCATCTGTACGGGTCTTTCAGCGACATGAGGGTGTCTGTTCCATGTTGAAACGCTTATTTAACTAAAATGTAAGATCACACGGATTATGATTTTGTAATTTATAGGGTATTAACTAAGGGGGTGATTTTTAAGGGGGGTTAAATTACACCATTTCAACAAATATAATTTCTATAAAATGTATCATTTTAGTTTTTATTTCCTTTATTCAATCAAAAAATGTATTGATAAAGCAGCCAGGATGAACCGAAAACAAACAGACAATTTAATTATATAGTCATTTTTACACTGAGCCATTACATTATTGTGAGGCGTTTTTTAGACATAATGAATATTAACGAAAGACACAAAAAGCGCCCTTTTCGAGGAATGACCTGGATGCGTTAATGTTTTGGTAAACATTTTAGCCATTTCAATATAACGTCATGACCCTCGAATGTAATTTGCATCCCGTTTTTTCCCCTCCTAGTGCTCCGTGTGCGGCAAAAGTTTCTCTCAGTCCTCCAGTCTGAACAAACACATGCGTGTGCACTCAGGAGAGCGGCCTTACAAATGCGTTTACTGTAACAAGGTAAGCAGTGCTCGGTGCTTTTAACAGATGCATTCCAATAAAATACTACTTTGAGGATTTGACTAATTTAACATCTGAGCGCTTATTAGCGCTGGACGCACTCTTATCAGAAGACACTTACATGCTAATTAAGGGCAGATGCACCTCCAGTGCTTTGTGCATGAGGATTATGCTTTAATTTATGACACTCAAAGAGACAAAAGTTTGTCTGTGGCTTTGTTGCAAGTCGTCTCCTTCTTTTCTTAAAGGGTTATTTACGCACGCGTTAAGAGCCTTTCAATGGTCATGTCACTCTTTCTGTGCCGTTTGTGGACTGCCTATTTCTACAAGTGACCTATAGACCCATAGGGTCAGCGGAATAAACACTTGATAATGGCTATAAAAATGTAAATATGATGGTTAGGCTGTGGAGTCATTGAAAAAAAAAAAACTGAAAACGTTGTTGTTGTATAGCCTGCATTATTAATCCTTTTAATGTAACTACTAATACAATACAGTAGTACATCATTTAAGTCATCAGGATGTTCGTATTTAAATTCTGCAATTGTAAGCATTGTGTGTACGTTACCATTATTCAATATGAATGCGTTTAATTCGGATTGTCACAGGCGTTCACGGCCTCCAGCATCCTCCGCACCCACATCCGCCAGCACTCCGGCGAGCGGCCCTTCAAGTGCAAACACTGCGGGAAAGCCTTCGCCTCTCACGCGGCCCACGACAGCCACGTCCGACGGACCCACTCCAAAGACAAGCCCTTCTCCTGCGATGTGTGTGGAACCACTTTCCAAGAAGCACAAGAGCTGAAATATCACATGAAGACGCATAAAAGTACGAAGACATATTAAACTTCATTTATAGTAGCTACTTGGAAATTGGGAAAGGACTGAAAACGATCGACAAGTAAAGATGATTGAAACAGAACGGGAGGTTATGTTTTAATGATGTGAAAAGCCTATGCATTTGTGGGACTCGTGTGAGCCATTTGTTAACATAGCAGGCTATATATTTATCTAATAAAACCTGACTCTCTCCCCTCAGAACGATCACTTTTGGACAGCACTGTTGCTCTTCCTGGAGACGAAAACTCGCTCTTCCCCGCCAAAGATTCTTTACATGCACAGAAACAGCTGGGAGACAGTTTCTCTTTTCCCGGGATGACCAGCATCACCTCCGAGTACAGACCCTGGAACTAGTGCTTGAACGCCGTGTCTGTTTGTTTGGCTTGCGCCAATGTTGTTTGGTATCGTGTATTTTATTTAATAGTTACTTGTCCCCTAAGAAAATATTTTCGCTTTAATTCTATATTAAATGTTGCTGCTATTTATTAAAATGTATTTGTCTAGAGAAATCCGTGTTTTTGTAGGTCTACTTTTTAAAGTTAGCTCAAAGCAAATAGCCGTCGTGTAATAATGAGCTGCACAACCGAAGCCAGTTAATAAAACCAAAGACGAAATGATTATTGTTATTATTATTACTGATTGTTCTGTTACCTGTCGTTCTTTTCTATTTGTACAGTGTTTATCATGAGCTGTAACTGCTGTCAGTGTGTGTCGGATCGTCTGCAAACTGAATATTAAAATGAATTATATGAAAGGAAATTGTTATCATTTCAGTGTTTTGGTTTTCCCTGCAACTTTCTGAAAACTGATAAAGGAATTTGTGAGGGTTTGTGCTGATTTGAAAATAATAGTAATTGCATCATTTTTTTGTAGCTTCCACATTCAGATTTTTTGTTTTTCGGATTTTTTGCCATTCAGACTTCAGTGAAATATTGTCCCACTTTAGGTTAATTCACCCTACTAGTTTTAATTCAAATCGAACGAAATATTCGACTTAAAATAGTCAGGTTTAAATATTCATTCCATTTTAATTTTAATGTAAAAGTTAACTTTTTTGTTATTGTAACATGAATTAAGCCTAATACAGCAGTTGTAGATGCATCGATTCACAAGTGTATTCCAGATTTCTCTCCTTTTCTCTTTCTCTTGCCTTTTCTCGCACAGAAAAATACAGGGGAAAAACATTCAGATTTGGAAAGGATGAAATGAACGGATAAATTTAGACTGAGAGTTTACAGTGTTTTACTAAATGATGGTCAGTGGCAGAAGAGGAGGAGTGTGAACATCCCCCAACAGCAAATTAATGACAATGGACTACTGCAATGAGGTGGTCCAGTGTGGAGAGAATGGAAACAAAGGCGGTCTTACTGACATCTGCTGCCCTCTGATTGTGTCTTCATGCTACCAACTGTCTATGATGGAGAAGGAAAGAGAGAAAAAGGCTTTCTGACAGATTACTCCTTCCACATTCTCCAGGAGTATTCACCTTCTCAAAACACACAGCGACAACAAGGGGTCAAAGGGCACAGCTAAACATTGCAATCGTTTGTCGTGCAGTTTGTCAGGCAAATCCTTTCCACTAAGGACCGAAACTTTGTGTATGAGCTCAGTTCATGTTATATCTAGACATTATTAGTAAAATATTTCGGAAATTATCATCTTAGCGTCACTCTCAGAAATCATTTAAAGGTGTTGAGCTCATATCCATAGTCTTGGTTGTGAAGGATTACCCGGCTAGGCTTCTCATTTGACTGGATTACCTGCAGAGCTTTAATGGTCCCCTGCCATCAGATTCACCCGGTGCTGGCACAGGGAGCTGCCATGGATTCCTATTATTAATTTCACCCTCACTGGTTACATACAAAACTGGCCGGGTCATAGGTCAAGCTTCAGAAGACAATTCAATTATCCTCTCATACTTCAGCCGGGAGAGATGCAGGCTTTTCCATTTTGTCTGCAGCTTTTGAAGTTCCCTGGGGCTTCTGGTAGTACACATGTACATCAGAGCTCATGGTGAGTTAACAGAGCTTGGAGGTATAACAACATCACAAAGAAGCCCTTAGGGTCAATGACAAAAAGCATCCTACGTGATGACATTTTTGTCCATCCAGAGCCTAGTGAAAATGAAGTCTGCTTAATTGCACTGATTGTGCACTAAATATACTTGCAGATTATAATTAGAGAATATATCCTTTCATGACATTTTACACACAGTTTGTAATAATATTAATCATGTAATAATGTCAAATCATTTGTAATCAATAATGCTTCACATAAGTCAGTGTTACTTTTAGAATAATTGAAATGCTACTATAATTTTCGCAATATTTTGTGTTAGTTCTTATTTTTTAGTTAAAGTGATTTTTTTTTTGTCATTTTGATTAGTTAGGTATTCTACATTTATTATCTTACAAATGAAGAGTTGCAAAAACATAACTTTATATAAAATATATCATGATCATTCTGTTAAAAACAGAAAAAAACAGTTATCTGTTAGTCAAAAAATGAAAGGTTGGGAAAAATAAAACAAGTCTGAAAATAAAACAAGTTTAAGTTTTAAATGTTTTTTTTTAACTGTATAATTTTCACTTTGTTTCCCTTATTTTTCCGTAACGGCGGGCGTGGCCATTTGCACACTTCATGGGTGTGGCTTCCGGTCTCTACAGCATCCAGCTATTTTTAGCTGTACAAAACATTTCATTTGCTGCTTGTTATTGCAAATTGGCATGACTTATTGTATTATTTTAATGTATTTTCTTAATAAGACACAAACACCGGTTTGTTTAACCCTTTATGTTTAACTCTTATCCTTTTTTCTCTACAGCGGCTAATAAACCAGAAGTATTTACATATTTACTTCTAGATGGATGCTTGTACACTTTGCAGTACACTTTAAACAAATGGAAAAATAAGCTACAGAAGTAATTATAAAAATGCTAACTGCATTTGATATAAACTAGGCTAATATTTGATATAACATGCAGTTAAGTAGTGTAGCCTACCTAAAAACATTACATTCAGTAATGTACACTTAATGTATATTATTCCATAATAAGTTCTCTCTTTTAAGTATTATAGTTATACACCAGGGGAATGATGAACGCCACTGCAATGTGGTTCATAATGCAGAGCCCATAATAAGCTGGGTGTCTTGACGCACCCAGTAAAAGCTCTCTGGCGTTAAAAGGGTGACTCGACAATCGTGCTTTGTGGGAAACTGATTTAGAGGCTGCGATCGCTCACTGTTTCTCTCCTTCCACTCCCCTGCGTTTTTATACGCTCATTTATAAGCATTGATTGCACACTTAACCTTTGGTGCTTTAAAATGCACTGTGGACATCCATAATTTATTTTGATTTCTTTATTAATATGAGATTAACGATATCCCCCTCAGCGGCGTTTGGATGATACGGCTACACCGAGGTCAACCTCTCACGATGGCTGCGCAGTAATTCATTTTAAATGAGGGCTGTAATCACAAGCAGTAGATCTGATATAAATAATACGGCTGTTTAGCATGTGTCCGTATTAGTTACAGAGGCTCAAGATGTCCTCATGTTTGGCCCACACCGTCTCTCTTTAAGTGGTTACCTGTCAGTTCCTATTTCAGCTCCACGTCTAGTAGCCACCAACAGTTGAGCTAAACCACAATCTGATCAATTAGTCCTATTGATCCTCTAATAGCAGTCAGCACACATCACTAGACTCGTCTAAAACTAGCCCAGGGCTCTTTGCTGAGTGAAACCATAAACTCTGCTTTAACCTCCGCCTGGGTCATTTTGACCCGAAATGACTTTACGTGAAGAATGAACACAAATCTACAGTATGTTTTTTCTACTTGCTACTGTTTTAAGCGTGAATAACTGATCCCCGGTCAGGTGCTTGAGTCTCTTGAGCAGCTTGGAAGCAGAAGGTACAGGCTGGGCTGGTGTTGTCATTGTGCTGGTAGGTTCCTCTGGGACAGTAGGTAATCCTCTGCAAAGGCCAGCTAAAGGCTCGGCTTGCTGCTTACTGGATGAATGACAGATCAAACACAGTAAAGGCGCTCTGTACTGGTAGAGAGAGAAATGAGGAGCTAGAGAGTAAGAGGAAGAAACATGCAGAGGGGGAAAGAGGAAAGAGAGATTGTCCAGATGACAGTAGCGATGGGGCAGATGGCCCTGGTTGCTTGGATGAAGCTTCAGTGAGCCTGCACTGACGGTCGGTCCCGTGGGACAACACACACACCCACACACACACACTACTGTCTAGTATAGATATTTGAGGCCAGTTGACAGCTATACTGTGTCTCAATGAACTGATAAGAGTGTGCATGCATACAAAAGATTTTCAAAATTGTAAAAAAAAAAAAAAAGATTACTGGAGTACTTGGAAATTAACCCGTGGTGCTGTCTATATGTACACGTGCTTTGTATATTTATTATGTTTATATAAATACACACATACAGTAAATATTTTGAAAATATTTACATGCATTACATGCATTTATTTATATTGGAAATAAATATATTTAACATAAGCGTAACATAAATATATGCATGCATGTTTGTATTTGTATATACATAATAAATATACACAGCACACATACATATATTATGTAAACGAAGTAAACAGTAAAAAAGAGTAATAATAATGATTATAATGGCTAGTAATAATTATTGAATATAAGTACAAATTGTAAATAGTGTGCATGCAAATTATATTATTGTTAAATGATATTAATTTAAGCAATTTTACCATCCATCTGTACTCAAAATTTTATTAAATGCATTAAAATGATAAAGTATTGTGTAAAATACATTTTTTTAAACTATTTATAATCATTATTTTCTCTTTATTATTTTATTTTTAATGGTTATTTTTTTAAATAATTGTATACATGAAATATTTGATGTCATTTCAATTGAGTCCATAAAAATTTAATGCATAATAATTATGTAAAGAATTACAAAAGAGTTAGCAAAATGGGGTTTAAAACAGCTGTTTAGTCTTTGGTGTTTAGAAATAATTTATGTTAGAATATTTAGAATAGTCCAATATAGTTTTTATTACAATATTGTGAAGTATATATTTAGAATTCAATAAATATGAATAATCAAATTAATGAACTGAAACTAAACTTGAAAAACTAATTAACTGTGAATGGCAAATGTGTCCCTATGCCTGTTATGGTTACTTAATATTTCAGAATTTCAAAATAAAATTGACATGCATTGATTCGTGAATAATTTATGAAGTCCTCAAAATAATTGGAGTATGTTTAGACCAGCAGGCCTGATTTAGACATTGTTATTCACGTTTGTGAGAGTTGAGCTTTCTCTCACCATGCATCATGTTAAACAATTGCCCAAGAGGAGTGTGTGTATGCATATGTGTGAATGTGTGTGTGTGTGTGT
>JAUMHI010000031.1:1396550-1422884 GCA_032359435.1 Enteromius unitaeniatus
TGTGTGTGTGTGTGTGTTTGATGTGCTTTTGTCTCTCTTTCGCAGTTATTCCTCCTGACTCTAACAGAGCAGCAGGAGGGGAGCGAGAGAAAGAGCCAGCGAATGGCAGAATGATTGAAAGAGAGTACGAAAGAGAAAGAGAGAGTGAAGTAGTTAGGGACAGAGACACATTTGAGGTGTTCCTGCATGCAGGTGCTTTCTGATGAGAAATCAGATTTCAGGTTTTATATGAACAATATTTCTGTTTTCTATAGGTGTGAGTGGGTTTAAATAATCTTTCAATGTTTTGTTTTATTTCATTTCACTTTGTTTCTTTTTGTCTTGTTTTGTTTTATTCATGCACATTTTGACCATTTCTGCTTGCCTTTTACATTAGTAACTATTTCCACACTACTGTTTTGTTTTGTTATTTGTTTGGTTTTGTTTTGTCTTGTCTTGTTTTTTGTCTTTTCTTGTTTGTTTTATTGTTTATTTTGTCTGGTCTTGTCTGTTTTGTGTCTTGTCTTGCTTTGTTTGTCTTGTTTTGTTGTTTTGTTTTCTGGGGCCTGTTGCATAAAACAAGTTTACCAAATAAGCCAGGCTTTTGGCAGATAGCCTGACTTATTACAAACCAAATTAACTGGCAATAAGTCAGACTAACTGAAATAAACCTGGCTAATTTGGTAAACCTGTTTTATGGAACAGGCCCCTGGTCTTGTCTTGTCTTTTTTTGTTCTATTGTTTATTTTGTCTAGTGTTGTATTGTTAGTTTTGTTTTTAATTCATGCTCCTTTTGACCATTTCTGCTTGCCTTTTACATTAGTAACTGTTTCAAGGATCTTTCAAACATTTCATTTAATTTAGTTTAATTTTGCTGTGTTTTGTTTCTTTTTTTTGTCTTGTCTTGTTTTTGTTTTGTTTTGTTTTGTTTTTAATTCATGCTCCTTTTGACCATCTCTGCTTGTCTTTTACATTAGTAACTATTTCAATGATTTTTCAAACATTTAATTTAATTTAATTTAGTTTCATTTTGTTTTGTTTTGTTTCTTTTTTTTGTCTTATCTTGTCTTGTTTTTGTTTTGGTTTGTTTTTAATTCATGCTCTTTTTGACCATTTCTACTTGCCTTTTAGTAACTATTTCAATATTTTTATCAAGAATTTTTCAGTTCAGTTGACTAAATTGTAACAAATAACCATTAGTAGGTCTGGAATTAAAATGCATTAAAACACAGAACATCCACCCATCCTCCTGTTGTGTTTTGAGCTGGACAAAGTGTTTACACAAAAGATCCCTGCACTCTCTGTTAGTCCTGTGTTTACTTTCATTCTCCCTAATCCCCTTTGTCTCAGTATAACATTAACACTCTTCAGAATACAGTGTGTGCACATGTATATGTATACCTGTGTGTGTGTGTGTGTGTGCGTGCTAAGGAAATCAGTGAGTTGGTTTTTTTTGTAGTTTTTTTTTTACCACACATTTATCCTTACAGATCCATTAACCACAGCAGGCAATACAATATTTTATACACACTAACAACTTTGTTTGGAACTGCTATCTGAACATATCTTGACATGTGAAAATACATAAACAATACATGTAATGGCATATTTTTCTGGTAGGTAGACCACACATTTTAATATAATATCAACATTTTAAATAAACCTGGTTATTTTTAATATTAATTAATAGTGCTGTCAAATTATCAGTCGTGTTTAATCACATCCAAAATAATAAATATACACACCATACAAACATATATTTTGTAAACAAAAATATTTATTTTGGATGTGATTAATCGTTTGACAGCTCCAGTAATACATTATATTAAAAGATTACGCAAAAGTAGAGTTTTGTACTAATGTATTTCATCTTTTGACAATGAACAATGAATGTTACATTATTGAATGCCTTTTTTCCTTTTTACTCTTTATATATATATATATAATGTTTTTATAATCTGTATGTGTTTTAGAAACATTTTTCACCCAGAAATTACCAGTAAATTTTACAATTATTTACAAAGAAAAGGCAAGCAAAATACTGAAATAAACATCAAATCTGTAAGTAGAACTACAACTTGTGAGGGTGTGAGCAAACTTTACCAATAAAGCTGTTTCTGTTATGCACACAATATGTGTGTATGAACTACTGACGATGATGATGACCTTGTCTTTCCCAGGATAGTCTATTAATGTGTTTAATGAGTGGGATGATTGAAGAATCTGTGACAGTCTTTCTTTCGCTCTGTCTCTCAAAAGCTATGTCCTGCCCTCTCTTTTGTGAATAGGACAATTGGCAGTGACCCCTTCCAGCTCCCAAAGGTACTCAGAGGTCAGGAGGAGTAACTGTGAAGATAAATACACACTCACAAAAACTGACTGGAGTGGGTCGTGACGGCTGGCCGTGGGCTGCTCTGTCTGCTTAAATCAGGAAGGAAGAGAGAAAAGAAAGCTGTGTATATATTTGACTTTGTAGGCTGAAATAGAACTTGACAAATAGAATTTTTATCCGTTTATTAGAAATAAAATCATACTTTGACCAGCTGAGGAGCCTTCAAACTCAAGCCTGAGTACTAATGGAATAGGTAGCCTACATTTTACTGCCCCATTAAACCCACACATACATGACAAAGGTGAAATAAGAATGTGCTTTCTTTTAACACAGAAACGCTGATGCACACACACACACACCCGTGCACTCTACTCTATGGAGATAGCGACTGCTTGCAAAGCCAGAGATCTCTCCCACAGAGAGCCGCCACAGGACATCGTCCCTGAGTATGTCTGAAACATTTATGAAGCCTTATAATCCCCTCTCTGCCTAATGTACCCTAACAAGCCTTTACTGCCTCTCTAGCCCTGCTCTAGTGTTCCCGGCATCTAACCCCTTTAACACCCTACTTTCAGCGCTTTTATGTGGTTTTCGCATTTTTAAAACTTATAGCATGGTCAGCTATAGATGAGCATCCTAACAGACTCAAAGCATACTTAAATATTAAGTATAGTGCAGTATAATGCATATGTGTAATGTGTGTTACATATTAAAGTTTTATATGATTCTTTCCCACATAATATGTGATTTGTTCATTCTTTCTCAATATTTATAATTTATATGTGAAGACATCTATTATATATTTAAAAATAGATTTAAAAGTAATACATTTGTGTTTATAATTTTTAAGTATTCTGGAATTACATTAATATTATTGATTAAATTTGTATTTATATTTTGTTCAAATAATATATATATTGTGTGTGTGTATGTGTATGAATGCAGTTCCTCAATATGTAAAAATTGCATTAATATGTGATATAATTTTGGACTAAATAATATTATATTCTCCAATAATAGTTTTTTTTTAATATTCTAACATTCTGTTCATCTCTGGGTTTAAAAAGAAACATGAATTCTAATTTAATTTAGGGTTACATTTAATTAATTTACTTTTGGATTGTAATATTAATGTATTTTTTTCCTATATATATATATATATATATATATATATATATATATATAGGAAAAATAAAATAATAATAATAATTAAATGATTCAATTAAATCTAAATCTAAATACATATGTAAAATATGTACACAGTTTTACACAGTTAAAATATGAAGTGAAATAACTAGACAGACGCTGGGTGGGTGGGCAAGTGTTTGAGGGCGAAAGGTCTGTGTGGACAAAGTGATATGACCTCAGATTGTCATTGTGCTAAAAGGGCTCTGACTGGACATCAGGAAGCCTCCATTACTGCGTGTGTGTGAGTGTGTGCTCTGTGTGTGTTAAAAACGGGGTCTTTGGGGACCTGATCCCAGGAGACTGTTTTACTGCAGCCCCTGCCCTGTGCCGATGTTTACATGTTGAGAATGCCATATGCTAAATGGCTAGTATTACTGCTCAGATTTCCTTTAGCTGCACTTCCACACTCACGGCTAAATGAGGAGTTATCAGAGAGCAGTTCCCATTTAAAGCAAAGTGATATTGAGCTGTTGGGGTTATTGATAAAGAACTTTACACCTGAGGGTTCTCATGAGCATTTTATGAGATTGTGATGTCTTTATGTGTGTTTTTTCTCTCTTATTTTCAGGAAAAAAGTGACTCACAGCCACTAAAAGTAGCACATTCACACACACACACACACACATACTTGCATTTGTGATTTATGGGGATCTATCTATATGTCTATCTATTTATACATCAGTCTATCAGTCTGTCTATCTATCTGTCCGTCCATCTGTCTGTCCATTCATCCATCCATTCATCCATCTATCCATCCATCCATCTATTATATTATCTTTTTAACTATCATCTTAAATCTACTACTGTATTTACAGAATTCTGAATATTTATCATGGTTTCCAAAACTATTATTTCAGCAGAAACGTTTTTCAAGATAACATATTAGATTGATTTCTGAAGAATCATGTAAGAGTGAAGACTGGAGGAATGAAGCAAAAACAAATGATTTTTTGATAGTATATTTAAATAGAATATTGTTATTTTAAATTGTACTAATACTTACACTATCACAATAATAAATTATTTTTGATCAAATAAATGTAGTCACTGAGACCACAGAGAGACTTCTTTCAAAAACATAAAAAAGCAGTAATTATCCCAAAACCTTGACCAGGAATGTACATATATTACATAATATTGCATATTTAATACTACCGTATTTGTGAAATGAATGCGTTTTAATTTGGGGATTATTGTAGTCATAGTTTGTATCAGTCACTTAATAAATGAATAACAAGCAAACATAAAGCTCTTCAGAAAGGTACGGTCTTCAGAACGCCATGAGGCTGGAATGAGCTTGTTTTTCTGGATCAATGCAGCTGCAACAGAGAATGCTTTTCATTCACAGTAGTCAAGCTAATGGTTCAGAACATCATCCAAAGGCATCCCATCAGTGCTGCACAGTCATAACACACACACACACACACACATACACACAGAGGGAAGGAGACACAGAGGTCAATAGAGCCAGTCAAGAGGAAGCTTGTGGTGTCCATTACACACAATGTTCATTAGTAGCATGTTGAATACAAGAGCACAGTAAAGCGGCCTCATACGATACAGCGTCTGCATCCAGAAAGATGCTTTTTACGTAAAAATACACCCTGTAAGATCCTTCTAGTCCCTCGTGTGAGATAACCAGCCCTTTTCTACATCCGTGTTGCCACTTCCTGACACAAAATATCCTGTCTGGATGATATCAGCTAGTGTTAGTGATCAATGAGGAGAAAAACATATTTCATTCCCTGAAACATGTGTTCTGCTCTCCGTTGCTAGATGTTGTGGTTACAGGAAGGCTGCGATATTCTCTCGCTGGAGGACAGGGATTGAGGGACATTTGGTCAGATCAGATCGGCTTTAGAGGAACCTCTCATGGGACAATAGATGTTTCACACAGGGAGGTCATACATGGGGAGACCATTCTGAGCCCACCCAGATTGACAGCATGGGGTGTGTGTGTGTGTGTGTGTGTGTGTGTTTCAGACAGAAAGGGGTCAAAAACATTGTCAAAAAAGTCAAAAAAGTTTCAATAAGGCTTCATTTGTTGATATTAGTTAAACTATTTAACATGAATCAACAACGAACAGTTGATCTAGAGCGCTTATTATTCTTAGCTAATGTAAATCCCAGTATTGTTTCAGGATCCAAACTAGTATCTGTTTAAGTAAAGCTGTAAATTATTGTTAAAGTTAGTTAGTGTGTTAACTGGTGTTAGTAACTGAGACCACAACTGTATAGTGTTACCAAAAAGTAATTTAAATGTAATTATGTGGCAATGTGCAATACGATTTCATTAGTTATCTACATTAGTTAACTTGAACTAGCAATAACCAGTCTATCTGCAGAATGTATTAATCTCAAGAAATTGTCAAGAAACAAAAATCTAAGATCAAAAGTTAGTTTAATGAGTAACAATGACAACGGTTAATAAATTATGTCAAAATATATGTTGCAAATTGTTAGTTAGTGTTAACTAGTTTACCTGTATTAATATAAAATGTCACCAAAAAGTTACATACAGTAATTTTACAATAAGGTTTAATTTGCTGTAATTCATTACATTAGTTAATGCACTATGAACTAACATGAAGATAAACATTTTTATAAAGTAACGGTAGTCTAAAGGTTAATAAATGCTGTAAAAGTTAGTTGTTAGTTTGTGTTAGTTAACTAATTAACTAGTGCTTACAAATGTATAGTTAGATTATGTTTGTTAATACACTAACTAATGTTAACATGCAACCCTACTGTGGTGTTAATCAGAATTTTTGGACTCTTTAATTATTACATTTTTTTTAATTACTAGTCATAAAATTGATATTCATCTATGTGTATTCCACCAATGAAAAATCAGTCTATCAATACCTTCTGTTCTCAGTTAGCCTAATAATTGTGCTGCTTTAATTACCTTTTCTCAGAGTGTAGTAGAAAGCATTTTTTCCTTTTGTTCTGGCAATGTTCAGCACCGGCGGGTTATTGATCAGAATAAGTCAGTTAATAAGCTTGAGACTAATTCATCACGGGGCTAGAGACTGGAACAGCAAAGCCTAGCTTAATCAACTCATCAGAGCTCTTGACGCATGAAGACGGTAATTAAAGGCAAAGCGGAATGTATGTTAGATAGATAGTAACAGGGGTCTAGGCCCGAGCAAGACTAAGATAGAGAACTTTCATTCTCTTTGCCCTCCTTGTGTGTGTAAATCTGTTTCAGTTCACTGAACACTGGCCACACAAGGTCTTTTGGATGATGATAAACTCCAAATGGATAATGGGGAAAATGCCAGAACTAGTACAGCTTCATTTGCAACATTAGATTTCAATTTTGCTGGCACAATTTTGTGATTTAACAAATATTTGTATTATTTATAGTTTTATTATTAGTATCGGTATTATTATGAAGGTAAATATAAGATATTTAAAACTTAAATGAATGATCAAGGGTTAGATAATAAATTAAAATTGAGATTCCGTTTCATCAGGTTAACATTTCGAATTATGTTTTTAAATGTTCTTTGTTAAAGGTTTTTTTTTGTTTTTTGTTTTTTTTACGTTTTTATAAAGTTTCTGTTTTTAGATTTATATCTAGTTATTTTTATGCTTGAAATTTTTATTGAAATTAAAGTTATTTTTATTGTTTTGTTTTATTTTAGCAAATGTTTTTGACTATAAAAGTATTTATTACTGTATAAAGTTATTGTATTTCAAGTAACAACATTTTTCAAGTAAACACCATTAATGGTTTTAGTTTTAGTTAATTATAATAACCCTTTAATTGAAAAAAAAAATAAAGTGTGAAGAAGAAATAAAAAATATGTATAAATAAATAGAGAGAGAGAGAAAGAAAGAGGTATTTTTGTTTTCAAAAAGAGTTCTTAGCGATGCATATTACTAATAAAAAAATTTTATATATGTCCTGAGTTAACATTAGTCGGTGCATTCAATAAAAATGAGCAGTATACAGTGTTACAGTATTATTAATAATCTTTGCTGATGTTAATCAATAAAAACACAACTGTTTATTTTTTGCATGTTAGCTCAGGTGAATTGAATAATCTTAACAGACACTTTTAACCGTTATAAATAAACTTATGCTAACAAATGGAAGTTTGTCTTCTAATGTATGGTCATGTCTTGTTACTCCCAAGTGACTTAACAGTTTGAACAGTGAACCTGGCCAACAATAAAGAAGCTGCTTCTGAGGATGATGGTCTGTCTTTCCTCAGTTAGAAGATGATGTAGTCCTGCCTAATGACAGATAGGGCCTGGGAAAATCACCAATAATTACCACCATCATCATCCGCAATATTTCACTCTATCCTGAGAGCGGCTATTGAGAGATCCACACAGAGAGAGCTATGGGCTCATTTGGACAAGAACACAAATAGTTCACGGGATGGATTTGCAGCATTACACTGAAGTAATGGCTGCTTTGCCAGTACAATAACTTCTCTCCTAACAGGCCAGGAGAAGAGAAGTGAAGAAATGTAATGAGTTTTGGGCCTCATTCTGAACATTGTGAGATATGTTTTCATTAATGGGAGAGGGGGAAAAGCCATAGGGAGAATGTGCTAACAAACCATGAAAAACACTTTGCTGGTGAAAATAAAATAAAATAAAATGTAACATTCTTAAAGTTTTATTTTTTAATATTTGATTTATTATACTCTTATGTTATATTATATAATTTTATATTATGTAAATACAAATAAATATTTTAGTTCATAACTTCTGATGATTATATATAATTCTGTAATATAATATATATATATATATGTATAATAGATAGATATTCGATACAAAATGTATATTATTTCAATTAAATAATTGCAATGTTTTAAATATTGTTTATAATTTCATGAACATGCTTTTTAAGTTTTTTTAAATGAAAAAATATGATGATCTGTTCTGATGACAATTGCTGACAATCAAACAGTGACTTATAACTTGATCAGCAGTTCTGTGGTTATGAGTCCATTTGCTCTCTCTAAAACTTTCTTTTTTTCCTCTGGTCACTTTACCTCGCTTTAATTTGTGGATTCACCAGGCCTTGAGTCATTATTGCAGTGTATCTGTTTCCAATTCATGGCCTTTAACAACAATAATAAGCTCCCCAGGTGAGTCAGTGTCCATCAAAAGACAGTTGAGACATTATTAAGATGTCTTTGTCTGTTGCTTTTGAACCTTTGTGACCAGTGGGTCCATGTGAACTGTCCGTGATGGCCAAGAGATATACCCCAGTGACCTATTAGATGATGTACCGTCCGGTGAAGTACCTGTTCACAGTCCTCACCTCAATAACACCCTAATGAAGGAGGCCTGATGGGTAATTGCTCCTGTTGTTGCCCTTGAAGCCTATCTGCAGGTGTGACACAAGTAGCCAAATGAGGTTTCACTTCAGGCTAGTTAGCGCTGCCGTGAGGCTTTAGCCCTTAGCAGCGGTGGGAAAGACTGACAGGGGACATTATCATCAGCAGCGGTCAGTAGGTGTGAAAGAGTTAACTAAACCACTTTAGCGCAGCCTATTTAAATGTATGATCAGACATACACATCTAAAAAACATGCACGCACATATATATTTCAGCTGCTGCAGCATTACAGTATATGCAGACATTCCAGCTCAGACACATCTTTAATTTATTTAATTACATCTTTGTGTGAAATATATTTATTTTATTAACATTTATCCTTTATCTTGGCCACCTTTAATGGGCACAAACTTTGATGATGTGTTTTTATTTATTATCAATTTATATATCTATCTATCAGTATGCATCAGAGTTAGTTATTAGAAATATTAGTTGATTTGTTTTTTTAAATACGGATTATAGATTATAATAACATTAGTTAATCAAATCAAATCAAGTGTAAACATCAGAATTAAATTAAACTCAAATACAGATTTGTTTGATTAGTATTGATTAGTTGATTACTTTATTATTAATTTAAAGAAGTATTATAGGTTATCATAAAATTGGACAGTGTGTGTGTAATATAATATAATATAATATAATATAATATAATATAATAACAATATAATAATATATTGACAAAATATTAGTTGATTAGTTTATTCCTGATTTAAAGAATAACAGATTATCATACATACTGTGCATTTATTAAATATAATATAAATGAAGTTGCTAAACCAATTTAAAGGAAGGGCACACGAATATTAAACACAGCTGGCCCGCGTTATCAATCAGAACCACTATCATCTCGTTAGCCAATCCAATCCTAATCTTACCACAATAAAGAAACCCATTTCTTTCCCTTCTGCATCTCGTTCTTGCATTCCCACCGCCTCCCCCTTCTTCACCGTTCGCTCCTTCCAAAGGGGCATGCAGGGTTCGAGCCGGACGCCAAACATGCTATATTCTTTATCAATGCAGAAGCGCTGACTCGTGAATATAATTATTAGAATAGGAGATTTGTGTTTTAATTTATACTATTTTTTTTTTTAAAGAAACCTTTTAAACATTTCTTATCAGAATTATTTGTCAAAATTTGGATTGATAAGTTTATTCTTTATTCAAGGAAGTATTACAGATTATCATAAAATTGGACATAGTGTGCACTGTGCACATAATATAATATAATATAATATTCACATTCACATAATATAACATTCAGGCTACTTTTAACAAAAAAGTAACAAGTATTTTACTTATTAGAAGTTGTCTACTTTTTGACAGCTTTGTCCTATATACAATGTTAGCATGTCTTCATTTTATAGCATTGTGGCCCTGGTGATGATCAGCTATTGACTAGGATGAGTGTTAAAGCTAAACTGTACCTCCCACTAATCATGAGCTGACCCAGTGGATTCCAGTCCCCTGTCCCCTGAGAGCCCACCAAGGTCCCGCAGTCCTGCCATTCTTCCCAATTCACATCATTAAAGCGTGAATCACGGAAGGGTACATGCTTATTTACTGAGACCAGTGACATTTTACTCTTTATAAACTTTTATAGCCCAGTTTATGAGTAATATGCCTTATTACAGTATCCCCACTCACTTCTCACCATTTCTCCATTGCTTTTCCATTTCATAAAAGTGTGTTTTGGATCCACGGTTAAGCATAGTAGAAAATTCTCTCTTGTAAGAAATACTTTAGATTAGTCTTAATCTTTCAGATTATCCGGATCATTATTGCATATGCATACATGCAACTGAGAGGAGCGTGGATGTTCATGCATAACCAGAGAGGCTGATCAGACTGGGCCGGGGCTCAGGTATACTCTTCATCCATTACTTCTCATAGATCTGTTAGTTTGTCCGATTGCATGATCAATACCACGTAACCTCAGAAGGTGGTTTATTTAGGTATGCTTCTCTGGTGTTAGTAATATAAACACAGAGCAAAAAGAAACGTGTTGATTTGTTTTATTAGGGATCAGGAACAGATGCAGGGGCAGCTAATCATCGGCTCATTGGGCAGAATCCCCACATGGGCCTTTTACAAGCCTATACCCAGACATCAGGTCAGATCAATACGATCCTCAGCAGTGCTTACCATGCCTCTTCTTACACACACACACACACACACACCTTGAGTTCATTGAATTCTTCCACTGTTTGGAAAACAGATACTACAGCACTGTAAATATAGCCTTATACATGATGAGATATCAATAACACATCGAGCTGAGTTGTCACGCTCAAAAGATGAATGAGACCATTAGAAGCTGTTAATAGTGTGTAGGCAAGGAAAAACAAAAACGAACTGAGCTTCACACTTTGCTGTGATCTCAATGAGTTTCTTTTACTCCACGGCAGCATCCAGATTCACAGTTTTAATTTGAAAATGCACACTGTATTTTAAGGAGAAAATTTTGTTATCATTTACTCAACCTCCAAATTTGTTTGGTTTTGTCTTTTTTTCCAAGAGCAAAGAAAGTACGTTGGGAACCAAACCGGTTTTGGTGAACCTTGAACACAATAACAAATAAAATACTTGTGGATTAAAGAAGCTAGACTTTCCTAAAATGACACTTTTCACTTTTTGTTCACTAACAATATCCAACAGAAAATAGCTATAGGTACATGTAATTAAAGGCATTTTATGATGGCATGAAAAGACATTTAGGATAATTTCATAGCTAGCATTTTATATCATAAATACATACTTTATTTATGAATTTAGATCAGAAAAGATACACGCTCAGAAATAAAGGTACAAAAACTGTCAGTGGGGTGGCACAAAAGGTACACTTCTGTACTTATAAGGTTCAAAAATGTACACTCTAAGAGACTAAAATGGACCCTTTATACAAACATGTACCTTTTGAAATGGTCCCGCCACAGTGACGATTTTTGTACATTTTTGTCCCATTGGTACACTGTAAATATGATTGTAAAGTTGTAAACATCATTGAAGTACATTAAGTTGTACGAGACAATACAATTTCAGTATTTTTATTTTCAATTTGAAATCTGTCACTTTCCATTTCTTCGTAATTATGTGTGAAATTTAAAATACATTTTTCTTTTTTTTTCACTGTAAAAGTAAAACTTTGTTTTTTGTTTGTTTAGGGAAAATTGTTGGTCTTGGTGGAAATGTACTATGGGACAAAAAAATTGGAATATATCTATAAATCAATCATTAATAATATTTTAATAACAGAATATAGAGGAGAAACTAATCATGATAATTCAAGGAAATCAATAAATAAATACTACTATTAATAATAATAATTACAATTATAATAAAAGACCATTTACAGAAAAACAAGTAATTTATTATTAAATTGTATAACACTTACACACAGTCTCTTATTTCTTGTTTAGATGGTTATAGTTTTTTAATTGTATTTATTTAACAAATAAGTTGATTCTGAGTTGTGCTAAGACAAGAACGCATTTTGATTTTAGGACAATTTTCATGAAAGGTTTTCAATATAGACAATGATAACAAAAAACTCTAAATAAATCCAAAGAAAATTGTATAATGCGTCCTACATAAAACAGAAAAAAAAGGCTGAAACTCCATTATCACTAAACTCATTTAAAAAACTTGACACAAAAGTCTTGCCTGAGGAAGACTGGCCAAACCTTTTCTTTTGGGTTGATGGATTTGACCCAGTTTTATTTGTTCGTCTAACTTTGGTGTGGCCTGTTATTCATTTGTCAGCCAACTGTGCCTTTGCATTGATCCTCATACAATCATTGACAGGGAGCTTGGAGTGCTCAATCAGGAACTGCAGCTGAATGACAGTTTAACTTCTTCACATCCACTTGTTAAGCAGCATTTCCAGCTCATAATACCCGTGCCACTCTCATCATTGGCAAAGTGTGCCCTCCAAAAAACACGAATCACAATAGCTAGCCCCGACAATAGCCGCAAACGACTGTGTTTTGCGGGCGGCACATGGCTGTGGGTTTTTAGAGCGCCGTATAGAAGTCGTAGCCATTGTGCTCAGGCTTCCTCTGTTTCTCCTCACACTGGCTGTCAGCCTGCTAATTGTGTCCCTTTCAGGGCTTTGTAGATCAGCACACTTCTGGACCCCAGTGTGAAAGGAAGAAGGGATGGGGTGGGGTAAAGGGGCGAGGGGGACCCAGGTCGGGTAAACTCTGGGCACGTGCGCTCCACAATGCAGCCTCCAGATTAGGGGCTGAACAAAAGCCGGGTGAACTGTAATTACACAGCAAACAGCTCTGATGGTGAATGGGGCGACTGACACTGCTCCATTGGCAGCTGTGCTTCAAGCAGCCACTTACTGTAAGCAGGGAGGAGAGGACACACGCCGATCAGAGCTGCCCGCTCCATATGCCTCCCCTCCCCCTGCACAAACACAAACACTCAGCCTCAGGAAAATGCTTCTGTTTCTGTATTTGAATTGTCTTAGTTGTTGGTTTGTCCCTCTTTGGCTTTAGTGACGACAGCTTTAGTGCTGCATGAACTTTGAAAAAAACTTTTGTTCTTCAGGATTATTGGATGATATATAAAGCATCTTGAGCTTCAGTGGAAGCAAGAACATCTGACTGTCCGTGCAAAAAAATCACAAAATAAATTACACAAATGTAAAATTGTTATATTTAAATAAAAACAAAAATCACCTTTTTGTTTATTGACCTTTTTTAATTGCATGTTCAAAGATCAAAATGCTACAAATAAAGGGGTTTTATTGTTTGCAATTATTCCATACACACACACACATACTGTGTTTAGAACTATATTTTTTAATCATAAATGCAATGATGAATGTCATTATTTTAATGATCTGTTTTAATTATAATTGTATTTATAATAGCAATTTATTATACATTTTTATATATATACACACACATATAATTTGAAGTAATCAAAATTTTAAAATACAAAAAAATTGTAAAACCTGTATTCAATACAGGTTTGTAGTGTAAAGTGTATTTACAGGTTTAAATACATTTTTCTTGTTTTCTTATATTTTACCTTTTATATGCATTTATTTCCCTTGTTCACTTTATTTATTTAAACATATTATCTAAACATATAAACAGACTTATTTATTTTTTACACATTTATTCTCGCTGTCTCTATTTATTTTTCTCTTAATCCATTCAGATCATATATTTATTATATATTTTATTATATACATTAATATTTGTATATTCTTTTTATTTATGTTTGTTAATTTTTTGGTCCTTTATTCATATTTTTTTTCTCTTATATCCAGTAATCCTTTTTTATATTATATATATATCTTATTTTCCCCCTTCATTTTAATTTATGTTTTTCTCTATAGATATTTTTCTTTTAATTCCTAAAACATTGCATTTATTTACAGGTTAAAAAGACTTTTAAATCCTACAATATCAAATGTCTATATTCAAAAACACAAGCCATTGACAAAAAACATGATCTATTGCTGCAGAGCATGATATGGACTTTGATAATCACAGTATCTACAGAGAATATTTTTCAACCGACTATGCACTACAAAACGTCAAATGATTTTTTCCTGCTGTGCAAGAAACTTAACTGTATACAATAAACTTAATGTGATCAGTGACGGATTTCTGTAACAGATTGTAAGACCTAGTTTTAATAGGTGTGACTAATGATGGGCTAATATTACCTACTCAGTGCTAATTTGTGGAGGGTCTTAAGCCAGCACTAGAATCTGCTTAAGCTGGTGAAATAAGGGATAAAGTTGCAGAGAGGTTAAAGACGAGAGATGAGGCAGCATGTTGGTTAGACTGCATTGAAGCACACTAGGGGAGCTATTGAAATGCAGCACGACTGGCCGAGGCTAATTAACAGTAGGGTCCAATTTACAGTACAGGTGGAGCAATTAGAGAGATGGAGTCTGTAAGCAGAAACAGGGGTTTTAGGGCTCACAATAAGTCAGTACGGGGCAAATAAAACAGTGGACACATGATGGTGTCATTTATGTAGATTGGTAATGCTGCTTTCTCTACACAGACTGTAAACACTATAAACCAAATGAGCAGCTGTTGGCTGAAGTGACCGGATCAGGGAGGCAAACACAAAGCCTGTAAAGAAGATTTTAGCATATGAAAAGATTAAAATAATATTTTTTAATTAAACATCTGCTGTGGAGAGTCTTTTTTTTAATAAAACTTGATATTTCAAATGTATAATTGTTGTATAAAAGCTGTTCCATGATATATATACACACATGCATAACACAATTAGGGCCTACACAAACATGTCACATTGATATATTGTCAGACACTTTATGTATAGATCAATGTATAGATCAATATCGATGAAACATTACACCCATTACATATATATATATATATATATATATACACCCATACCCACACAGGTGCAAACAAGGCAACATTAGACTGCCAAAAAAAACCTAAAAAAGTCAGACCACTTCTGTAAAAGAATTTGTTGGATGACTGAAATTAAGATGAATGTGTACCAGAATTACGGAAGAAAAAAGGTCAGAAGAATTCTGAGGTGTATAGGGATGTACTCGCTGCACAGATTCAGTCAAATGGAGCAAAGTTGATTAGATAGCTTCATAGTAAAATTGATCAATGACCCCAAACAAACAGCAAAAGCAACCCAGTTATTAGGTAAAAAAAAGTGGAATATTCTGCAATGGCCAAGTCAGTCTAGCCGATTGAGAACGCATTTCTCTTGCTGAAGACAAAACTAAAGACAGACACACTCACAAACAACTGAAGTCAGCTGTAAAGGCCTGGCACAGCAACAAAAATAATGAAAGCCAGTGATGTCCATGAGTTCCAGAAAAAGGCAATCATTGCTTGCAAAATATAAAAAATGAACATGCTATTTATGACCGCATTTATTTGCCCAATTACATTTGAGAAAAAGCATTTCTTGTGTGCTTCTTAATACAAAACAAAGCCACTTATATGTTTTAAGATCAGTCAGTACAAGTTTCCTTCCGTTGAAGATCAGC
Source organism: Enteromius unitaeniatus (assembly GCA_032359435.1). Lineage (NCBI taxonomy): Eukaryota > Metazoa > Chordata > Actinopteri > Cypriniformes > Cyprinidae > Enteromius > Enteromius unitaeniatus. The sequence continues at coordinate 1,412,431 of JAUMHI010000031.1, forward strand.
TCAGATTTACATTTTAGTCTAAGACTCTGTTTAAGCCTTATCTGTGAAACCAGGGGAATATGTGATATTTTTGTTCAAACCCTTAAAGCCTGCACTTCAATCACATCTTGATTGTTTTATTTCAGTCCATTGTATTGTAGTGGTGTATAAAGGCAAAAGCACAAAAATACTTTGTTTACAAAAAGAGTACTTCCAGACATGACTCTCTATATAAAGTGTCTGCTACATGACTAAACAGAATGTGTGTGTGTTTAAGTCCATATATATTTGGACACTTGTATAATTTTCTCTGTATGCCACCAGAATATAATGAAAATGAAACAATCAAGATTAAATAATTTTTTTTAACTAAAAAGCAACAAAACAAACATAAATAGATCATTTAAGTGAAGTGCCCCTAACTTGGTGTTAAAAGTTAAACCCAGTTCTCCTCCAGATCTTACATAAATGTCCAGGGAATTTAATTAAATGATTTATTATGAATATCCAAACAAACAACATTAACAGCAACTCTGTCTCACAATTAATGGATGGATCATCTAAGCTATCTCTGTGTTGTTTCCTTATAGAGTGACAAGGGAAGTCCCTCATTCATTTTCATTAAGCTCAACTTTGGGTTTGACGATCAGATCAGCCCACACCCTCTCTCACATTGTCCAGAGTTCCTCAGGAGATGGACTTAAAGCCCAGCCTTCCCACCTGATCCTGATCACCATGGCCTGAAGGCTTCATTGGAATAACTAGGCCTTTTAGACTTGCTACTTTAAGCTCCTCTAAAGTAATTATGCATTCATGTGCGCGTAATTGGCATCCACGAATATGAAATGTTTGGTGGGCCCTTAAACACTGTTAGGATCTTTGGATGTCGCCCTTGTCAGACAAAGCCTGAAGGTGTTACCCCATTTCCATCTATTTAGAGTGCTGGGAAGAGGTTGAAACAGCTCTGTGTTTACAGTAAACTTTAGGGAAAAATGCTGAGTGCTGCTGAACTGCTCTTCACCCACTTATTAGTACCCACCCCCCACACCCCCCACCAGCCATCAATAGCTGGAGTCTTAATTAAACAAGCAGATGCAGGAGCGTCAATCATACACAGAGACAAGATTGTAACAGTCTGATATGTAATGTTCTGCTGGGCATTTCATTCCCCTGACAATACTGTAAGATCAGGAGGAGAAATCACGTGAAAGAAGTGCACACTCAAAGTAATCCAACAAAGAATACTCCTTTATTTCCATATTATTAAACTGTATTTAATACTAGAAATTACACACACACACACACACACACACACACATATATATATATATATATATATATATACACACACACACACACATACTAATGCATAAAATTCATAAAATGCATAAAAAGAATATTATTTATAGACCTATCTATCTATCTATCTATCTATCTGTGTTTACTCATAAATGTATTTATCTTTCCATCCATCTAACACCTATCCATCCATCCAGCTACTTATTCATCCATCCATCCATCCATCCATCCATCTAACAACTATCCATCCATCCAGCTACTTATTCATCCATCCAGCTACTTATTCATCCATGCAGCTACTTATCCATCCATCCATTCATTCATCCATTTATCCATCCATCCATCCATCCATCCAACACCTATCCATCCATCCAGCTACTTATTCATCCATCCATCCATTCATCTACTTATTAATTAATTCATTCTTTCATTCATTCGTCCATCTAGTCATTCATCCCTCCATCCATCTAGTTATTCATCCATCCATCCATATCTACTTATTAGTTTATCCATTTTTAATCAATTTAGTTACACACCTGTAAAGTGACAATAAAGGAATTTTATTACATTTTATTAAAGTGAAATAATTCTTAATACAAAAATATAAATGAAGAAAGAAATCAATATATAATATAAATAAATAAAACTGTAAAAGGTGTGGCGGGAAATGAAGTGATTTTTTCCGTTTATAACTTGTTTAGTTCTTAAATATATACTTGTTATATATCTTGTTATATATCTATATATATGTTTTCTAGTTGTATACTTGTTTAGTGATAAAATAAGGACAGCTTAACAAACAAATATTAACTCTCCATTCTTTATCATTTATATGGGAAAGTGCTTAAAAAGCCAGTATTATGCATGAATTTCAGGCCTTAAATCAAAAGCCTCTTGTCGAAAAGAGGGAGCTCAATTCCCACATCTCCACAGGATTTTGCTTTGCCTGCATGGTGTCTTTGTGGAAAGCAGTTGTATGTTATCTGAGTAACAGAAACAGCCCTAGTAATCCTTTATGTGTCAGGACGCATAACTGTTAAGACTCCCCTGATAGTCGGTGTGTGGGGGTGCAAGGCGCTCCATTGTCATTGAGCAGCAGCTCACACTGTGTTACCACTGGCTTCTTTGTAATGTGGGTTTTTTGCATGACCATGAGGCCAATCTGCTTGGATTGCTGCGCTTGGTAAGGGGCCTATAGGTTTTCAATGAGGTCTGTATTTCACTCACTTTCAACTGTTATGCTCCTTATCTTTACACTCGGTGTTAGTGTGTCGAGGAGAGCTGAAGGTGTGATGTTATTTTATTTAGAGTTAGACTAATTAGACCACATCTCTAAGAGTTTCATCCAGCTAATGATATTACCAGCCAAGACTAATTTAAGTGGGAGCCTTACTTAAACGGCACTATAAAGAACATCCAATCAGAGAGCAGAAAAAGCCTCCGAATGACTTAAAGCCATTTACTGATGAGAGAGGGAGAATGGGTGAACTTTTTATTGCTTTTTTCCCTCCAATCCATAAGAATGGGAACAAACATGGCAGCTCTTTAAGAGACGGGTAATAATTACATTTTGCAAGTGTTCTTACAGCCACAAACATAGACACGTCCTCTGTGGCCGTGACAAGAAAGAGAGTGTATGTTCGGGAAAGACTCAGAAACACGTATGATTTCCTTTAATAGTTACAGAAGCCCAGACACAGATTCATTAGTGATTCCTGTAAGGTCCATCATGTCAGGAGGGTTAACAGGAAGAGTGTCGGCCCTTAGGTACAGCAGCGGCTGCTCAAGGACACGCTGCTTTCTTTTCTGACACACATCTGTCTCTAGCTGTTCCCGCTTTGCACTTCATCTCATATCATGATTTTATTCGTGCCTCTGTCTTTCTCTTATTACGGATGCAGTTGTTTTAAGCACACACTCACAACATTTATCTTAGTGTCTGAAACAAGCATGAACCTACATGCATGAGTCTCTGGAAATGCTTTAGATGAGAGAACACTATTCACATGTAACTAGTTGCTTACTAGCAAGCATATTAGCTGTTTATTAGTCATTCTAAAGCACATGTTAATGGCTTATTCTGCATGACCATATACTCTGCTCAACAGCTGAATTTAACTACTACAACAACTACCTTACGTACTGTAAATAACCAAATTACAAGCTTACTGAAGGAAAAGTAAGCTTGTTTAGTGTTACTAATACTTTTATTAGGAGAATTGTTTTTAGATTATCGTTTTAGTTTTAGTACACTGGACTGCATTCGCTTTAAATGTGTCTGTTTAATGTTACATTTGCCATAATGCTTCTGTTCTGGGCAGCGATTTAAAAGGTAAAAAATACATCATAATAATTTCCCCCGCTAATACAAATACATTCAATTTATATAATCTTAAGGGCTTATTAACATTATTCTGTTTAAATATAGTTGTCACTGCCATCACAAATACTGTATAGAATTGAGCATTTCCATTTTGTCCCCCAGGAATCAGAAGTCAATTACAGTACACAGCATAAACAGACTGGTGCAGATGAAATTCATTAATAAGCTTCAAGAACAATTATTATTATTATTATTATTAATTACATTACACTACAGAGATTTTGCAGTTAATGAAAAGCACTAGAAAGGAAAGAAGAACTCAAACGGCATAGAATTTAATAAACACACAGTTCAGTAGGCTATAATGTAAATTACAGTACAGGACAAAATAAACAACAACAATAAAAAGTTCAGCCAAACTGACAACGGATTTTCTCAACCTCCCAGTTCATCTCTCGGTTGTGCAAAAATACAGTACATGTAAAAAGTGTTTTGTTATAAATCAATTGAATATTTTTGTGTCCAAAATTAGCAAATTCTCTCATCTAAAGTATTGTATCTCATCTACTATACTGTAATTTTACTGTATCTGTAGGTCTAAACGTATAAAAACCCTGTAGATGAACTTCTAAGGTCCTCTAAAGGTAATCTAATGTGTGTCAACTAAAAGTACCTTTGTTTCAAACAATTTATTATTTGAAAATTTAAGATAACAACTTTATCTGGATATGTTATTGAGTTATTCCAAATTAAACTAGCCTACAAGGTTTAGGCTATATATGTGATTAATGTTATAATTTACATAAAACATGCATTTAAAGTTTTCAAATGTAAGAATCATACAAGTATGTAGTGCACTGACGCACAGTGATCGCTTGTGATGTAATAACGGAGTCATCCGCCATCCTCAGGTGAAAGGCAAAACTGCAGAAAGCTCAGGAAAGTCCAAAATCACTAATTCTATTTAGTTCATTAAAAACAAACAAATTACACATGTGCAGTTTGACCCCGCTGTGTTTATATTCGGTTAGTTATCAGCTGAAAAATGCTTCCTACATTTTGCCAAATGTCTTTTTCCTAATACAAATACATACAGTTTATATAATCTTATAAAAATGATACTGTGTAAATACGGTTATCATGTTCAGTTGTTGTTTTTCTCATTTCAAAAATTCATTGATTCCAGTTATTCCAAATTAAATAAGTACAAGGCTTAGTCTATATAGTCTAAATAATGTTATAACTGATATTAAACACGCATTTGAAGGTTCATAGTGTAAGAATCATACAAATATGTAAATAAGAAACAAACAAATTAGAATATATGTGCCACCCAGCTATATTTTTAGTTGGTTAACGTTAGTTTCTAGCTAAAAAATGCTCCCAAATCCTTCTAAACCCAACATAAAGCTCAGAGAACCCCCGTATGTTGGATTATGAATTCTAGCAGGATTGATTAATAAAAATAGTGTTCATGTTTACAATTTTTAGTGTGATAACGTTATAGTGTGATAATGTACTTGCTAGATTAATGTTTTTATTTTACTTTCAGATATCGGCGTTTATGGTTGCTTTATCTTCGTGCATGTAATACTCTATATAATAATTATCATTTAAGCACATTTGAACACGAAATACTCAATCATGTTGACTTTTGCCTCAAGACGATTTTTGAATCGCGTGCTGGGAGCTTTGTCCCTACTTGGCACCCTTATCAACTTGGTTAATCCAAAATGGCGGCCACCACCGTTGGAAACGTGAGTTGTTCTTTAACTACATAAATGTGTCCTTGAATGAACTTAAACATCGATGTGTTGTGATGTAACTGGTAGTTTATAGTGTAATTATCACGTTGTCATGGAATTGTCTATTATTTCGCGGGTGAATTCTGGTGAAACTACACTGGCTAACCTGAAAGCCTTTATGGTGTGTTCCCTGCGAAAACTAATAACGTTAGTTGTATTTTGCAGGATCTTATTGACAGTGATCTTCCCACTGCTGTGCGTCTACTCAACAGTCTCACAGAACAGGTCTGTAATGTCACATAACCTGAATATTCTGCTTTAGATGATTTCATATGGTCATATTTTCATAAGTTCAGCATCTCAGTTGGTTATAATACTCAAATCTATAAGACGTGATGGTGATCGACACTTCCTTATTTTCAGGTCGCGTCAGTAACAAGTCATGTCCGGGACCTTATAAAGAAAGTCAGAGAGAAAGCCTATCAGACTTCTCAGGTAAAAGTATTTTTATGATATTGATTACAAAATCCATTATGTAATCAATCACAATTTTCTAAAAAATAAAATGAAATTGATTTTTCTTTTATTTTTTGCAATAGGGTTTGTCTTTTTTGGACTTGAGATATCATCTGTTACTGTTTTACCTTCAAGACATCACTCATTTGATCAGTTTAAAGACAGAAGGAGATAGTCTGAAGGACAACAGCGCCATCCATAGGCTTGTCAGCATAAGGACGGTGCGACACAAAACTTACAAAGCATAACACTCAGAAATTAATTTTGTTATTCCCTTTGTTAAAACAAAACAAAGCGTCATCCAATTTCTTCAGTTGAACCAATTTATTCTCTAATTAAAAAATAAAATAAAATTGTTGAACTGTGAATATTAAGTGTTTATAAAAAAAAAACAGCATGTATATATTTAAAAATATTTTGTTTATATATTAAATATATTTCTATAAAATATAAAAATATACATGTAAATAAATTCAAAACATATACCGTATGTGTTTGTATTTCTATATGCAGACAAAATATACACAGCACACATACATATATTATGTAAACACAAACATAGTATTTTGGATGTGATTCGTTTGACAGCGCTACTGTAAATTAATAAACACAATACTGGCATTAAATCAAATATATTGACATTATTTCTGTATATAATGTAAATGTAATATACATTGCATGTCTGTATACATGTCACAACAGACTACTTTAAATGCTGTACCTATGTTTAAGGAGAATTTTCCTCTCTCTGTTTTTGTTGTATAGGTTTTAGAGAAGATGCGTCCCCTTGATCAAAAGCTGAAATATCAGATTGATAAATTAGTGCGCACCGCCATAACAGGCAGCCTTGGTAAGTCTTTGATTCTTCCACTGTTGCACATATTAAGAACACTCCTCCACAAGCTTACTGACTTGATTGGTGGTGTTTCTTTCAGCTGAGAATGACCCTCTACACTTTCGCCCTAACCCTCAGAATCTGGTCAGCAAGGTAATGCTCTTGCTATTTAATCGAAAATCTATTTTCTATTTTAAATGTGTGTTTATGTGTATGTAAACATGTGTAAATAAAAGAAATTGGAAATAAATTTAAATTCTTTAAATAAGGTTTAATTTGCATATTAATAATAACGATTAATCCCATCCTAAATCAAAGCTTTTGTTGATATTATCTGTGTGTGTACTGTTTATTTATTATGCTTATATAAAGACACATACAGTATATATTGTAAAAAAAACATTAAAAAGTTTGTGCGTGTATATAAACAAAATATTTTTCTTAAATATATACACGTGTTTGTATTTATATAAACACATAGTAAATATGTACATAAATAAAGCACACACACATATTATATAAACAAAACGTTTATTTTGGATGCCGTTAATCGTTGTCCAGCACCGGTGCATATATTTAATACAAGTCTTATTTTATAAGCAGACCTGGGTAGATTATTGAAAAAGTGTAACAAATTGCATGATAGAAATGGTAGTAATTATTGTAATGCATTACATTACACATTGACCTAATTTAATCAGACTTCTTGTATTGTTTTTTACTTTGATTTAAATTGGATAGTCTTGTACCATACTGATGTAAAAGAGTAATATATAGTTATATATTGTTATTAACAGCAAAAAGTGCTTATTATATTACGTGAAGGTTTCCCAAACTGGGTTTGTGAAGGAAGTGCAAGGGGGTTAATGAGTTTAATAAAAAGCTAATAATAAACAAATATAGGCCGGTTTCACAAACAGGGCTTAGCTTAAACCAGGACTAGGCATTAGTTAAATTTAAGATATTTAAGCAATTTTTACAAAAATGCCTTATAAGAAAATATTACAGGTGTGCATCTTGACACAACAATGACACTGACATGATTTAAGATATTTTAATCTGAGACAGCTCAAACATGCAGTCTAGTCTGGGACTAGCTTAAGCCTTGTTTGTGAAACTGGGGGATAAAGTATTAAGTTAAAATAGCTTAAGTAAGATAAAACACTGAGGGGAAAAAAGTGATATTTGTTTACCTGTGTCATGTGAACACAAGTGCCAGAGAACTAGGAATATATATTAGGTTATATATATATATATATATATATATATTAGGTAAAACAAAGATCTGATATATAAAAAAAAGGTTTTCATTTCATTTTAATGTGTTTGAAAAACAAACACCTTCCAAAGTAAAGCATGGTAAAATAACCAAATGATAATTCAAATAAAAATAGCTTTTATCAGTATTTGATTATTGAAAAATTATAGCTATTGTGTAAATAATAATCATGTAATCATTATAAAAGTAACTTGAATTTGATTTACTGGTATTTTAAAATATAATTTAATTATTAGTGCTTAGCTTTTGGAATGAAATTATGTAATCCAGATTATATCTACTCGGTCTCTACCCAGCTCTGTCTGTAAGAATATATATATATATATATATATATAATTTACCTTAACAGTGCTGCATTTCTTTCACACACAGCTGAGTGAATCTGAGAACTCGGATGAGGATGCGGGCGGAGGAAAATCAAAGGGGCAAAAAGAGCCCTCATCCAGCAGGAAATACATACCTCCTCGAATTGCTCCAATGCATTATGGTAAGTCTTTTGATTTTTGTAGCAGTTCACATTGGTCACCTAACTTTAGGATTTAGATGTAAAGACCTATAGTAGTATTGATAGTTAATGCTAATCCCAAACTCTGCCCTATCTGTACATAGATGGAGACATGACAGAAGCAGACCGGCAGAAGGAGCAGATCAATAAACAGAAGAGAGTGGCACTCCGCAGCTCTGTGATCCAGGAGCTCCGACAACAATACAGTGACACTCCTGAGGAGATCAGAGACCGCAGAGACTTCCAGACCGAACGGGAAAGCAGAGAAGAGCTCAACAGGTGCATGTTTATGGAAAGATCATATTCTAGACATTACAGTAAATTAACAGTTGATCATCTTTCACGGTTTCCCTTTATAATTTTGAGAAAATTGTTTATAAAAGGAAAACCTATGAGGAGTCCATGATGGTACGTCTCGGTATGTCACGTGAGCAGAGGCTCAGGAAGAGAGGAATGGTGGGAATGACGTCACAGCTGAGTAACATCACACGGTTCAGTGACATCAGCGCCCTGACAGGGGGAGAAGCACAGGTGAGCTGGCCCATGGCATCATGGGTAGTTTTACACACCTTTTAGAAGTTCTAGAGTTTTTGTGTATTTTTATAACGGGTAAAATGTAATGCTGTCAAGTGATCAATCGTATCCAAAGTAAGTTTTTGGTTACATAATATATGTGTGTATTGTGCATATTATGTGAACTAGGGCTGGGTGATATATATCGAACGATATATTAAGCGCATCTCATCAGTAAAGCCGGTTCTTTGATTAGCGCTAAATCTTCGTCAGCTGTTTTTAAAAGAAACGCCAACTTATACACAGAGCCGTAGATCACTGAGAATAGTTCGATATATATCGCCCAGCCCTAATGTGAATATACAGATACACATACATACAGTATATATTTTTGTACATTTCATATAAGTATTTGATATACAAAAGAATTTTATATATACATAGGCACAGTAGACGCACACTTATTTTAGACACAATTACTTGTCAGCGCTAGTAAAATGCTTTTTTTTTAAGTTGACCCTTCTAAATTAATTTTCCTTTTTTAATAGGATATTGATAATCCAAAACCCAAGAAAAAGAAAATTATCAAGAAAGGGAAAAAGAAAAGTAAGTATTTGTTTTGAATGTTATGCGAGTTCTTTACAAAATAAAGTGTCCAGTGTTGTGTATTAATACGTATTTTATCTTTTCAGTTTTTAGGAAGCGCAAGTAAGCCACTGATGCAAAGGAGAGACTTTACGATGAATTTCAGGAAAATGTTTTTTTGTTTAAATAAATATTTCCTTTCATGAACAAGGGTGTGGAGGCTTGTGTAAAAAGGTTCATCTTAGTGATAACCCAATAGCCTGATTAGTGTATGCTTTGTTTCTAATAAGTGTTTAGGATCTTAATGTTACACCTAATTTCATATTTAATTGGATCTTTTTAATCATTGATTGATCTGGTGAACAAAAAACTGCCTTAATTGTTAATTTTTCAAATAAATGATTTAAGTGAACTTTCCTGCAGTTCATTGTCACAGAAATTTTATTTTGTAATAATGTTAAAAGGTTAAAGCTGAGGGATGACCTCAAAAATCAGGAGGTAACAGAACTTGTTTCACAGGTGTTCAAAGTTTAATATTCATTGTAATGGACAAGGTCTGATAGGTGTATAACAGTACAAATGGCCTTTGAATGCACATGATCAAGGACATGCATGTTAAAATAGAAGTATTTGGTAAATTAGTAGCTCTACCTGGAGCAAGAAGATCTAAAGAAAAAGGTTATGCATACTGATCTGGCTTTTGCAGATTGTCCTCTTCTATATTTTAAATGTACTCAAGTAAAGACTGTACATAATTCAGGTTGGAATGAGTAAAATATTGTACATCAACAAAAGCATAACCATTATGATGAGTTTGGAACGAGTGACCAGTTTGGCTAGAATTACCTTTTGGGCAAATAATGTGTTAAATGTAC
>JAUMHI010000031.1:1422984-1449243 GCA_032359435.1 Enteromius unitaeniatus
GCCAAAATACTGTCTTATATTAAAACATATATATATATATATATATATATATATATATATATATATATATATAAAAAAGCTTGATTAGGTTTTCCTTTTATCCTACACTTTACCCACAACCTGGCATGGTAGTCATAGAAAGAAAGTCCAAACAAACACTCCAAGTACTTTTTACACAATGTCTTTTATTTTTTTTCTAATTACAGACTCATGGGTTAAAAATAAAATAAAAAAAGGAAAACATCTTTTCTCTTTTCATCCATACCCACTCCCCCATCTGAAAAAGGAAAACGAACAGAAACGAGAAACCCCTCTCCACACAAACCCCCCTCTCCCTCCCCCCCGAAATAAAAGCTCCGAAGCCCTCCTTAAGTAACCAATACCTGTAGCCCACGCGTTAGTGCTCCATCGTGCCCTAACTGCACTGTGCACTGAGAAAGACAAGGCCCTAGAAGAACCCTCCCCTTCAAGCTCTTTCTAGTCCTGCCTCTCTCACTCACTCGCAATTTAAGCAGCCATTGCTCTACCATGGCTCTGCCTTCACGATATATAAATTTGTGTGGTGGATGTGTGTGGTGTATGCGGTGTCTGTATGTCTGTTAACATGGGCCTGGTGCATCTCAGTATATATTCATGTTGGTAAAGCTCAGCGCTTGTTATTGTAATAAATGCCTCCCGCAGTGGGCCGGTGGTCGCCCTGTCCCCCTCCCCCGCCCCCCCACACAGAGAGGATGGGGTGAGTGTGCATAGCGGGTGCAGAAAGAGACAGAGACGCCGCCGAGACGGTAGGGGGCGCCGCGGCCACGGGAGGAGGGGTTGTCAGCCTCCACTGGTCCTGAAACCTGAAACGACAAGAAGTGGTCTAATATACAAAGAGAGGAGAGAGAGAGAGAGAGAGACAGAGGGGGGGGGAAGGAGGAGGAGAAGCAGCACAGAAACAGGAAAAGGATGGTCGGGAATGGCGTATGGCAGCGTGAGACAAAAATTAACTTTTGAAACACAAAAGAAAAGATCTCAGAGCGCAGGCCATGCCATCTTACAATAGTCGTATGGTGTGGAAGATGGTTCGAGAACAGTAAAACGGAAAAACAATGCCCAACTCTAAACCACTGTCGGAATAACACAGGTGGAGGAAGTAATCCGAGTGAGAGATGAACGGGAAAGAAACCAGCGCTGGGGGGGAAAAAGGAATTCCAGAGAGCACAGACAAAATAGAGAATATCTCAAATAGCACAACTTTGTGAAAACAACAACATTCTTGCTATTAAATTGTTCACATATTCACGTTACAATCATTTAAAAAAAAAAAAAAAAAAAAAAAAAAAAAAAAAAACCTTAACATTTTTTTTTTTCCTATTTGCCTTTCTTGAGCGCAAACATAAGAGGGGCTGTTTGCTGAGAGGAGAAAAAATAAAAATATCACAGCCAGACAAAAAGGACACACATCTGCAGCCTGAGATAACATCATCATCTTCTCAAATTTAAACAAATGCCACCAAATCTCCCCGACGGCCATATTGTACCTTACCAGGGCGATCGCAACACCTCCTCACACGCACGCGCACACACAATCGCACACTGCGGCCAGTCAGTCTGTCTTTCCAGGAGATGCTCTTTTCTTTTTTTTTTTTTTCCTTTTTTTTTTGTCTTTTTTTCTTCTTTTTTTCCTTCCTTTTTTGAGAGGGGTCTTTTTTCTTTTTCTATAGGGATACGGGATGATAGTAAAAGGGGGGGATGGGGGGGTGGGGAGGTATTAGTAAGGGGAGTACCACGATGTTGTTCGCCCTCGGCCCCTGGAAAAGAGAGAGAAAAAGAGGGTGAGTTCTTTTTTTGTGGTTGGTTTAAGACGATGGACACCAATTCAATTTTAGGGGGTTGTGAGTGTTTGTATGTCAGTAATATACATTTTAAAGGGCCTAGCGAGGTGAACGTTTGTGCAGTCATGTTTCAGGTATACACATAATTCATGATACGAAATGCAATGTATACCCCTCTTCTAGCGATTAATGCAACCATGTATAAAGAATCCAGTAAAAGTGGTTAATATAAAGGGAAGCTGAGGAAGATTATCCAACAGCAAAATGTGTGTGAGAGTGTGTTATATTCAGGCTTTAGAAATGATCTAGTGTCCAGTGTAGGGGACAGTGAAAGCACGCTCTCCCTCTTTCTCTCTCTCTGAACGGGGCGCCTCCTGTGGTCTCTGTAAAGGAGAGATCCTGGGGACATGAACCCTCCAACACATGCACACACAGTTACAGTCGTCGACACACAGCTCTCCACATATGGACTGGGCCACACACACACACTCATATACATCAATAAATGATGCAGGGGCATTCATTCAGTCAGCCAAGAGACACTCTTCATTCACACAAACCCCCTCCAGGAACAAGCCTGTGCGCTTTATGGCACAGAATCCTCTTTGTTATTGGTTGGATACTAAAACAGTCAATATCAGGCTGCAGGAATGAACCCTCCATTCTGGAAGTGAAGATTGTTGGTCATGCGAGGGTGTGGAAATGAACCAAAATGGGCTTTTCTGAACCTTAAACACACTTGCCTTCGAGTTATTTAGAGCTGAGCTTGACATCAGCTACATACTTTAATGCATCTTGTTTTACAATATAATCGATTGGCTAACTGTAATAAAGTACGACCATATAATAACCTACCTACTTATTTTTACCCAATACCCAGATTTGAAGCATTTCAATTTTTGCCGTCAAACCATTAAATCGCATCCAAAATAAGTTTAATTGACAAAAAAAATACTTGTGTATGGTGTATATTTATTATGAATATATAAACACACAAACGCATGTTTATATACACACACACATTTTACAAAAATATCTTATTAAATAATATTTAAAATGATAAATATATAAACATTTACATATTTGTTAAATATACACTTTATGTGTGTGTATTTATATATACCTAAAACACACACACAACTCACTGTATTATGCAAACAAAATATTTATTTCCGGATACGATTAATCGTTTGACAGCCCCAATTTAAACCAATCAAAAACCATTTACAGGCCATTAACCCAAGCTGCACTCCAACAAAAAAAGTCAAAGTGTGACAGCGCATGTACAAGAGTTTCCCAACAAACTGATGTACAAGATTCTGATTCATAAAATGCTTTCACCCTGCCAGATCTTTCAATATAAAATCTTCTATTTACATCCCTCCACCGACAAAATGATTAACTAAGTGCTAAATCCATTCAGAGACCACAGCCCTGTTTAAAGTGCCCCCATTAGGCGTTTAAGAAAGATCAAAAATTCATTCTTTTTCTTATGAAGGTATGCATTCATTTGTACCTTATTTACTCAACGACTCCCAAAGAATTAGTTCAACGATTTCCAAACCCTCAATTGCATGACGCTAATTCTGCAGGGATTGGTCGATTTCATTTAAAGCAGTGTTTGTATGCTTTTATCGCTACAAACCTAGTGGCTAAGAAAAAAAGACGGCTTGTAAACTGCATTAAAAACAACTTGCTCCACTCTTTTTCTATTAACAGGCAACTTTTAGATTTGCAGGATGTTTGGTTTTCATTTACTTCGATTTATGGAAGACATAAAGTCAGAATAGCAACTTTATACCTCTCAATTGCAAACGTATAACTCAAAATGAGTTTGTATCACGCAGTTGCGGAAGCTGGTTTCCATATAGATCCATGTTACACACTGAATGAAACGTAATATTCAAAAAATTCGTAACGGGGCACTTTAAAAATTCACCACTGTGTAAGCAGCGCTCTCTATTTTGCAATGCAGAAATCATATCGGCAAGCAGACTGACTTTGGGGCCTCTGGTGAGTGTGAAGGCTCATTCCATGCTCAGAATCTTACACTGCAGGAGGGAAATGGACAGCGATGATGACGACGATGGCTGTGAATGTGTGTTTAATGGTTTGTAATTCTTCCTCAGTTTTCCTTTAAACATGACGACACACAGGAGTTTGTACAGAGAGTGCAAACTACAAATAAATGTGGTGCAGTTCTCTCATCACATCCCAGAGGCATTAAACAGGGTCAAGCATACATACAAAAGGCAGACAATTACAAATCAGGACAAAAGGGTAACAGGCAAAAATTTGGAAAAAACTAAAAACAAAAACAAACAACAACCTGGTCTCTTAACACGGATTCCATTTTCTGATAAATGTTTTTTCTTTTATGATACATTATTCAAGCAATGTTTTGCACGCCGATATGGGATAAACAAAAATAATAAATAACAAAAAGCATCAACATTTAGAAACACTTATTTTAGATTGCCCCCTGTCCACCCAGATGCACACACTCTTTCACAGCAGCACTCTCTGTCAGGATGGAGCCTGTGTGTCAGTCACTGTCAAACGTGCAAGGCTGGCATGGAGCTCACCTGAAGGCCCGTCCTCTGCCTCTGGGGGGTGTGTAGCCACTGTAGTAGCGCGCCCGGGATGAGAAGTTTCCTCCCCGTGATCGGAAGCGGGCCCGAGGAAAACCGCGGTCTGTGGTGCTAATGCCAGGACGATTTGTTCTCTTGGCCCCAACCTGTAAGAACAGATGGGAAATGTATTATTCGAATTTCAAAAGACTCCAAAGAGTAAATTATTTTGCAAAAGCCCTACGAATTTGAAATAAATTATATTAGAAAAGGTAAACCACAAACTGAAAAAGTATGCAAGTGTTTGCCAATCCATTTCTACACAATATTTGCTGCTAAAACGGAGTTTTCCGTTTTACGTTGACTTTAAAAGGTAAAATG
Organism: Enteromius unitaeniatus; assembly: GCA_032359435.1. Lineage (NCBI taxonomy): Eukaryota > Metazoa > Chordata > Actinopteri > Cypriniformes > Cyprinidae > Enteromius > Enteromius unitaeniatus. The sequence continues at coordinate 1,427,753 of JAUMHI010000031.1, forward strand.
TTTATCAGCAGTATTAGTTAGCAAGCTTGTAATGGCTTCTCACCTTAATCTGCCTTCCTCTGAATAAAGACTCATCCAGTGCCATGGCTGTCCTAACAGACTCCTTGTCTGCAAACTCTATATATGCAAACCTGAAACACGAAGAGAGCAAATGATCAAATGAGGGCAGCTAAAGTCAAGTCACTAAAAAACAAGAAAGCTTGAACTGAAACCACTAGGAATCATTCTTTGTTGTAAGTATGTGTGTGTGTGTGTGTGTAAGAGCATGCACGAAAAATTAAATATGCATATTTCAAAAAATGTATAAAATATGAACAATGTTCAAAGTAGCTGTGCAACCATCAAAAGTTACCCCATGCAATGATTCAAATTATTAATGGAAGCAGCTTGAAGATACTGTGCACCAGTATTTGTGCATCAGTCTGCATCTACTAAAATACCAAAATCAAATGCCCAAGACGACAACGAATGTAGAAGGCTAAGAGACAAAAACCGACAGAAGAATGCATGAATTACCCTTTGGGGTGTCCTGTAAACTTGTCACACAAGATGGTGACTCTGTTTACGGACCCACAGCCATGGAAATGCGCCTCCAACTCCTCTGCCGTCGCACCGTAATCCACCTGCAAGTGACCACATCAAATCACCACCACTTTTAAAATGTCACTGAATCGATCACGCCAAGAAAAATATTACATGCGACATGGAACAAAATACATGCACATACTGGCAGCCAAGTAGGTATAAAACATACATTTCCAACGTAAATAGATCTCCCATCTGCTTCCATCTTCTCTTCAATGGACATAATGACAGGGCCAGCTGCAAAGAGAAACACTGCATTCCAATTCCTGTGCATTTACGTGATTTAGCAAAGAAACCAGTGTCTGCAAGCTTACTGCCTAGCTTCACGGCTGAAATCTAGGTTACGTTCTGTTTCCAGTCATATCTCGATTGACCTCAAACGGTCCAGAGCTAGTTATTCTTCTCCCTCCAATGCAGTCCTATTCATCAGCACTGTCTGTTCTGCTGTGCTCTCCTCAGATCTCCAACCCTCCCTCATTCATTCATTCATTCGTTTAGTCTCACTTACCAGGTGGAGGACTGAGATTCATCTGTTTCTCCACCTCGTTCTGTAGCTCCTTCAGTTTCTCTGCCTCCTCCTCCATCTCTCTCACCCGGGCTTTAATTGCCTCCAGCTCCTAAAAAAATAAAAATAAAGATGCATATATTGACTACTACCCACCACAGATTGTAAGACAAAACTGGAATGGAATATTTTGCATAACTACATTCCGATTTTGGCTCCCCTTATCGACAGCCCCATTGGATTTACATTGCAGCAATATCATGTGTTGTCGCTAAACCCATTTTGAAATGCACAGCCGATTTCTTTCCCAGAATGCACACTCGTCCATTATTCTCACCGGTGACCGTGGACACAGCATGCACATGCACTTTCACACGTGATTGTGCACCGAGCTCTTTCGAAGCACCATTTATTACCGTCCAGTCAGCCAGACGCCCTAAGCATGATGCCATCCGTGCAAGCATTGTTGTGCGCGAGCGAACACACTTTTGGTGTGTGTTCACACGCACGCACACAAGTTTGAGCAGTGCTGCATTGCAGGGCAGAGGGAGTCGCACTGGATTCGCGAGTAAACTAACCCAGCATGCATGCGATGGCCTCTTTCACGCAGTTAAAACAAGAGTTTGCATGATCCGAGCTAGCATTCGCAACCGATCGCGAGCGCAGCCAACAGTGACTTATTTAAATAATGTACTACACGCCCTCATTGCACGACGAAATAAATGAGACATGCTTCCAGCATGCAAATGCATGACCTACTCTAGCTCCAATAATGTTAATGTGCACGGAGAGAAACGCACCAGCCCAGCCCTAATGCACCATCTCCATCACAAAATCACCAACAAATGATGCAATACATCACGAGCTGCATTTAATCTTCGGCGCACATCGAATAAAACGACCGCGGCGATACAGATGTACATTACATACAGTGCGCTTTGCCCACGGACAACTCTGCAGTTTTCCTTAATGTTACCGATTCGACGCAAAATCTGAAATTAAAACGCCTCTTTTAACATGTCACAGGCGTCGCATAAAGATTTATTCCATTGCAGAGGCCGACAACAATCACGCGGAGTTACTAACGCGACTTACTTTTGCACGCCACGAATATTACTGGACAGAAAAGAGGCGTGTTTACCGTGAGCCGTCTGCTTCTTTGCGGATGGACCCACACTGCTGCGGCTAATGGCGGCCTGTCCTACCCTCGCCCCTGTCTCTTACATCTCCCGTCTCGCATTTTTGCGATGAAGATTTTTTTTCCCCCGCTAGGTCGACAGATCTGGCGCAGAGGAACCCAGACCGATGTTGCGCCAACATGGCGGCCGGCAGCACGCATGTCACTCACTAATTCTACTGCACTGCGTGAGCCACAATGGCGGACAAACCGACCTGGCAAAACCGGTTTCGCGTAAACATGAGGATTTGCTTTTCGTACGAAATTTACACATTTATTTTACAAGTGAGGCTGGGGAAAGGGTTTAGGATTAAAATCTGTACCAAAAAAATGTAGCTTCTTGTTAAAGCGAGGAAATGCGTCCTTCACTCACCGGATCTTCAATAGCGGCCTCTCCCTCGTCTAATCCCGGTTCTTCATCGCCGACGCCTGGGTCTTCAAGTTCTGAGTGTCCCGGGTCTGAGTCCAGCAGAGATTCCTCTGCCAGTCCGTTACCAAACTCCGCCATCGCCTGATTCCCGGTGGTCCGACGCGCCTCGTGGCTGCACTACAGGCCGCGACTCTCACAGGGGGGAGCGAGAGAGAGGGGTAGGGGAGGGAATAAAAAAACGGCGGAAAACGCCGCTCACTCAAGTTAAAATGGGGAATAAAAGCCCGCCTCGCTTCTTCTGGAGCTCAAACGTGTCCTTCAGCGGAAAAAAACAACACCGTTAACAAAATATAAATAGATTTCACTTCGTCAATACGTCGCACTTACTACTATATTTACATTAGAAGACAAATTCAGTAAAGCAAATGTGTATTCTTCGCGAGGGCTCGTGTGCTCCAGAACAGAAATGGAAGCCGTAGGCGGGGATTCTGAGCACTGCAGGCGCACTATCGAAGAGTGATTGGACAGTACCTCACTTTAGACACGCCCTCTTAACGTATCGAGCACGGCTATTGGTGTTCTCTTGGGGTATTTCTCTGCGCTTCTAGCTAAGACTTTACAACAGCGACTGTGATTGGACAAAAGCAACGCCAATCATGGCTCACAGACCACCTTTAGCTAGAAACGGCATTTGTATGGGATTATGGCTACTATGCAATGTTGCCATGTCCGCACAATATAATCCACGTGGATTTTTATTTTACACAAGGTTTTATAGATAATACATATTTAAACTTATTTGCTGAATACAGACCCAAATTTAGGCTTCCTTGTACTTGGCCTAAATAACAAAAGTACACTTAAAACAATTCAGTTGTCAAATGTCAGGAATAAGATTACATTGTGCTTTTACATTTTTTTCTCTTTACTTCTCACAATGTTTGTCATGCTCATAAAATAAAATAAATAAACCTAAAGCATGATCACTAAAATGGGTGTTGTTAAATATCCTCACCTACTGAGTTTTTTGTTACTGTACAAGTTCTTACGTTTCCCCATTTTCCATCCCCCGTGTGTGCGTGTGCATTTTATCATTCATTTTGATTATCAGTAGTCGTAGATGTTTTCTATGTGAGATTTTAATAGCTTTTTTAAAATAATCTATAGATGTAAAGTACATATTCAATGTACTCTTGTATTTATAATTTATTAGTGTCACTTATTTTGGACTGGTTTTTCAAATGAGATCTGGCAACAATGGAATTCCTAAACCTTTAATATAACTTAATCTGAGGCCATTAAATCTATGCATATTTGTCTTACCCACTATGTGACAAGAATGCTGATACCTGTAAGAAGTAGGCCTACTTTCTCACTATTTTGCCAACCAGACATTAAGTTTTAGCAGTGTTGGTTGACACAAAATATAGGTTTAAAGGGCCTATTTCTCAGATAATGCCTGATAAAATGGTCCATTATAGTTATATTAATTAGTGCTGCCACCACAACTTAAAATACGAATGCATCTACATAAATTCTAAAGGTAGTTCGGATAATGAAGAAAAACATCAATACATGAACTTCAGTTTATTTGTTTTCTGCATAAGAAAAAAGGAGAACCAACACAAAATGAAGGTACAAGTGAGGGGAAAACAAGCTTAATCAATATTCTATTTTTTTATAACAAGACTGCCACCATTATCGTTCAATATTCATATCAATGACATCTCTAAGTCTGAGATGCCATTTAAACCGTTATGAATCAATAATAATCAAAAGTGATGAAAGTACTGAAAAATAGTAAGTAGTACAGTTATAACAAGTGATAATCAAGTGTCAATGAAAAAGTGAAAAGATAATATAAAAGCATTTCTCCATATTCTACCGATATACTCTGAACAGTGCAACACCGTGTGATCCCACGTCCTGTAGCACTGCACTACAACCCAGTCCATGTTCATTTCATATGAGCTACAACTTGACACTAGTTGAAGAAAAACAACTTGTATTTGCTGGGACACATACCGAAAACAAAACTTTTCTGTGAACTTCAAGTGTTCCAAGCTGAGTTGTCTGAAATGCATTTCTCTGTAGCTCGTGCTTAAACCCTGGACTAGTTCAAAGTGTCAAGGCATGGGAGCTCCATTTGCGGTTTGCATTTCAAACACTTCCAATCAAGATTGCTTTTTGGTTTCTTTAATGAGACAAAGCAAGAAGAAGAATAACTTTGGAATATCATTTTTCTTAATATAGTTCATTAAAAAATCTTTTTTAGTTTTGCATTTTGTTAAAGTATTAATAGTATCAATAATATTATACAAAATAAACCAAAAAGGAAAATCGTCTTTAGTATTTCATGTCCTTCAAATCACACCTCCTGTTGCCCTGATGAGTAGCTTCCAGGTCCACTAAAGCACCCTGTCTTCTCTCCTGGTGGGTTAAGAAAAATACTTGAATCTACTCTGTATGAGCACTCGGTTCGCAACAACACAAAACGATTAATGAAAGAACAAGAAAAAAAGATGACAACTCTCTCCCATAATTCTAAAACGCTTTTGCTCTTACCATAAATAAATGACTTTTGTGTTTAATTTATATTGACAAGCTGGGGTTACTCCCTAAAAACTGAAACCAAACCAAATGGTTTATCAGAGGGTGTAAGGTATATAATTTCGATGTTCCACAAATCCATATAAAATTGTTTAAGTACAGACTTGACTTTGGCTTCGTGCACAGCGGCTAGGTCTGATCCATATTTTTTTTGTCCGTGTTTAACTATGTTCAATGCAAACCCTTTAAAAATAACATTAAAAGCTGATTAATACTTCATTATAGTTTGACATACAGTAAGATTTCACCATACAAAAAAATTGTTTTTTTTGCGGAACACGAAAACCTTAAAAAAAAAAAAAAAAAAAAAAAAAAAGACTTTAAAAGGGTCAAAGTGCTGTATGATGACCATCTGACATCTTGAACTTTCAACGAGAGCTCTGCTGATGACTACGGGATTGTCATGATGGTTATTCAAAAATAGCTATCGTATTTTTAAAGTCCTCGTTTTAATGCATCTGGATTCAGAACACTCTCCCAAATTCTCCATATTCCAGAAGACCCATATTCTCAGTCTTACTTGTTATTTCATTACCATCTACCGTTAGCGTAGTCTAGTTATTTCTTTCAACTGAGCCAGGAAGAACTTCTGTTTACAGAATAAATTTCTTTGAATTTGACGATTGGAACTAAATCAGCTTAGAAACGACTCTTCTATATAGGCTTTAAAACAGGCTAAAGACCACCCTGGCTCAAGCAAAAGCAGTACCACAAACATAATTGAGAACCCAGAACACTTTGGTTGAGTTTTTGGGTGCTTCATTACCATAGATTCTCCCAATCAAACAAAGTGTTTTGTGTAAATGTGAGTAGAAATTTTACCCAACATAATAGGAGTGTAAACCGAGATGAAGTTGTGAAAATGGACCATAAATCACATAAGCATTAGCATGTCCATGATTACCATTTCAGTAGATTATTTATAGTAAAATGATGCTGTGGCAATAGGTCATTAAAAGGAGCCCTGTAAGCAAAGACTCTATATCATAATAACAATGTCTCACTGATATCCAAGGAGAGAGCGCAAAGATGGCCAGTGTCAACTGGGCCTGCTCCAATTTTAGAGCCTCAAAAGAACATTAGCTTAAAAGACCAGCACCCATCTTCTGTCTATTGAAAGCCAACAAGTTTAGTAGGTCCGCAAACAATACCAGCTTCAATTCATTGTTTAGCTGGAGCTGCTAGCTGGTGATGGGGTAGAAGACTGGCTGGCAATACCAGTAGACCCCGTTCCAGATCCATTGCTGACCAACGTTGCTTGCTGACCAAAGTTAGTGGTTCTCAGAGTGGCAAGATGTCGAGCCGAGAAGACATGGTCACGTGCTGCAGCCCTGGATTCGAATTCAACCCCACAGGCCTCGCACTTGCCTCTCAGAGTCTCACGGCCTGTTGTCTGGCCGATGGTATACGATGCAGTTGGATCCATAACTGTCAGTTGTACAGGTTTAGGCAGGATGGGACGGTTGGCTCGGAGAGCATTATATTGTAGGTAGCTCCCCGAGCTGATGTCTACCTTCTTAGAAGGGTCATTGGGATTAGGAGACTGTGTGAAGATGTAAAACAATAAATAAAAATTGTTAAGATTCATTTAATTCAAAGCAATACCAATAACTAAGTGAAAAATGTCATGAATATCCCTCTGTTTTAAACGAAAACAATTAATAATTTATTTAACTGATGACAACCAGTAACCATGTGCCATTTGTAGCAAGTTTTATTTAAAGGCATAGTTCCCAAAAAGAAAAACCTGTTTTTTATTTCTCACTCTCATGTTGTTCCAAACCCATAAGACTTTTTTGATGAAATCAGAGCGCTTTCTGACACTTCATAGACAGCAACTACATAGTTGAAGGCCCATAAAGTTAGTATGGACATTAAAACGGTCTGTGACATCATTGGTTCCACCACAACATTATAAAGACACCTTACCGGTTTGGAACATGTTCCTTTAAGCAATTCATGTATAAGAAAAAAAAATATTTAAAGAATATTTTTGTTCTTAAGCATTTAAACCATTAACGGACATTTTGTGTTGCTATGAAGAGAATGCATCTGAAGACCTTGAAGGCCCGTGACATTGCAGCAAAATGCTATAATTTGACATGATTATATCTGCTTTGCCATATTAAATGAAATGTCCTCACCATTTTTTCTTGTTGAAGCCTCCAGCGTTTCTCCTTGGCACGTGTATTTTGGAACCAGATTTGCACAACCTTTAGTGGAAGCCCAAGCTCTGTCCCCACCGCCTCACACTCCAGTGCATTAGGATGAGCACATGTCTCGTAGCACGACTGCAGGATTGACAGCTGAAGAGAGTTCAGGTGAGTTCGAGGTCGTCTTGGGGTGGAGTTCTGCTGCATGTAACTTGTTTCTTTTTGGCTTTGACCAGAGGATGCTGTAACTGTCACAGGGGATGGTGTGGTAGGGGTAGTTGTGGTAGTGGGTGTAGGTCGCTGTGAGCTCAGGCCTAACTGTTCTCTTGATAGGGTGTTGATCTTGAATGGTCCTTTCTGAGACCAATATTTGAGCCCATTGTGTTTCTGTGATGCCAATGCAGAAGACTTGTTAATTGGCGTTGTGGACAATTTTGGCACCATATGGCTGGAAGTCCCAGACTCTACCCCTCCTTGATAATCATCATTCTCTTCATCGGTATGGTCCGACTCAGGTCGTACCTCTTCAACCTTTCTTTTTGGAGCAGATCGAGATGTAGGAATACCACTGACAAGCAGAGGAACAGCAACCGGTGTGGCCACTGTCTTAGGAGCTATTTTAACCATTGTGATGGGAGTTGCTTCTGCTTTGGTCTTGTGAACTAATGAAGGACCAGTGGACACAACGGTGAAAGAGGGTGTTTGATTTGGTCTACTTGGACCTTGAGTGGGAGTTTTCAGGGCCTCCTTGACCTCCTTCACCTTGTCCGTCTTTGGAGGAATATTTCCAGTTTGGGGTTTTGCAGAGGGCCAGCCTGTAGAGGGACTTGGGTTACTTTTAGGTGGGGTTGAGAATATGGGCTTCGAGAGTGGCCAGGTGAACTTAATGAGTGGTTTCCCAACAGCTGCCAAAGTGCCATCACTGATAAAACGGACCTCTCCCTTTCGCTCCCTAGCCCTCATATTCTGGAACCAGATCTGAACCACTTTCTTTGGAAGGTTCACCCACTCAGATATTTGCTCAAATTCATGCTTTCCAGGGTTTGGATCTTTGAAATAACATCCATAGAGAATATCAAGCTGGTCAGCATGGATAATGGTCCTGGACCGTCTCATGTCCCTGAACCGTCTGACTTTTGGCCTTTTTTGTTCCCGCTCTTTCTCTCGTTCCTTTTCTTTTTCCCTCTCAATGAGTGATGTGCTAACTTTTTCTGCTGCCCTCATGTACACAGTGCTAGTTTTAGCCAAATAATTGTGATTAGTTAGAGTACTGTTATTGGAAGATGGGATAGCAATGGCAGAATCTGGCTTCACCTGAACAACAATAAGACCTCCATCCGTAGGAACCCCAACAGTTGCTGGTCTCAATCCCAGACCATCAAGCAAATGACTCTTCTGTATAGAGGGTTTGTTAGCTGCAGAGACAGATGATGATGCTGATGATAATATAGAGCTGTGGTTTTTCCCCATGCTTAGATCCAAAGCAGACTCACAATCATTGCCATTAGATAAAAAGGAGTGTGAAAGAGATGTGGCTACGGATGCATTAAGGGGGTCCGAAAGTGCTGCTGGACTTTGAGTAACCGCTTGAGTGCTTGAAAAGGTCATTTTACCCCTATCACCTTCAGAAACACCTACCCCAATCACTGATGAAGGAAGCGAGAGTACATATGGACTGTATAACTGGGTAGAAAGTGGAGTCAAAGACAGGGAAAGGGGCAGTGACTGCAAGATGCCAGCTGGGACGCCCTGATGACCAACTGCAACTGAAAGAGGAGTAGGAGGGTCTGCTTGGGCTTCCAGCTGAAGATCAAGATCTACATCTTGCTTCTCCCGTTTGATCTCCATCTCTTCCTTATCAATCTCACTCTTTCTCTTTTTCCTCTTCATACTTTGTTCATCATCATATTCATCCTCTGCATCCGAGAGGAAGACTGTGGTAGAGCGAAGAACCTTTCCACCACCACCTGACCTTTCAACTGTTGGCTCTACCTGTGAAGACTGTTTGACTGGGCTACCTGACTCTTCCCTCATTGAGCTGCTTTGACTTTCTTCATCAGTAACGATAACAGACGTGTAGAACTCTTCATTTTCAGAGTCAGATGTCAACAGCAGTTCTCTTGGGCTTCCCTTACCAATCCTGTGTCTGTCTGCACTGCTGGATAAGTCAATGACATGACTGCCTGTTGCTGATGGACTATGTCCATCTTCACCCTCATCTATCATTAAATTACCTTCTTCTTCCTCCATACTTCTATCTCTTTCATCATAGAAGCTGTCTAACCTCTCCCTATCTTTGGATTGCCGGGCATCTAAGAACCACTTGCGTACCTCTTCTCCACTTAGCCCTACCTCCCTGCCGAGGGCTTCGCAGTCCTCCCTCTGAGGACTCGATGTTTCAGCATCATCTCGTGACTCTAAAAAGGCCCAAAGAACCTGAGACTGGAACTCAGTGAGCACAGGCCGTCCTGAAGACAAGAGCAGTTGATCTTTTGCAATTTTATGGCCTGAAGATCTTAAGGCAAAATTAGTGTTACGAAAGGTACAGTTAGCAGCAGCAGAGCTGTTAACGGTGTGTTTATGGCTGAGACCTTGGTTTGGATCCAAAGCACATGACAACAGACTATCAACCTGAAGGACCGGGGCTGCTGTAGATTTAGTTACTTTGGAGTTTGCATCTTTCTCGTCACACACCTCTTCACCTGTCCCCTCCACTTCCATTTCACTTTCTTCTTGCTCTTTTTTATCACAGGTTGTGCTGTCACCCACCATTTTCTCACTTTTCTCCGGTGTATTCTCACCTTTAATACACATCTCTTTTTTTACACCATCAATTTTCCAGCCCTCTTCTGATTTGAGTGACATCTGCTGATTGGAAGGCTCAACTTTTATCTCATTGCATACTCTCTGGTCCGCATCTTTGTCCGGCATATTGTTGGTCTCCTCTAAATTCATTTGAGTGGTGGTTGGAAGGCCAAATGCAGCCCACTGACTTTGTAAGCCACTGAGTCTTTGGGCCAACAGAGCCTGTTGTGCAGCGCTGAGACCAAGGACTGGCACTGCCTGCTGCAAAAGCTGGTTTGGAGACTCTGGATTCTGGCTCTGGATTTGGGTTTGGAGTCCATTCAACACCAGGGGCATGAGCATCTGAGGCTGGGATATAAGCTGTGGGGTAGCTGCTCCTGGTGTTGCAGATGTCCCGGTTGTGAAGAGAGAAGGAAGAATGGAGTGTGGGAGAGAATTCGGGCTGGAAGTCAGGAGAGTGAGAATAGCAGACATGGCCTGTGCAGAGGCCACCGGAGAAGAAAGTAATGAGGGAGCTAGCTGAGGCTGCACCTGCTCTCCGTCTTTGGTCGTTACTGCTGATGCAGTCAGGTTTGCTTGGGTGACACAATTGCTGGTGGAGGTGCTAACTAACTGTGTGGAGCTTCCAACAGTGGTTGCAGCCAAGTTTGTAACCATGGATCCAGTTCCTGTATTTGCAGTGGAACTAGGAGTAGCATTCCCAGCACTCCTGCTGCGACTCTGGTGCAACACAGATTTTAAATGACTTTCCAGGGTGATGGCATGATTGTAGGACACACGACAGACGGCACACTGGTATGGTTTGTTGGAGATGTAAGGTCGAGCCAGGAAAGGGGTTGATTCACTGTCTTTCAATGTCCCAGTTCTCATCCTCTGAATATGAGTGGTTGAATTATAATGAACACTCAAAGCCGTTCTAGTGGGAAATGACTCCAAACATGCATTACACTTGAATGGACGGTTGTCACCTTCAGAAGGTACACTGTTTTTACAGACAGATCTGCCATTGCTGACAGAAGCCTCTGATGTTTTTATAGTTTGCTCCGCATTGTCCTGATCTGACTCCAGCCCCCCTACATCACTTTCCTCATTTCTCCCTCCCTCCATCTCTTCATACAGCTCTTTTTCCTGAGAAGAACCACCCTTGTCACCTGCATCTGTAGATTCGCTCTCATTTTGGGAAGCCATTGATGGGGATTGTGTGTTCTCTAAATGTTTCAGCTGAGATGCGTCATCTGCTGAATTAAATAAAAATATTAATCAAAATAAGTTTTGAAACACTAAACAATTTTCTAATATTACGCAGATTAAGACATTTCTTAAAACAATTAGTGGAAAAACTGGTAAATTGTCTCTTTTCTGTTTATATCTATACGTTTAAAATAAATGCATCCTAAAAATAAGATTATTAGTAATGTATGAGTATATCAATCCATAAATCGAAAATATATTTTTTTGTTTTTGCAATATCACATTGTAGTTAATTAAATTAAAATAAAACTGTACACATTATTACAGATCATGCTTAAAACACAACACTCATTTAATACAGTGTGTAACAGGGGTCCCTGGTCAATACCGGTCTCTAGAAAGCTTGAGAAACCCCTGATATTAAACATGAAAACAAATGCTATACATCAGCTTTTCAAGATTTAAAAGCAGAAAAATTAAATGTATATATTTTTTTCAATCATTTTGTCCAGGAGTCAGCACAAAAACTGAATACTCGTGGGGGCCCATACTCGGTAGGCTACAACCTACAGGTGCTTCATTGCCATGGAAACTACTGAAGCAAGGTGGTCACCAACACAGCCAATTGCGTGTCCACTGGAGCATAACTTAAGCCGGGTATCAATATCACTGGAACCCTGGATCTCAGTGATGGGAGAGTGTTGAACCACTGTGGCACAAACTCTTTAGACACTCAAACAGACACTTTAGAAAAAAATTTATAGATAATCAAAAGTCACCTGCATCATTTTGGGCTTTGGATTCTTCTTCTTCAGCAATGGAACGGTGCTTAGGAGCAGCCTTATGAAAAGAGGAAGCCAATTATTTACTTAAAAAAACAAAAACTTCTATAATCTTGTCATTACTTCTGTTTATACATACAGAGACTGTAACATCAAAACATACATTATAAATGTATTTTTTATTTTTTTTTTTAAATGTGTTCTTTGTATATATACTCACAATATCCAGTAACTTATAAAGGCAAGCAGAGAGGACACTGTGTTTGTCCGTAAGGTGATGAGAGAGATTCTCACGGTCTGGTTGACTTTCCTGACATAGAGGGCATAACCACATTGACCCCCTGTTATTGGCACCTCCCAGAGTTTCTCCTGGCTCCTCCTGAAACCAAAGTAACATTATTATATGTAGTAGCACTGAATCATAATATATATATATATATATATATATACACACACACACTATATAATATATTTTACATTAAAGTACCCTCAAGCTGCATAATGCGCATTTGCCTCTTTTTGTCATGTAATCATGACAAATACAAATCCTAACCTGTATGCTACCTTTGCAGAATACAAAAACAACATTGGACCCCAATTATATTTTTTTTAAAGAATTTTTATGTTTAAGCTAAGAAATACAAGTTTGGAAAGAAGCATGAAGGTCAGTGAACAATGACAAACATTTTTGGGTGAATTAACCCTTACATAAACTTAAAAAGGGATTACAGTAAATAAACACTGGACAGACCATCAAATGCAATATAATTCTTTCCGACAGCGCACATCTAAATAGTTGCTCAAATAAGTTAAAATCACATCAATTTTTTTTAACGCAACAGCTCTCTCATTAATTAGATCAACTGGCTTTGATGTAAGTGGACACAAAAAAAAAAAAAAATACTATGCATGATAATATTAGGACAAATCACATTATACCAAACCACCTCTTTTATCTATTTAGAGTACCTTTAAAATAAGGTCTAACATTTTGACGGTATTTATATAGGCCATTCAATCCATGCTATGCACTTATATTAAGACATCAAAATGATTTCACAGATGCATTTGGTTCTTTTGGCTAGACACAACATAAATCCGTAAGACCGATACCTCGCAGCTTGTTTATAATTCATGCATTTGAATGTATGAGGCACCCCATGTTAATCATATCTGATAACACTCAGAATTATGCATGCATTTATCACTTCTGCAATAACTAGGCTATTTAACGTCAGAGGAGGCCTAAATGTTGACCTTGACCGGTCTTACAATATGCTGATGTGAGTGTGGATCTGTCAACATGTTGCCCCTTGTGAATAAGGTGACATGGGCTGTAAATAACAGACAACGGGTGCAAATCCCCAGGGATGTTAATAGCAGTAATGTCTCTTTAAAACAATAACCCAAATAAATAAATAACACATACGTCCAGAAGAGAGACATAAACATCTTAATTGACATCTAAACGACTTCATTTAGCGTGTGCATGCCAAATCATTTCAATGCTACAGTTTCTGGCTTCGTTTTTACATGCCACAGTCAAGGAACGAACAGACATCAAATGCCAACAGTGCTACAATGCCACGCCAATTAGCTTCCCTGCTAGACTGAAAACATGCACCGAATCCTCAACACAAGTACTATTAACTTCTCCTAAAAGTCAAAGGCAGACGAACCCACACGCCGCGGGACACTGTCGTTCGACAGCGAGCTCATATGGCCGCCATAACTCTTGATGATTTCGTTAATTAACCCACAGCCTAATTAGCAAGACCCGTGTGCTGTTGAATCAATTGGAAACGGAGAGCTTTAGCCTGCCTCGCTAACACACACATACGTACACACACACTCACCCCTGTGTAATCATGACAAATACCCCATTAAAGTGCATCGCACTGCAGTCTGCTGCCCTAATTACCCCCTTTTCCAACTTTAGTCGCTGCAAAGCGCCCGATTTCAGCGATTCCTCACTTGAAGGGTGATGTTAAAACAAAAGAAGCCGTTTTCTCATAAACATTCGTGGCACTTCACATGGCTAACGCTGCTAACAACACACTCAACAAATTGGTCAACTAATTATGTATCGCGTATCAAGCCGCAAATCGCCCACAAACTTCTCCAAGACGCAGAATTAGAGCCGCGAGAATCAACTAAAAGCTAAAACAATCGCAACACTCAACACGCCGCAGCACAAGTCCGCTTTAACGCACTAATTGAATTGTGTAAATAGGCTTTCGGCTCTCAGACGTAAAACCTCGGGCTTGATTAGTTCCTCGCCCCCCTGATTGTGGCCTGTTGGTCGGCCGTTGAGACATTCCCCGCCCGCCGTCCGCTCCACAACAGAAATCGCGGCCTACTTCGACTAAGCTATTTAATTAATGAATTTGGGCTGCTTCATACAGATGTGTTAAAAACAACCCGTTTGCCATCCCCTCTTCAGCGTTTATCTAAGCGAATACCTTTCAGTCGGCGGTCTAAGTTCGCCGTTTAGTATATAGTGTTGTTATGGAGCGCTATAAGTGTGTTTTAATAATTGCAGAACGCAGTAATTAACGATGGATGAAGCGCATTGCTGCTCGAAAAGAGCGACGTGCAACACAACGAGCAGCGAAAGGGGGTGGCGGGGCCAAAATGAGAGACCGAGGCAGAAAAGTTGGGATTTTAACACTCGAATTGTAACTAAATATTCGCAGTGAAATGGCATGCATTTAATTATTAGTCGTGCTCGGGACGCGATGAGATCCGCCTCGCCCCCTCGATCGCAACTTCTTGATCAATTCGGCGTCAACATCGTTTAATTAACACTAAAGCAATTAGCTAAGGCTTTTACCTGCATGGTTGGGACTCCAGCACACGCTTCCTCTCGCTCTTTAAAACTGAAAAGTTTTCTCTCTCTCTCTCTCTCCCTCCCTCACTCACTCCCTCACTCCGTCAGTCAGTCCTCCCTCTCTCTCTCTCTCTCTCTCTCTCATTGCTCTCCTCTAGTAAACACACGACAGCTCCCCCAAAAGCTGACTGCTCACTCTCTCCAAGAATGTTACTCTCCCCTCTAACGGTTTATTAAAAGATCCAGCACACCTAAAAGCATGTTGAAACAATGTTGTTATCCTGCCATTAATTCAGTCATTTATACTCTATTTTCTTTCATTCTTTGGTTATTTTATGCCGCCTCATAATCAAATAAAACAGTTGTAAGTAAATACATGTAATTGTTTATTTAAACAGAAAAACTTATAAATAATTTAGTCACATTAAGTCCTTTTAGTGTATGTATTACGCTATGAACACACTCTGTATTTAATTTATATTTCTTAAAGATCTGTAGGCTATATTAGGTGATATGTGTTATCTATCTGTATTTATATTTGCATTTATTAATTTAGCAGACGCGTTTATCTAAAGCAACTTAAGGAATTCAAATTAGGCCTAGCTAGGTTTCTAAAAAGAAGAAAATATAGTAATAAAATCGATTTTTGTTTTGTTGCATTATTACTTTTCAGCTTGTTTTTATAACGACGCATATTTTATTATAATATATGATGTATATTATTGGCAATGCTGCTGAAAATGTTAGTTTTTATTCTATTTTGCTGTTTAACGTATATATTTAATACAAAACCAATAAATGGATAAAGTAGCAATATGAGTTATGAAATAAAATAGATGTAAAATGTCTAACCCTTACGATATTTTTCAGTAAGTAATACTGTAATAATCCTTCTATTGCGTTGGTAGGTTATTCAGCGGATATTAGGCTGTCCGTAAATATGCCTGAACGCAAAAGCTCCCCAGGACCCCAAATCCGCGTCTGTCCTCATTTACGCGACTGATTAATCAGTAAGTTTACTTGCTTTTTATTTGATAGTTTGTTTCGTTTACTATCTCATCCATTTTTTTTGTTTGTCGTAGTTATAGTATAATTACCACTGTCTGAGCTAACAATTAATTTACCTGTTACCTTGTTCCGGGCAAAATTTGCTGTAGCCTGTGTCTAAACATAACGAGCAAACCTACCTACATAGACAGGCTTTTCAGTCATACTCTTTTAGTATTGAAATACAACGATCTGATTTAAACACTGCAACACAGCAGATCCATTGAATTAATATGAGGAATATGCCAATATTCAAGTCTTTCTTGTTTTGATTTTTTTTTTATGTCTCCTAGAACAAAATGACTGTGGAGATTGAGAGAAAATTCGTTTGTGATGCAGAAATTATGGGGAAACTAGAAGAAATTGGAGGTGTGTTTTTAACTTCTCAAAAAATCCAAAATCCATAATTAATACCATATACTACAATATATTCTGTCACCATACACCTTAAAGAAAACACTGCATTTTTACAATTAAAAAGCAAACTTTGCTTATATTTAAACCAGTTTTACAAATAAGGATGACATTTTAGCTGTACAAATGTGTCCCCAAAATAGGTACGCACACACACACACACACACACACACACTCACTTTATTATATATACATATATATATATTATATTAACTACCCTTTCATTATTATGTCTTCATCTTATATATTTTTTTAATATCTCTGTACAGCTAAATGCATTGGTCAGCGGCAGTTCCGAGACCAGTACTTCGACTCCCCAGATTTCATCCTCACGCTAAAAGATTTCTGGCTGAGATGCCGGGAGGGATTGTGGGAGTTAAAATGCCCTGCAGTTTCAGGATCTACACCCGACAGTGACACCGAGACCCTTTGTGCTCGATACAGAGAGATAACCAGTCTCCCTCTGATTCAATCAGAAGTCAGCAGGATAATCAGGGAACACACCGCTGAAGGGACTGAATCAAATCCCTCACAAAGGGAACAAATTGACAAAGTCGCAGAAAACGAGGACACGGAGATCTGTTCGGCAAATGTCACAAAGTGGCTGAAAGACCTCAATCTAGTGTGTTTTGCGGAGTTCAAGACCGAGCGCTGCTCTCACACGATAGAGAGGGAGGCCGGTGCAGTGCGGGTGGATCTGGACCAGGCTGATTTCGGATATTGTGTGGGAGAGATTGAGGTTCTCGTGCCTGAAGGAGGTGACATGAACGCAGCTCTGCAGAGAATTACAGGCATTGCTGTAGAACTGGGTGAGCTGATGTTTGTCCACACACACATCATATCTAGATCTATTAGTTAATATCACTAATTAATGCTAAATAAATCTTATTTCATGTTGATTTGATTTATTTTTTAATGGTTTTAGCTTGCTATAATAACCATGGCTAAGAAGGTTGATCTCCTGTAATAAACCATATATGTGGCCTTGAACCACAAAACCGTTCATAAGCAGCATGTATGGTCAAAATTATTTATTTTTCTTTCATGCCAAAAATCATTAGGATAGGATCCATAACGATATTTTATACATTTCCTACCATAAATATATCAAAAGCCGTATTCATTATAAATCAGTATAAATATTTAGACTCTTATGACTGGTTTTGTGGTCCAGGGTCACAAATGTCTAAAACACATAAAAATAATTACCCATTTTCAATGAATAAAATCTTCATTATTTTTCTTGTCTGTTTTCACAGGTTTAAGCTGTGAGAAGAAAGTAAAGGGGAAAATGGATGTTTACCTTCAAATATATCAACCTGAACATTATGAAAAGCTTCTTAGTGCTCATATTTTATGAAGAATCAGAAGTGGGACATAGAGTTAGCAGTTTTTCAAATCTATTTCATGTAGGATTCATCCTTAATGCTCATATTTTAAGCAGAAAGTAAGCACTGTTAACATAATTTATAGAGTATTATTGTAATTAACAAATATATTACTTGTGTTTACATGAAATGGACTCAATTACTTGAAACAAAAAACCTATAGCATATGTAGTTATTTATCATGGCAGCTTGGGTCAGTTAAACAGATATCTAATTAAAAATACAAATGTCTTACACTTATCAGTGAATTTTATTTATATATATTTATATAATGTGTGTGTGTGTGTGTGTGTATATAAACAACAGTTTATTTTTTTTCTATTACTGTTATATCAAGTTATTAGTATTTTATATGAGTTATAAAATACTAATACTGTTATGAGTTATTAATATTTGTATATCTGGCTACTTTTGTTCAGCTTGCTCCAAATTGCAAAAGAATTACGTGTTACATAAAAATATGAAATATTGCATACACTTTTATTTTGATAGTACGTGTACTTTGACTTGGTGAGAGTCGGCGCTCGCTCGGCAGAGGGCGCTGTTATCTTTGTTTTGCGCTGTTTGCTCAGAATGCCAGCAGTTGGCGCAATGTTCCTGGAAAACCACTGACAAACTCATTATAATCTGTTTTCACACCAGGTGGTTGGGTAATCTATACTGAACAGAATTAGAAATTATTCAAATGATCCTAATGATTTATGACGCATCAATTATCTATATATATTACACTGATTCATGAATAGCAGAAATAGACATCCAATCACACAACTGTAAATATGTTATGCTGTTTTCAGTGCTTTTCTCTTATGGATATCATGCCATATATAATAATTATTTAATGATTCATAAATGTTTAATTGTGTAACCTCAATGCATCTGGTGTCAAATAGTTGGCAATGTTTCAGTAAGTTATTTGCAAAATACATGTATAGTTCGGAGAAAAAAAATATAGTAGGATAAATTATCAGAATACATACATTTATTTGAGGCAATAAAAGCATTTTTATGTGGCGTATAAACAGTTAACAAGTTATGTAATAATTGATTGTTTCAGATATAGGCTATTATATATATAATCTTAATCATAAAATCAATTTTAATGTTCAAGGACTATATATATATATATATATATATATATTCACCAAGCCTGCACATATTTGACTATTTGTCAAATTTTTATTGGAATGAAACATTTTCTATTGGAATTAAATAGTTTTTCTATACCTGTGATTTAAAATAAATAAATATATATATATATATATATATATAGATAGATATAGATATAGATATATAGGCTGTACTGATTCCACGCTTTTGAATGTTTTAGTGTATAATGTTATAAAAGCTTTTTATTTCAGATAAAATCTTTGGATATCTTTAGATCATTTTTTTAATCAAATAATACAAACACAAAAAATACTACTCAACTGGTTTAAATACTACTACTACTTCTAATAATGATAAATGTTTCTTAATCAGCATATTAAACTGATTTCTGAAGGATAATGTGAAGACTGAAGTAGCGATGCTCAAAATTTAGCTCTGACCTGGAATAAATTACATAAATTATTATTTTTTTATAATAATAGCAACCAAAGTTAAAGACAGGGAGGGTCATGAAGGTTACAAGCTCACGTGCACGGCTGAAATAAAAGAGAGCTGGTATGGTAGAGTGATGCACAAGCTATTTATTTCAGCCCGAGACTTTAGCTCAAGTGAGGAGAGATGGCTTTTATGAGGAAATATTAGGAGAGGTGAAATATGACTCGGTGCACTTACTTTAAAGTGCAAGTAGCCTATCTCCAGCTTTCTTTTTCTCAACAAGGCCTTTCAGATTTCTATTATTTTATATTGATACCCCTGAGAAAATGACTCCAGATATTTGCTTTAGATAGACCAACTCTCTTCTTTGTTTTTGTATTTTTATAGTAATGAAAGGAAGCTATTGTTCAAGGTTTGACAGGATACAATTAAAGTGCCATTATTTCAGAGGAACCATCAGATGGGAACCGGGCGACAGAGGTATATTTTTCAAATCACAACCATTGGAGGCCTTGTAATTTTTGCTAAGAAAAGCTTTAGTTTATCTGCGTACACGACTCCCTTTCCCCTCTCCAAACAATCACTTACACAGGTGATCACATGAAGCCACACGGCGCTGTTGCTTTGAAAGTTCTCACATTTGCCTCGTCTCACAGCAGCTGCTTTCCACTATTTTGGTTTGGCTTTGGCAGAGCCTGTGACTACAGCTCCTTTAGACACACACACACACACACACACAGATCTGGTTTTAATAATCTCCAATGACTGATAAATCCATCTAAAACACATCTGCACTATGTATCTGTAAGAGAGCAGAGGGTTAATGGCTAAGTATACAATAGTGAAATGAAATGATAGGATAATATAATGGCAGAACCAGAAATGCACAATTAAAGGCAAGTTTGATCTGGATGCAGATTTTAGAATCCTATTTGTTGGTGTTTCAAGTTCCCCTATTATGCCTTTTTAAACTTGCTAATATTGAGTCTCTTAAAACAGGTTTACATGTATGCAAGGTCAAACACTTTAGTTTTCTCCAAAAATAGATTTAATTTTACTCCATTTCTAAATGATTCGTAAACGACTCGCGTGAAGCAGTTCGAAGAATCAGTCTGTCTAAACCCCTCCTCTCCGTGAGCTCTCACTGCTGTGATTGGTCAGATGTCGCAGGCCTTTATGATTGGTCTACCACTACAGCGTGTGCCGGAAAAGAAACGCCCATTGCCATAACTGAACAGGATACAGCCTTATTGACATGATGTAATCCACATGGAAATTGTACTGTTTGTGGGAGGGTATGTTGTGATGTAGATATGGGCGGTCATTATGCAAATATGTCACTTAGTGACGTGGATCCATAACAGAATTGCTGACGATTTATCGTGCACTGTCGGTGTCACAACTTTGCAGATAGTTTATGTTCACATACAGCTACATGACACACTGCATGAAAGATCATATTTGAAAAGGCATGATAGGGGCACTTTAAGAGTAAGATTTGTCACCGTTTTGTTACAGGAAATATGTCTTATAAGTAGTCAAGCGGTCAAGTGCAAAGACTGCAAGTGTAAGTATTTGGACATGGCAGAATGGGAGGGAAACAGAAGCCATTGATCTTATTAGAAGTCAATGTGCTGTCAGAAAGATTTTGAAACTAATATTGCAAGGTATTAAAATGTGATGTTTATATGCAGCTGTTGTGGCTCACTCAAGAAAAATAAATAAATAGATGGAGATACAGAAGCAGTTGAATATTTCAATGATTCAAATTCGTGATAAATGTGATATGTGTATATATATATATATATATATATATGTGTATACACTGCTCAAAAAAACTAAGTGAGCACTTATACGATGCAATGTAACTCCAAGTCAATCACACTTTTGTGAAATCAAACTGTCAGCATAGTGTCCAGTGTGGTTGGCCTTGGGTTCCTCCTAATGCAAGACAATGCTAGACCTCATGTGGCTGGAGTGTGTCAGCAGTGCAAGACGAAGCATTGATGCTGTGGACTGGCCGCCCATTCCCCAGACCGAAATCCAATTGAGCGCATCTGAGACACCATGTCTCGCTCCATCTACCAAC
>JAUMHI010000031.1:1449343-1468598 GCA_032359435.1 Enteromius unitaeniatus
TCTTGGTGTACCAGGCCTAAGACGAGCCGTGTCCCCTGGGTGTGCGAGCTCACTCCACTAGGGGTGTAGCTTCCTCCCATGCGTTGGCACAAGGGGCCTCGCTGGCAGATATCTGTCAAGCTGCTGGCTGGGTGACACCAAATATTTTTGCATGGTATTACAACCTCCGGGTTGTACCGGTATCTTCCTCACTGTTGCAAAACAGATAAATTAGACCGCTTGGTGTCCTGCTTGCTGGGCCATTTCCCCTAACAGGGGATGCGAGCGCCTTTACTCTGCCAGTCGTGTCTCCTCTTTGCGGACCCTGGTTGAGCATCCTCCAAGCACCAACGGCAGTCAGACTGGGGTGAAGCAGTCTAACGCTAGGCCCAGTATCCAAGTGATTGCTTTCCCCGAAAGGTTAGCCCCTGTACTTGGATAGGTGGCCGCATGCTTGATTACCCAGGGGTAATCTCTTGCGAAGGTGACTCCACGAGAAAGTTTCCCAGATGGTAAATTTGTGTCAATCGGCATGTCTCTGCAGACTAGTCTTTCCCCCTGCAGGTGGAACTAGCCCCTGAGGCATATTCGTATGTGTACTACCCTGCGGTTTAGTCCATATTTGTGTTACCGCACATTTACCTCCCTGCAGGCAGGGTGTGGTTCTCCTCGACCCACCGCTGGGGGCTCAGGGACCTGGCTCTCGGCTCCTCAGCAACATCTGATGAGTGGATGCACCTGCTGGCCTATTTATACCCGCTCTGCAGGGGAGTGGCTCAGCATGCAAATTCCACTAGCCAATTTTCATTGCCGTTTTCTCTATATCAGAGCGAATCAGGGCTCCCAAGTAATGACCCCAGTATGTCATCACAACATAACGTCTCAGTTCCCTCCATCAGGGAACGGGGGTTACAATACATAACCGAGATGTTACATATATACAGTGCCTTACGAAAGTATTCATACCCTTTAATTTTTTCACATTTTGTCAAGTTGTTGATTTATGTTAAACTGCTTTAAATTACTTTTTTCCCCACATCAATCTACACTCCTCACACCATAACTGTACAGCAAAATACAGGTTTTTAACATCTTTATAAATAAAAAAAAAATATTTAAAACACTGAAATAAGTATATTGCATACCCTTAACTAAATATTTAGCTGAAGCATCTTTACTTCTACATCTACAACAAATTCATGTGTTTCTAATGAAAACCTTTTTAAGTCCATACTGTAAAATAAAAGACACCCTGTCAATTTAAACGCACTGCTGAGTTTGCATAAAGAGCTTTTCCAGGAAAATCATATGGGTCCAACTAGCTTAAGCCCAAACAATTTAACTGCAGTTTAATTCACTTAACATTTCTGGCATTCACGATGACCGGCATCAAAGAGTGTGAGGGCATTCTTAATGTTTAAAAGGCTTAAAGTATCCTCTGAAGATAATTTCTCACAATAACTTGATAAGAGCCCATGCTTTATGGAGGGTCCATTCTGTTTCTTTCTGTCTGATCTGAACTCCTGTCACAAGTTCCTGGCATTGTTTGCATGGTCTAAAAAGACAGTGTTAGCTCACTTTACTTTTGGTACTTTGCAGGTGTGAGCAGAGCTGGTGTCCTTCAAACATGATGCTTAGAATTGAGATTCTTCAGACCAGAGAATGCTGAGTTTTTTGGGTGTTTTTTGTAAATTCCAAGTGTGTTTTCATGTGTCTTAACTGAGGAGGGGACTGAGTCTTGCCACAATGCCATAAAGCCCAGATCACTGAAGTGTTGCAGTAATGTTTGTTAGCGCATCAACAAATCTGCTGTCAGAAGTTCTGGTTGTTATAGAAACATTTAGCATTCTGAGACGTATGCCTAGGACTGCGCATAAACATACGCACTGACTGATCTCAGCTGAGAAATAAGCTTTTTATAACGCTCTTTGAGCAAAAGAAACAATATTTATTACACAGCTGTTGTCAGATTTCATTGGTAATGTCATATATGAAATTTAATCGTAAGTTTAGTGAACAGTTTTGGAGAATTTTATGTTTCCCCATTCAAAGAAATAGGAGCTGCACTTGGACGTCCAAGAGGCATTTTAAAGATGGCCACATGACATAACTTGTCTTAAAAAGACTTTGCCTCAATGCATTTTTGCTCTGATATGCATTATCAGCTGTTAGGTCTTTTATTAAGCCATATGCGTCTTTCCAAATCATACCCATTCAATTGAATTTGCTACAGGTTCACTTCACTCCTGTATGTAGGAACATCTACAAGCAATATGAATGAATCATTTTAGTTTTTTATGTGCAATAATTTGCAAAGATGTTAAAAACCAATTTTTTGCCATACAGTTATGGTGTGTGGATTGTATATATATATATATATATATATATATACATACATACATACATACATGTATATATGTGTGTTTTTTCTAATTACAACGTAATACGTCAGCTGTGCATATAATTGAGGTGTTTTTTCAGAAAACAAGACATAATTTGTTATGCTATTTCATGTGTCTAGTAAATGTCTCTCGATTTAAGATTTTTTTGATATTTGGACTGAAAACAGGACAAAACTACTAAGCTAGAAAGAGAGAGTGTGTCTGTGTGTGTGTCAGTGTGATAGTTTGCGAGTGTGTGCGTCTGCAGTGCAGTTTAGAGAACAAGTTCTGACATTAAAAAAAATCCAGTTAAATTTTCTGATTTGTATTGTTCTTTATTTTTTTTATAAAGTTATTGTTCTGGTAGCTCAGATGGCACTTTATTTCACTTTATTTTAAGTCTATATATTTGGCAGACGTAAAGCATACATGTGTATGGTTTTTTGTGTTAGTCCATTTTGGTTTTATTTGATTATTATTATAACAGCTCAAGGAAAAACACATTTGTGCACTTTCAATAGATTTTAGTTCTGTTTTTGAATAAAGGGTTAGAAATGAATGCATTTCTTGTGCTTTATCTGATTCATTGATTAATCGAAAAAATAATCGTTAGTTGCAGCCCTAATAAAGTGTAATAAAAAATTTATAACAACCCCATGTTTATAAGAAATATATTTTTCTTTGCATTATCCACAGACGACGGCTATAATGTGCAATCCTGGCTGTATTCCAGCACCATTGGGCAGTGCTATGTGGGGGAATAATCTGTTTAAATCCTCTTGAGCATTGCACCGTCCCCGTCCTTAAATTAGACAGAACGTCAATAACGTGAGGTATTCATTTAATAGTCAATGGGACGGAAAGGCCTCATCTTTTAAGGTTTTGCCGGAGTTACACAAATTACATCCGCTGCCTTTGTGGATTAGATTATGGCACCTGTGCGGTGTAGTTATACAAAAATATTTTCTTAATCACTAAATAATAATAATAATAAAAACACCCAGACACCATTAAATAGGAATTGTTTTCAGAGAAAAAAAACAAAATTCTGGAAAGTCCTTGTTACCTTAAAAGAAGATCATACAATATGATGAGGCATCAAGATGTATAATGAGAACTGTCATGTTGTCATGTGAAATTTAACTCCAAAAATAAGTGGTGGCAATGAAACCTCACAGGCTCAAAATCAGCATAAGGCATTTGACAAAGATCCAAAGGCCTCTCTTATGACACGAGAAGGATTATGAAATCTTTTCACCCACAGTTAAGAGACACAACTCAATTACCCCCGACACAAGGGCGGATGGCACTGAAGCTGTACCACTGTCTCAACAACATGCAATAAATCCAATTCAGAGATGCTACAACTCTAACATACAGATCCAGTCTATGCAATCAACCTTAACCTTTTGTTTATTATCTACATTGTGAAGAATATTAATAGGCTCCCTAACCTAATAAAAGGAGCATGTGATATGGGGGGATTTTGAATTTATTAAGCACTTCATAAATTCATGGCAGTGGAGCCTTGTGTGTATTTATGAAGCATGCCATAATGTATTTCATGCTGACAGACATTTCATGGAATAATAATGAATGACTGATTTATAGTCGATCTATGTATATTTATCTTTTACTGTAGCAACCTTCTTTGGTAGATCAGATTATCTTTACTTTCAATACATGTTCCTGGGCTTCTTATAAAATAAAGCTAATAATTAATTAGTTGTGTCTCGGATGACTGGAATTTAAGTCCCGACGTAAGGACATTTGTGATCCCCTCCTCCCTCTCTCCACCACTTTACTTCCTATCTGTTTGACCTTTCTGACTGACCTGTCAGTGGCTAAAAAAGAAATTTTTCTCATAACTGCAAATTTATTTGTGACTGTACTAAGAAAATTGTTTAGAAATATGTATATAATAATAATAAAAGTATTTTCTTATTTATTATGATTCTTTGTTTGGAGAAACGAACGTAATAAATGTATTTATTTTTCTCACAGCTGTAATTGTGACTGCATTAAGAAAATACATAAATACATACACAAATACACAAAATCTTGTATATAAAAAGTATTTACTTATAAATACATGTTCTTCACCTTAATAATAATAATAACAACAATAATAATAGTAATAATACATGTCTTATTTATTATGTTTGTTTATTGTGTAATTGTGAGAAAAATAAAATGTTTTTACAAGACTGAGATAAATAAATATAGTAAAAATGTAAAACAATAATGTTGAATATGTACACACACACACACATATATATATATATATATATACACACACACAAGAACATATAAATCAACATTTATACAAAATACTACTACTAATAATAATTATACTAATAACAATATATTTACTTATGTATTATGTTTGTTTATTATGAGAAACATCTGTAACTGTGAGAAAAATAGACATACTGTTCCTTTAAGTAATTGTGACTGTATTCAGAAAATGCATTAGAAAAATGTAAATAGATGCATGTAAGCTACATAAATACATATATTAATTAGTATATAAATCAGTTTACTTATGAATACTTGCTCTTGTCCTTCTATAATAATAATAATTTAAAACATTATTACATATGTGTAATTAATTCTTCCTGAATTGCAACTTTATCTTTGTACATAATGTGTGTGTGTATATATACACACACACCCAAAAACAAAAGTTGTGTATATATATATATATATATATATATATATATATTTATATATACACACAGTATATAAATAAACAACAATATAACATAGTAAGAATGTTTGTGTGGATAGACAAGCATAGACAAACACAAACATACATACACACACACTTTTTGTCAAAACAGTCAAACTTGTTAGATAAGTTAATACAATTCATTTAATTTATTATATTTCTAAATCTGAGCCATCAAGGTTGTTCTTAAATGGCATAAATAAATAGAGAAAAATAGACTGTTGTTTGGGGTCATAAGGTCAGGGCAGCACCTGGCTTCTGTGCACCTTGCAGTGAGGAGATGGCCAGTGATTGAGTGATTTAAAGGGAGGAGGGAAGAGGAGGCGCAGTCAGGGTTCAAAACGTCTGACTGAAGGAATGGACAGCTGCAGTCAGAGCCCTGCTCGCTGTCCTGCCATTCCAGCTCCCGACCATCCCAACTATCCTTCCGCTGCCTCCCCGTAAAGGACACACTGGCTCCAAATATAGCGCAATTAACGTCACTCCATAAACCTTGTCGGGTAGACCATTTCAAACAGGGCCTAAAGACAACCATGGCGACAGCACAGCGTTTTTTTCCCCTGATGTGTTACAAAGGAATACTTAACCTCTGCACTAATCTGCCATAAGCCAGAAATGTCAATTACAAGTGCTGGTGTTTATAGTGCGATGTTTGAGAGCTAGTGGGAGAACCAGGCAATGCTGGGAATCAGGTCAGATCATAACAAAAAGCCACTTTGTTTTCCTACTTTGACGCACTTTTTAGCGAGACACAAAATATGTACCAATAAGTACATATCACTGCAGTTCCCAAAAGAAATGAACACTAGAGGCAGTAAAACTACAGTTTCAACAAAACAGTTCAAATCTGTGTAAAAGGAAATATATATCAGTACAATAAAAGGATGTTTTTATATCAGTTTTACATTTGCTAACACTATCGGGTGGGTTTAGGTTTGGATTTGGCATATTTTCAACATAAAAAACGTTTTCAGTGTTACACAATCACTCTCAAGGTCAAGAAACATTTGAGTCACAAAGTGTTTGATGTTACGCTGAAAGTGTTGTTTAACTGGTTGGAGTGTTTGTTCAAGCAGACTGTGTGTAGTTAGGAAAGATGACTATATGGGGGATATTGCCTTCGTTAAACAATAAAAGTCAAGTCTAAGCATTGCAAATGAGCAAACAGGACCAGGAAACGACCAGGAATTTCTAATTAACATGGAAACATATGGGCAACGCATTGGATCTGAGTCCTGAAAAAGAAACCTCACCTAAATAAATACACAGAGAAGTGCTAACACTTGCAACTCTTGAAATGTGAATGTCTGTTTTAGCATGCAGGGTATGCACTGAAAACGTATCGTATTAAATAAACACATGGCGGTTGTGACCTCAAGTGTATTAGACATTAAATCTAGCGGCACTTATTATAGGCTCATTAACAAATTATATCCTCCCTTGGATTAATCTGAACTATCAGAAGCGCTACTATCAAAATGAACCTGTCTATTTGAATGAATCTAGCCTGACACATCATGCCCACTGAATTCAATTTATCAAAAAAAAAAAAAACTTCTATATGCAAATTTATATTTGCAGGCCTACTGTTATTTAAAATTTTGTGATCAGTACATTTTTTTAAAGCAGTAAGAATGCACTTATGTATAGGCATTTATTATATTACAAAATATTTTAAATTAATGCTTATCTTTTGAACCTTTTATTTAGCACCAACTCCGGATATTGTAATGATTTTTGAAAGATCACGTGACACTGAAGACAAGAGTAATTGCTGCTGAAAATGACATAAAAACTGTATTTTAACATATAGAAAAGTTATTATAATTTAATTTAAATTATTAATGTTTAACTCTCTTGCGGAGAGTATTATAAAAGCAGAACTGTCACCAGTGTCAATATTACAAAAAACTAATATTGAAAAAAACCTTGTAAAGTAAAGAACATACAGTAACAAGACACTAATTACATGCAACAGGACAAAAAAATTACAGTAGAACAAATAAATTAATTCTGCAAACACAGTATAAAGTAATTACACGTACAAAAACAGTGTATATTCTTAAATGTGTAAATTATATATATATTTCAGCAGGAATATTAGACTGCTGTCGCTTCAAAAGCTGTCTGGATGCAATATACTGTTACACATGTGTTTTTCTTTCTCAGCTGTTTGCTTACAATTAAAACCTAAATTACTGTTTACAAGGATACTTGCAAAGATGGCCATTTTGACATACAGTGTGTCAAGTGTAAAGTTCTATAAAGCAGTAAAAATAAGCCAGTTCAATAATCCCATGCTCTATGAGAGCCATTTTCATGTGCATTTGGTGAAATGAGTTCTCTTTTGCTGCTGTAGTAGTAAATGTAAATCTCTACCGGTTAACAATTTTCTACTGGTTCATTGTGTCTACAAGTATATCGCCCACCATATGTATTTACTCTGTTTTTTCTGTGTAGTAGACACAATCTTACATTACAAATTCTTACAAAACCAGTTTCGCCTCTTTACTGAACAAGCCAGAATAAGGTATAGTGTTAAACAACTTGGCATTAGATTTCACAAGTAATGGATTGTAGCCAAAAGGGTAAATCAGGTCACAAAGAGAGCAAAAACGAGCAAGTCTGAGCAACAGTAGTTATCCTAAAACAGCTCCGTTTAATTAAGATTTTATCTCCCTGACGGCTCTCGTAAAGATTTCAAAGGTATGTGTAAGACTTCATTCATTTGCACAGTCATCTCCTGTCCAACACGAGCGTCTCCTTGTGAAGGTGATTTCCAGTTATAGATCTGCAGAAGGTTAAATGTACCAGGCCCCTTCTGACCTTTCTCCCTTGACCTCCCTGTGCTCAGCTGGCAGTAGTTTATGGTGTAGTTTGGGTGGGGTTTGCTTCTGAAAACTGAGAAGTCTTTCTGGAACCAGCACAATAGAGCTGTAACTTGACAAGCCCACTTCTTATCCGAATCTGCGCACTGATAGCAATGTGCCGTATGCACGACACACTCAACAAGCCTTACATTCCTCATCCAGAGAACATTCTCTGTTTGATATGGACGACATTCTTTGGCTGCTGTCGGAGGTACTTCCAAAGGGAACTGGAACAATCACAGAGGAACGGTCTACTAATATTAGTGCTCTGTAATGTGGAGTAATAACTACATTTGTTCCGGAAAAGAGTGTTAGCGTACACTGCGAAACATTATTTTCTAATTAGTCATTTCTAAAAGTATTTTTGTCTTGTTTTTCAATGAATATCTAGATATTCTTAAATCAAGATACACTGAAAAGCAAAATTATGTAAAATATAACAGTGTTTTAAATTAAGTGACATTATGCTGCAAACAATATATTATATAATACAAAATATTTAAATATATAAAAACTTTTTTATATGACAACGTTGTCTCTTTAAATTATCATTTTTATTTATTTATTTGTTTTATATGCACGGTATTATAATGTTTACATAACCTGTGGAAAGAAAAAAAAAACCTCAAACATAAGCAGATTTTTAATGCCTTTATTGCGATTAGATTAATTGTTCAGCCAATATATATATATATTTTAGTTATATATTATATTATATATTACATATATATTATATATGTTAAGTATAGGTCATGTGTTTAGAAGACCGAACAGTACTTTTACTTCACAAGTATCTTCTAATGTATCTTGATTAGAGAATATTTCAATATTTGTAGTGTAAAACAAATTAAAAAACACTGAGTGAGAAAATGTTTTTTTAAGTGTAATATGTTAATTGCTCATTTACTCATAAAAATAACATCAAACACTAAAAAACAATGTTCCTACTCTGCTACCACATTATTATAATCATATGTAAATCTGGAAGTGAAGTTTACAGAACCAATATTTAATATATATATAATATTGAGGAAAACACATTTTTTATTTGAATTGAATTGTAATATTATACATAATACTTTATTTAAATATTTACATTACAAACACCCAAAGTTTATATTTAAATAATATTTCGACAAAATACTAATATAAATAAATCAAATTATTTTGGCAATTGTAATTTTGTTTGTCTTACAACCACATTAACCACATTATGTACATTAACGTTTTTCTAATAATAAATGCATATTAATGTTCTGAAAAATAACAGTGAGAACTACACTGACGCGCAAAAGAAACTGAAAGGTACAGCATCATAACAGCCTGATAATATCACTGTTGAAAAACCTGCTGTACATGTAGAAACCAAGTCTTACTATTATACTTATTAGTAAGCTTATTATTAACATTTTGCCTGTTTATTAGTACTTATAAAGCACATATTCTGCATGACCATATTCTACATCCCTAAACCCACCTGAACTTACTATTCATGAGCAGCCAATTTGGAGTTTATTGAGGTAAAAGTCATAGTTAATAGTTTGTTAATAGCGAGAAAAATAATGTACCCCTAGCAGAGCTCCACTGAGCTAGGTTTATGTGAAGGTAACTATCTGTTGTGAGGAATGTAAGTGAGGGTGTGTGGTCATAATCTCGTGGCTTTCATCAGGGGTATTTAAGTCTTATATTCAGGGTGTGTGGGAAAATAAAACTTTTCTTCTGTAACTTACCCGGTTGATGGAAGCTTGGAGATAATTCACGAGCCACAGCTCTGGCTAAGTCTGATTCCTGACACGCTGCGAGAGCGGCCTGGTCTGCTGCTTCACTCTTAGTCCTTGCGTGGGATGTCCTGTACACACAGAGAAAGTTACAGCATACATAATATATTTCTTTACAGCATACATTACATAAATGTTTTGCCAATAAAGTATTTTAAATTCTTATAAATTATAAATGATCATGCTTGGGTTTTGATACAAGGATGCATTAACATATGTATTAATGTGGGCTGCCTTTAGTGTAGAGGGGGGAGGGTGCAGAGGGGATCTATGTGTATCTGCACATGTGTGCTCAAAGCATGTATGTACATGGAGAATAAAGGATTCCAGAGTCTAAATAGTTCTATGGGGAGTACTGAGCCCCCGTTTTTGTCAAATCCAAATCCTGCTGTCACAAATAGATGGGGACAAAGCATTTAATCTGGTCAGAGAGCACAGACCACAAAAACTCAGCAGACAACATTCATGACGAAAAAGCTAAGACAGAGACAAAAAAAGTCATAAAAATAATAACAATAATAATAAGAAAATTAGGAGAAGAAAAATTATATTAAAAAAAACCTTTTCTTAGATATTATAGGATTGGGAAACGACACTATATATATTTGAATAACATATATAAAACTAAGCTTGTGCTGAAAGAATGTAAGATTTGCATTTAAATGTTTTATATATATATATATATTAGTGCTGTCAAACAATGAATCACAATTAACCGTTTCTAAAATAAAATATTATACACATAACATACTACTTTTAAATATAGCATATTTATATAAATTATTTACAGCATATAAAATACATTTTAAATATTAAACCAGTAAAACATTATTTTCAAACAACATTTATTACATTTTGTATTTATACCACATTAAATTGTTTAATTACAATACAATTAGAAAATTAATCAATACAATAAATCATTTCAAATATCTGCATATGCTTGGTTGGGACACGCCTGAGCACGTTACCAAGAAAAAACGTTTATTATCTAAAACTCTGAAAATACTAAGCAAAAGTAAAAGTCTTCAAATGTTTCAAGGAGAAAAACAAATCCTGAGCACAGGGTGTGAAGTAAACTAGCACAAAAAGAGAAAAAGGTTTATGTTGGGATCATGATATAGGCTTGGCCTCTGGGTGGCTTTAATGAAGCCTGCATCATACTGAAACACAAGCTTATGGGCAGGAATCAAGAGGTGACCTGCTTCTCAAATCCCTTCAAAACCCGCGACGTGCTGCAACACACACTGTTTTCATCTTCTCACAGACCAGCCAGATTGAGTCTGTGCAGCGTATGCATTAGGCACCTGGGATTTTTCCCGTCGGTTCAGGGATATTACTATAACTATTACATAACCTAGCATCAAAAGCACAAGATAAACACTCTAAAATGCAGCGGATTAGTCCAACTTGGTGCTTCAGCTAGACCAACCTCCAAACACACGTCAAAACAAGATGCTTCAGCAGAATGGGATGTCTGAGAGTAAATCTTTAAATGATTTTGTTCCCTATAAAGAATCAATCAACTCCTTCCTGTGGCCATGATGGATTGAGATGTTTACGGCTTCGTTAAGCCCTTCTTAGACAAAGTGAACGTCTGTTTTAATCATTAACCATATTTAAAATGCAAGAGGCCAGATGCTTTGGGACGGTCTGGCTGCCAGTGCAAAAAATAGCTTATCATTGAGGGACAAAGAGGTACTTTCTGCCCAGCTTCGGATTCTGACACATATGGGCCTCTATTTCCGATAGTCACATAATAACGATCATTGTGGAATCCTCACACACAAGCATCCAAAGGAAGTGATAAAATGTGAGGGAGTTTCGAGACACATCTATTTGGGGAAGGAGACAGACTGTGGGGTTATGGAGGCCAGTCTTTGAGATCCTTGTATAACCCAAAATTAAGACTCTATAAGCAAATCAAAACTATTATTATGATAAATAAACCATGTAAGCAGAGCAAAATCCTTCTTTTTTTAACTCTTTACAAAACATATTAATAAGTTATTAATAAGAAATAAATTGTACATAATATAATAAATTGTACAATATTACTGTTTTTTTTACTGTATTTTTAATCAAATAAATACAGCATTAGTGAGCATAGGAACAAAAATCATGGAGGGGAAATATTTACATTATGTAAATATTACATTAAGTATTTACATTTCACATTTATTGAAGAATTTAAAAAAAATATTTTCATAAATTAACAAATTAATTTTACAATGTTTAGGTATTTGGCATAAATTTAAGAATATTAATGCTTGGTTGTTTTCTATTTTATAAAAATATTCATAATACATTACTTTTATAATTAAAATTACTTATACTATTTATTATTATTTACTATTTATTTAATTATTTGCCAATTTAAATCCCATATCTTCAGAGGTTTAGACCCGACTGTACATACAGTATACTTTACAAAAGCATGCAAAGCATGATAAAATATGAATAAGAGACAAACAATTAAAAAATCTCTCTTATCTCTCTTTCATCTACTCCATCAGTTTCTATGTGAACCTACTTCAAGACGTCGGGTATTTAAAACCCCGGTATGCATCTCTGCACCCCTCTAATTTTAATGGTGCACTTGAATTTCACCCCCTCTCTGTGACCTCCTTTCAGGCCAGGCCCGAGACAAATGAGCGTCTATGTGCCTGCGGGATTGGCTGGTCCCCCCTCAGGCCATTGGCCCACATTGAGAAGAGCTAGCATAGCTGATCTGAGATCAGTTTTGCAAGTTTTCGTATAATGGTTAAGATGAAGATTCTGGAAGGAAAGGCTGCCTCCAGATCACAGAAAAAGGTCCATTTCCAAACCAAGCTATTTGCAGAATCCCTGCTACATTTGCTGACACCGTTATTGCTGTGAGCTGGTGCTGGCGATTGGTATGTGCCCTCCTCTCTCTCTCTCTCTCTCTCTCTCTCTCTTAGTGACCTTCTGCCTCCCACATTTCTCCAGTTATAATGCAGGAGATATTTGCATTTTATTCAACAAGCCAAAATCTGCCCTCTATAAGATGTTTACGTGGCACACAGACATAAATAAATCAAACTCTAGGTCTCAGTGATAAATCATAGCAAAGACCTGAATATTGTGCATTTGAATAACTAATAAAGAGGGAGGTTTTGGTTATATTACTTTGAATAACAAATCTCTGTAGGCTATGAAAGGGCTGATGAAGCACTGGATAAACAGTCCCTAAAGAGATAGTTCATACAAATATAAAAATTGCGCAATTATTTAGTCATCCTGTATGAATATTTTCCTCCCATGCAACATGAAATTAAGTCTTCACAAAGGTCTTCTGCATACATTACATTACATAATTTTAAACAAAGGTATCATAACTGTGCTCTGCAGTTCTTGGGGTCAATAAGCTTAAATTGATCAAAAATGACATTTAGATATTTATAATGTAAATAAATAATTGGAAATTTTTCCAATTTCCAATTATATTATTGTTTTACTGTATTCTTGATCAGAAACTGCATTGACCTTTTCATTTTCGGAAAAAACGCAAACTTTTGAACAGAATATTGTTTTTGCATAATATATCAGTCATGTGACAGCTTTGTATGAGGACACAAATTTAAGTTGTTATTCACTCATATTCCAAATCACTGAGTCATGAGTTGAATACAAATCATTTGAGTAAAAGATTCATTTAGGAATTGGTCTGATACGACTCTTGAAGTGGAAGATTACCAGTAAATACTAACTAAATTTGAAACATAAAAAGCAGTGATTTAAAGAAATATGTTTTTTTTTTATTGGTTATCTTAATTTTTGAGACTTGACACAGAGCTTTTCCATGGCAAGGAAAATACTTAAGTGCACATGAAAAAAACAAAAAGCGAAGTGTTGTTAATACCAGAGTGTTCGGCATGAACTTAGGTTGAGTAAATGATGAAATAATTATTATTGCTTTAAGAGAACATTCGCAGTATATTTTGAAACTGCATTGCAGTGTAAGTAAAATGCATTAAGCACAAAGAGTGGAATACACTTTAAATAATCAGTCAGATGTTTAAATGTAGTGCTTAGCATGCTTTGAATTGTATACAATTAGCACAATGCTTTTACATACATGCAATGTCTAATGCCGGACTGCCAGCAGGTGTGAATGTGGTATTACGCTGACATAATTAATGCCTTGCTAAAATAAACAACAAAACATAATCATTATTCAAGCTGTGCTGATTTGCAAATGAGTTGAGAAACAAAATGATACCCTGAACACATGCACGGTAAAATAGTTAGCTCTTTTGATCATGAATGTCTCAATGCTGTTAGTCTTATTGTGAGGTTGTTCAATCTAGAAAAAGCAGGCTCGAACATTTCTCTAGTATGAAATAAAGGAAAAAAGAAGGCACTGGCATTGAGCAATACAAAATCAGCTGTGCTTTGCACTTGAACAAAGCAGATAGTTGGCACAACAAAAGAAAATTTGACATCACTGCATGGATCCGCTCCAAGGTATTTCCAATATAGATCATATTTCAACATTAGCAGTTGGTTTACCGTAATAATTTATGCCGATAAAAAATAAAAAATAGGATAAAAAAAAAAAGTGTGATCTCAGCCTAAAGAATCACATATTCCACCTCATCCAACTTGTCACTCAAATGATGATACAGGGGTGGAATAAATTTGCACATTTCAGAATTTCTGACAAGGCTGAAATAAAAAGAAACCTGTTTTCTGCTGCTGGCGAGTTCATACTCGGGTTATAGTGAGACGTCCAATGCATCGATAAACTAAACAATCTAAAGAGGCAACATCTCTTCAGCATCCATTACTAAAACATAGACAGATGCTTGGCTGGGAGAATAGTCAAAATCAGCTTTGATTAAATAGAAAATACCCAGTGCATGGGCATTTCCGCCTGGATTAGCTTTTTAATCTCTTTTTGACATACTTTGAGTGGCAGTCATTGACAATTTCAAGTATACCACATATCACCTGCTCACAGTCATCCTGGATACTTGCGCTTGGTTATTAATGTGATATCAAAGGCAAAACCCCCACATAAAACAAATATTGACCTTTTACTCAAAGCAAACATCATCTGATATTCTTTGTGTTAATATGAGAAAGCAGAAGCAGCTTGCGGTTTTAGTTTTTGACGTCTCTAGAATCTTTATGTGGTCTTTGAAATATTGCCCAGAACAAATATTCACACGCCAAAATCAAAGGAACTGCATGACACGTCTCAGATCAGTGTGAAAAGTATTGCTTTCATGCCTCACAGGCTGCTGTCCTGAGTCGACCCGAGACATTTCAGCACATCGCTTCACAAAATACCCCCACTAAAGTGAGCATTATTTGATCTCCTTCTTAAAAAGCCCTTGAAATCGTTTAATGTATAGTTAATAGTCACAACCATAATGCATGAACTATGTTCGGAATAGCATGATACCATACTGTGCTCTTGCTACATCTGCAGTGTATAGTATGTTAACTTTACAGTTTACAAATTTCCTGTATGGACAGAATAACCCGGATGAGCCACAGTACTGGGTGAATACTGCACAATGCAGTGCGCTTGACTTGACCATCCATTTCTATGTGATGAACCAGAAATTAATGTCAACCACAACATCAATATCTTTCCTTTATCTTGACTCATTCTGGGACTGCCAAATGTTAAGACATTTTTACATAGAAAGAAAGAAATTGTTACATTTTACCAAAGTTTAAAGTGCGTCCTTAAATAGTAGGCAGTTTGCAGTATATATTATTCTACTCTCCAAACCCAGAAACAAGTTGGCATGTTAGCTTACTTTCCCATCCATCGTCCTGAAGTCAATGGGAGCTTTTTGAATAGATTTTTTAGGTTAAATGCCTGAAACAATGTCAACAAGCTCAACATGTTTTTATGTTTTATTCTACAACGCATATCAGTAACGTTTTTA
Source organism: Enteromius unitaeniatus (assembly GCA_032359435.1). Taxonomy (NCBI): domain Eukaryota; kingdom Metazoa; phylum Chordata; class Actinopteri; order Cypriniformes; family Cyprinidae; genus Enteromius; species Enteromius unitaeniatus. The sequence goes on from JAUMHI010000031.1 coordinate 1,465,010, forward strand.
TACTAGTCTTGACAAAGACGGCTGCTAAGTAGTTAATTGGGGCTACAAAGGCTGTTGAAGGGGCAAAAAATGAGATCAGAAATTGGATTTGAGGAGAAAAGAAATTCGTTCTCAGAACGATGAGCTTTGTAAAATACCATGGGTTTCAGGAAGGCGGGGCATAGAAGAGTAACAATAATGTACAGTATATGAAGGACAATGTGTTTTTTTTTATCTTAAACACATTGCATTACACCAAATACACAAAATAATGTAGCAACAGCATGTGATCCCTTTAAATCACACACGTTTTCTAAAGTGTCCATATATGATAAAAGGGAATTCTTTTCATTTTTAGGAGTACACCAACTAGCGTATCCATAACCTTTAAATTCGGATAATTTCTTTAAAAAAAGAAAAGGTATTTGAGGAAAACATTCCAGGAATTTTTTGACTTGAATGGTGGCCAACAAGTTGGAGCCCCAAATTGCAGTTTCAACGTAGCTTCATTGTCTTAAAAAATTGTAAAATGTACTTTTGAACCAAAAATGGTTAATTGCACCTACGTCATGCATGCACGATTACATAATGTGTGAAGTCGAGCCCATGCAAGACAAGCATTTCTGGTTAAACGGAAATTCTCATTCTGAAAGCGAACTACACCTTTAGATAAACTTATAGAATTTCATTGCATTGATTATCAAAGACGTCCACTTGTTCATCCATTAGTAACCCGTATTTATATCTGCCATGTTTTAGCAAAAGCTGGTGATCTTTGCATCCGTTCAGTGAGATCTGCGTCCTGATTTTTATGTTGTGATCAATACACAGTGGTCAAGCTGCTATCGCTTTCTAATTTTCGCTCTTTATTAAATTAATGAAATAAATAAACAAACAGGAAGTAGGAGCGAACCATCTGCCTCCCTCACAGTAACACTTCTCCTGCAGAAAAAGCAGTGCACGGCTGACGGGATGACTGGATGCAATCGCCATGGCAACGCTACAGCACTCTGGCAGGTGCTTCTACCCATCATCTGGCCCTGTGTTAACAAATAGCAAGAGCTTTACAAACCAAGCGGAATAAAGACTTTATGGCTATGGCACGCATTCAGGATCACATATACTCACTTAACACTGGTGTATACAAACATGCATCTTCCAGCAGGGTGAGATAGTACACGGCGTGCATTGAAGCGAAAGCTTTAGGAGCCTAAACACACACAATCACGCACGTCGTTCAGAATCTTGATGTCTCTTGTACAGCGTTCACGGCACTCTGATAGAGGAAAGGTCACATCGCCTGGCAACTGACGGCATTGAGCTCCAGTTGCAATTTTAATTAGAGTAAAACTGTTTCCTGCCCTCTGCTTGCTCTCCTTCTGTTCACAAGCATGAGGTCGATACAAGCAGGTGAAGTGAGCATGCCTTCCACTTCATCGCTTTGATTCACGTGCAAATAAATCCATATGGCTCTAACGGTCAACTCCAGCATCTTACATTATAATCTAGGTGAAAGGGGAACAGGACAGTTCATTTCTTAATACCATTAGTATTAGTTCTAATACTATTATAGTGTTTACTTACGGATTATTGATATTACTATTTAAAGAAATTCTATTCATCAAGAATGTATTACAATCAACAAAAGTGAAATAAAATAAATTAATAAACGCTGAATAAATAAATAAATAAAATAAACGCTGTTCTAAATAAATGCTAAAAAATGTGTAATATTTTATTTTTTATTTTTTTACCAATCTTCAACTTACAAAATACAGCACAACTTTTCTCAACATAATAATAATCAAATATATTTTTGAGCACCAAATCAGTATATTCATTTCATGTGTTTTTTAAGACTGAAGTAATAGCTGCTGAAAATTCAGCTTTGTCATCAAAGGAATATTGTTAACTATATTAAAATAGAAGCTCTTATTTTAAATTGTAAAAGTTGTTTAAAACATCAAAAAAGATATTTTAAATATCAATCCAAAATTACTGTTTTCTTATCCCACTGGATATTTTGTTGGCTACAAAGGCTACTTTTTAATGGTTTTATGCACTGTAAATACATTATAAATGATATAAAATTAATTGAAACACATTTTAATCTCATTTTAAGGTCACTGCTTAGAAAATCATTTTTTGCAGTGTGGCACTATACTGATTCTCATATCCATATTGGGTCATATATAGACTTCCATAAGCTCTATGATAACTGCACAGGATTTAAAGTCTTCTGAATTATATAATGAGCTTAGGAAACGGTGGTGGCATTGAACAAAGGCCAGAGATATAAGACTGGGAATTGAAGAGAGATACACTGTGATTAGTGAAGGCTCTTCGACATGGGGTTGGTCTGAGCAGAGGTGTAGATCAGAGCAGTTTTACGTGCCAATGCCATGCCGTTCCTATTATTTATTATACACAGAGATCTTTCTGTTATTAATACCACGTGATGGTCCGAAAGGGAGGGTGAGGCCGCATGACAAAGCTGGCAGATGTTTACATCTCAGTGATACACTAATCTTGGCTTTAAACGCAATATCAATCACTACAGATGTGCATCATTAGATATTAACATAAATTATGCAAACACTTCTTCTTCTTCTTCGCATCCATTTTCCGAATTTGCCTAAATTAAATTAGAACTGTCATCCTACTTATCCAGTAATGGACTGTACAAACTAATTATGTCAGCGTTCTGAGTGAAACTGAGATGTGATTGAGCATGCTTTACATTTTCAAAACAGCTTTAATTTATGTGTCCTCATTCCAGAACGCTTTCATTAAAAATACGATGGCTGCGTCTATCAGTCTTTTTATGTGTTGCTCATATTAAGCTCTAGTCAGGGGACTTGTCTGGAGCTCGGCATCAGCATGTTTAATTTTAGTGGTCTGTGCGCTGGGCTGGAGGGTACGGTGGCTCTCACGTGGGCCCGCCTTGAGCTGGATGTGGACAGGCTCTTCACTCATAACCTGTCAACATGAAGTAATCCCTGCATTTCGGTACACAGATGAGAGGGATTGGGTGGTTCAGGTAACGAATGGCTGCTTGAACCAATCAGAGTTTGTTCTGTGCTGTAAGTGGGTTTTTCACACACTGTGTGCTTTTTAAAAATGGTTCTGTTCCTTCTCTGAAAGCACACACTAAAATCAGTTCTCCAATTACATATTATATTAAACCGTTGAGGTATTCGCTCGTGCCATGATTGAACAGTATTGTTTGGGCACATTCAATTGAAAAGTGACAGTAAAGTATATAATAAATATTCTATTTCATATAATTGCTGTTCTTTTGAACTTTTTATATTAAATAATTCTAATGTACCACAGTTTAAACAAAACATATTAAGCAAATAACTTTAACAACATTGATAATAAGAAATGTTTCTTGTGCAGCACATAAATACATTAAAACGATATCTGAAGGATCATGGGACTTGAGAAATGATCCTGAAAATTCAGCTTTTCCATCAAAGGAATTAATTATATTTTAAATGATTAAAATAGAAGATTTACATTGAAATAATATTTTACATTAATATTGTTTTTACTGTATTTTTGATCAAATAATTGCAGCATAGGTGAGAATGAGAGATTTTTTTTT
>JAUMHI010000031.1:1468698-1492305 GCA_032359435.1 Enteromius unitaeniatus
TTTATATTTTAAAATATATTTACATTTGATTTTTGACCATTATAAAACAATAAAAATAACAAACAAAACAGATAATATAAATGATTTAGCAATAATAAAAAGTCAAATCATTGTTTTATGACAATAATATTCATGCAATGTTGTTTTGTGATCATAATTGTCAAGCACATATATTTTCACATTTGAACTTAATTTGCTAAGGAATTAAAAATGTTAGTATCTCTCTATCTATGCATGTTCAACAAAAACATCTGTACATTATACATGTCATTATTATAATCATAATTACAGTCCTTTACTCTAGAGTGTGTCTGTGTGTGTCGCTGAGTTTATATCTGCCTGCTCGCATGCGGGAAAGAGGCAAATGCAGATGAAGTCATTGTTGCGACTGACGATAAACATTTGTGAAGTCTATTGGCACGAAGGGCAGATGACAGCCAGGCAGTGATGGGCTACTGTATCAACTGCTACTGGCTTATGTATTTCTGTCCAGAGCTGATAAGTTGACTCCATCCTTGCCTTATTTAGTCAGCCTGAGTTCTGTGCTGCTGACACACCAGCGAGCATAAGAGAGGAAGAGAGAGAGACAGAGAGCGCGAGGCTGTAGTCTGATTGACCAATTAACCTTTTTTTAGAACGTTCGGTGACGTCGCATAACTGCCAAATTCAAACTGAGCTTTCGCGCGTTTGCTCTGTGCGCTGTGTTTATCATTTTCTCACATCTATACAGTGTTCTTAATACTATATTTTATTATTTATATATTTATTATTATATTTTAGGTTTCTGACATTTAAATAATAAGCACTAGCGAAACAATACATTTAGAGCTTGTAAGATACACAAATATGTCAATGGAAGCAACAATAACAACCCATTCAAATTTGATTTGCCGATGTGTTTTATTCATATTAGATAAATATAGTGTAAGTAGCTATAAAGTTCACTCTATTCTTCACTCAGTACACTTTTCGGGAGAAACTGATGAATTTATGTGCTGTTAATCCGACTGACGGGCCTCTCTAAACTGCAGCGCGAACAAACATGGCGGCGCCCATCTCCTGTTACAGATCTTTTACGTTATAAAGGTGTTTAAACGACAAAACACACTTATTTACATATGTTTGTAAATCCGAATATCAGACTGTTCGTGGCACGGTGAGCAAGTTTGTGAATATTTTAAATAAAAAGGGAAAAACTAAATAAACGCGATCCATCTGTTTTACAGCGCCATGGAAACAGTAAAGGCAAACGTACTAAATAACGGTCGCCTAAAAAAACTCACTCTGGGGGGAGCGCTGAACTATTTTAAACTCACCGCTGAAAGGGTTAAATGCTCCTCTACTCTCTCCTTTTTATGGTGAATGACTAATATCAAATGGAGCCGAGTGTGAAGAGGGTGAGAAAAGGTGGGAGGAAAAAGTGAAGGGCTCTTTTACCTCTCTCAGGCTCTCATTCATAATCACTGGCATAACCAGGGGCAGAGCTGTCAGTATAAATAGGGGAAGAGGGGTTTGTTTATGATTCTGGCGCTTTAGAAATGTACATGAGTATGCTCGCCGCCACCCAGCTTTCTGAGAGTTAATAAATATTCATGCCTTACAGAGACCCTCACAATTCTTTTTCATATTTTATATCAAAACCGAAAAAAAGAAGAAGTATATTGTTCCTAAAGAAAATAAAACTTATATTAGCATTTTTAGGATTTTTGAGTCATCGAAGACTGACACAGAAAGGAAGACATTGTTGAATAAAGTCATTTAGTTTTGTTTTCTTTGCACATAAAAAGTATCATAGCTTTGTAAAATTAGGGTTGAACCACTGATGGACTATTTTAACTATGTCTTTACTACCTTTTTGGGCCTTAAACATGTTAGTTGCATTGCAGTCTATGCCGGGTAACATATCTTAAACATATCTTAATTTGTTTTTCAAAGATGAATAATGGGTTTGGAACGGCATGAGAGTGAATAATTAATGACAGTTTTAATTTTTAGGTGAACTATCCCTATAAGAAGTGATAACAAGGAAATGTGTCTAATAGTAGGTCCAAGCTCACTCTCATCAATGACTTTCTTTGCTAACACCTGAAGTGAACCTGTTATGTTCTGTAGTTTATTCCTGACACTGGATCTATCACATTTCCTTCACAGTGAGGCCAAGTACGCCAGTTAACCTTTCACACTACCTCCTAAAACAGCAGATTCTGTTGACCGCAGCAAGAGCCCTGCCCCTGAAAGAAGGGGGTGGGGGCTGCACTGGGATTATATTTACGACCCTTTGAAGGGAATATACTCTAGTGTGAATTGAAGATAGTGTGGAGTATTACTATATCAATCTTTAAAGTACTGCTAGCCGGCCAAGTCTTTTGCTCAGCTGTAACTGAATGCAAGTAATGCATAGTGAAATGGCTTTACTTTAATTTCATAGCACTGGTAATGACCCTGGAGCGTAAGTCTTGTAACCCTGACCCACTGCTCACAGAGGGAGAGGTAACCACAGAAGACAGGCCACTTCTAAGATGGACAAATGCCAGATACTCAACTAATGGTGCCCAGTACACGCTATGTGGCTTTTTTAATGTTAAAATAAACACAGAAACTGAAAATAGCCTGAAAAGTGGCACTCGAACCAACTGTTAACCTGTATGACCCCCTCTGAACACTGGCAGCACAAGTGCTGCCTATATTCTGTGTCATGTTATTTATTTATTGATTGGTTGATCACTAACATGAGGTTAGAACCTCAGGGTCATCAGACAGCCGAAACACATACATGAGGCAGACATGCACATATATACCGTTTAAAGTTTCGGGGGCAAGATTTTTAGAAAAGACGTCTCTTTTGCCAACTATGGGTGTATTTGTTTGATGAATACATTTCAGTTAAAAAGGTTAAAACTGTGAAATATTAGTATTTGCTTTAAAACATTTTGAAATGTAATTTATACCAGCGTCACATGAGGGTTCAGAAATCATTCTAATACTAGTGCTGACAAATGATTAATCACAAATTAATCTCATTCAAAATAAGTTTCTGTTTACATAATACATGTATGTGTACTTATGGGTACATATATATTTATGTATACATAAATACACACACATGCACGCATATCAAATAAATGTTATTTTATATATTAAATGTATTAATTTATAATATAAATTATATACATATAAACATGCAAATACTTTCTGAATATATACCGTATGTGTGTGTTATAAATATTAAATATACACAGAACAAACATATATTCATTACGATTAATTGTTTGATCTAATATGCTGATTGGTAAACAAGAAACATTTCATCTTATTATAACATTTTTATATATTATGTATTTTTATTATGAGAAAAGTTTTGCTTGATATTTTTGAGAAACTTTCACATATATCTTTTCAGGATTCTTCTTTTGTTTTTTTAGAAATTTTTAAAAGAATAGAACTTATTTGAAATAAAAATTCCAGTACAGTGCAAGTTAGACGATACCATCGTCCATAGCCGATAAACACCACGATGCTGAGCCGGCATCGCGATCCTCCGCCCTGCCGCAGCAGCAGCACCAAGCTCGCGAAAAACACGCTTAATCTATGGCGGCAAATCTATTCCATTAATAAGCGAGCGCAGTAAATCATTTCCGCGAGAGGGAAACAGATGTACATGCAAAGATGTACATGCCATTTCAAACCCTCGCACGGGTTTGAAATTAATTAAATTAATTTATGTAAAAAGGAAAACGTATTTCTAACGTTTAATTGAAAAACAAGTTTTAAAAATGACCAATTAAAACTCAATAAGAGGTTATGCAAGTCCACTAATTTGTAAACCAAGGGTTTTGCTCATCCAGTGGGTTCAAGGACAGCTTGTATGAGGACAGCTTCTATTTGCATGTTTGTTTGAATAAGAATTACTGCCTTGGATAATCATTTTTTGTAAGTATGCAGTATGTTCATATAATGTATGTTAAAACTTACACTTGAATATTGTCTAGATTTTCAACAAAGCATCTGTTTGGTTGGTCAATGGAAGGAACATAAGGAACATGACTTTCTCAAAAACTGTTTAGGATGTTATGCATTTGTGTGCCTTGAATAAATGGTTTACACAACGCATCCATTAAAATGTCTGTCTAGTATGGCTCTTGGCAGGGGAACAGACATCATAATAGTGTACATGAGATGCATGACCCTGTGACTGCTCGCTGTGCATCTGAGCTATGGACAAATAATAGACAGGCCTCAAAAAGCCTGCTCGCACAACTGTTAAAAACTCAGACTACTTGTCCACTCGAGAAGCTTGTACAAAGAATATCTGTTAAAAACACCTAAAAGCTTTGCTAAACATTGCTGGTTTGTGAAGCAACATCTTAAAATAGGCAATGACATATGCTTAATGATTGACATCTAAATAAATGCCCCATACGCCATACGTCTGAACCATGCAGACATCACAGCTTAACAGTACAAGTAGTAACAATCTTGAGAATGTTACAGAAGCATTGATGTGGCTGGTGCACTTGATCACAGCAGTTTTTTTCAAGTCAACCTGTTATGACTGACATGGTATATTACTAAATTGTGTTGATTCTACAGTTCTGAGAGTATATTGTACATATATTTTTGCTAAATTGTCCGTCATCATTTAATCACCTTCATTTAGTCCCAACACAAATTTGGCTTTTCTTGACTACAAAAAGGAGAATAATAAACTGGCCACATAAATGGATCCCATTTACTGTATGTGGTCAACCTTTAACCTTTGTGGTTTGTGGTTAACCTTTCTGTGGAACTCCAAAATGACAAAAACGTACCAGTAAAGTATCATAAAAGCAGCTGATATAACCGTGCTATTTAAGATAGACTAACAGGCCAAAGTTTTACAAAATATAATATTTTGAACTATAATATTTAATTAAAGTTTACTAATATTTTGAACTGGCATTTATTTTTAAGTTCTCTGGTTTTTTAATTGTGTTATGTGCTTTATTCCTTTTGTTTTTGTCTAAATATAAAATTTCTATTTAGTTTTGTTAGGATTTAAATGTAAATGTTAGTCAGTTGCAAAGGTACAATTTTTTATTGAACGTTTGTATGTGTCTGTATTATTTAAGCCTCATTTAACTTTTACATTTAAATCTAAAATGTTACATTTATATAATAAATAATAGTTAAAGTCAAAAACTTTGGAATTTTTTTGTCTTGTTTTTTTTTTTTGTTTCTCACAACAAAACATTGGATGGCTTTAAAAGACTTATAGCTACTTTTTTTCCATTCTGCAGCTCAAAAGCTCAGATCCCCATTCACTTTCTTTATATGAAAAAGAGTTTGGAACCACATCAGAACTTGTAAATGATGCCAGAATTTTCCTAAGAATTTCCCTTCACAATAGGATTTTCAGCAAAGGAGGCGCCCTACCTTGACACTGCTATTTCCACTTTAGTCCTGGCGATAGCTGCTGCCCTTCGAGCCCCCTCCACAGCCCTGTCCACTTTTTCTTTCGTTTTATGGTTTTTCAGAGGAATAAGCTGCTTCCTTATCCCACGCACCAATACATTATTTTTATACTTCCCCTCCTCTTTGGTTCCATCTGGGAATATTGTGCATCCGTATCCATGCCTCTTGTTGTTCATCCATTCCCCTTCGTACTTCAGCCCGTTGGATCGCTCGCTGACTCCAAACCCATTGCGTTTGTCGTTCTTCCACTCCCCCATGTAGGACTCAGTGGTGGTGGCGTCCACATGGTCCTCCATGGGGGTGTACTCATCAGGCACCTCTCCGTCTCCATAGCTGATGGTGGAGTTGGCGTCGCTGGAACTGATGCGGCTCATGGTGGCGTCACTACGTGCCGAGCTCCGTTTGCTAGCGATGGATGTTTTGGAGTCTGATTTACGAAGCTGGCGGAGGCTGCCGAAGAGGGATCCGCGGCGGAACAGGCCCTTCTTCTTCCCGGTGACGACTTCGGTGTCGCTGTGAAAATTCAGCACGAAACCACCACGGCTTCCGACTGGCGTGTCGGGTACCGTGTCCTGCAGAACGGCGCCGTTGCTTTGCACACTTCTTAGGGAGGCCAGGGAGGTGCGAAGAGGAGAGCGGATAATGGTGGCCATTCCATAAGGCACACTCTGTCGCACACCGTAGCCATGTCTCATGCCCCCCATCCACTGGCCTTGATATGTGCCTTATGAAACAGAAAGGAACATTAAACTCATGTACACAAACAGCGCATTAAGTGTTAAACCTTGCTTCATTTGGTTTTCAGTGGTAATATTAAGCATGCAATTTAGGCACATTAGCATATCAGATATCAATTAATGTTTGTTAACAACTCATAACTCATGAACCGTAAAAGTGTAACTAATGAAAATTAGATAATTAACGTCTCTTGGCCCTTCAGCGATGCATGACAAATGTGTTTCATGTTCACAGAGTTCATCTAAAACGTAGGCTCTGAAGATGCAAAGCGTTGCAATGCCTTGAAATGCATAGATGTAACTGTGGCACAAGTTTAATTAACAATCTTGGTTGAATTATGTCATGCATGTATTACTAGGTAGGTTATGGATATGTCAAAGAATATAAATATTCATCCTCATGTCCCCGCATTTCTTCAGCGTCCCTTGAATAAATTAGGTTTTATTTACACCCAATGACAATGACCTGTGGCCTGACAGTTGGCAAAAACATAAATAGAATCTGGAACCTTGAATCGGTTCCTTTCCATGTTGTTCTATTATGTTAAAGATTCACATAATTCCATTCTTATGGAATTTCATCCTAGTATTCAGCTGGAAGACCTTTACTGAATCTACAGATCAAAACATGAATTGATCAGTGCAGTCTAATGATTGCTGAATGAATAGTTCTCACCAGACGATTCTTTTTAGTGAACCAAAAACATACAGCGAGACTAGTGTGTTCACAGATCCAGAGTAAATGACTCTTTTTAGAGAATATATAACGATCTATATGTACACATATAGTCTAATGCAGAATATTTTTGTTTTGTTATATGTTATATGATATTTTTTTATTACTCATCCCTTTATTTTTATATTATTTGTGTTGTTACTGTAAAAATATACATATATTTTTCTAAAATGCATTGCTTTATCATTAATGCACTTTAAATGGAAACGAATAAAAAAGCGAATACTAGTTTACGTCAGCGGTCCAGAAACTTCTCAGAAATGTATTTATAAGCAAACAAATTCTCAAACGTCTGATCCGATTCTTTTTAGGGAATCAAAAACATTCAGCTCTCTCAATCTGTGTTCATGACCATTATGAACCGGTTCCTTTAGCGAATCAAAACGATTATAAAGACGGAGCTGTTACTGAATTTAATCTGACTCACTTACTGAACCGCAAGTTATCACTTTCGTCATGTACGAAACGAAATGAAGCAACAGCTGTTACAGTGTTATATCGTACTTAAGGATCCGAGGCTATAATCAATGGTTGTTGTTCAGATTCTAGTCAGATAGTGAGTTTTGCTGTATGCAGTTATGACATACTATCATTTGTCTTTGTAAACAGAATAAAATGTAGGCAATCCCTAATTTGTTATATGATAATTCACAAAAACATTTCTTTCTCAAAAGCACTGCATCATAAAGAATCGTCTGAATCCCTTTGCTTCAGCTGCTTACGATTCTCATCTCTAAACATACATAATGACATTTGCAGTGTCACTTACCACCATCCCCATAGGTTTCGACTCCATATCCATCCTGTAGTCCATTGCTCCACGTCCCATCGTATCTAGCAGGTGTATTGGTGCTCTGCCGAACTCCATAGCGACCCTTGAACCCGTGACTCCACTCCCCACGATAAACCCACTTCCCCTTGGTCTCAACACCCAGCCCGTGGCGTTTGCCTTGCGACCAGTAGCCCTGGTACGTGTTCCCGCTGGGCCAGGTGTAGACCCCGACTATCTCGAAACCGTGGGACCAGGACCCGGCGTACTCGCCTTGACCCTTGGGTCCCGTGCAGATGCCGTGTCCGTGGGCTTTCCCGTCCTCCCATCCGCCACAGTAAGTGCCTCCATCGTCGAAGTCGAACCGTCCGCCCGTCATTCAGAAAGGGATGAAAATAAAAACAGTCGTAACGTTGCCGTGCGCTTCTTCTTGTCTTTCTCTTTCATTAAACCTTCTTTTCTAAGCCGAGTTCAGCAGCAGCGAGAATGAATCGCAACGGTATTGGTATTTCTGCTCGGGCTGCGTGAGTATGAATGAAGAGGCAGGTTTAGTGCATCGTTACCGAAGCCGCACGCGCTGGATCCGCCGCTGCGTTTCACCGACTCCCTCCGGTCGCAGGCGCTGCGCAGAGCAGACACGGCGAGAGAGCGGCGCGGCGGCCAAACCAGCTGCCAATCCTGCCGCGTCACCTCCGCGGCCCCGCCCACTTCGCCCTCACCGGGATAAATGACAGCACGCAGGTTCAGCGCTTGTATGAAATGATTTTTGTTTTGGAAAGATTTAAGCAGAAATTCTTATAGCCTACCTGTGGATAAAACATCAATTTTTAATCGGTTTACTCAAGGTTATTCAGAGATTTGGAAACATATTCAAATAAACCTGGGATGTAGGCTTTATAAATCTGTGTATTTGCGGTGCTTTAGTAAATTAAGTGATTATTTAGTATTATTATTATCATTATTTATTAGAAAAATTCGAAGTGTTACTTGTTATCTGTTGAAACTGAGTAGCAATTTAAGTAAGCTGATTTAAGAAGGCCTAATGTATAGAAAAGTCTTTTGTGCTTTAGAAATGAGTCACATAAACCTTTTAAACATGTAAAAAGTAATGTTTTGTTTTTTAATACTGTGGTCTTGCTTGCTGTGGTGTGCCTGGTCTTGTGGCGTTGAATTGAAAATATCATGGATAGATGGTCTGCTTTGGCAGGTTGTTGAAAAAGATGCATTAGCTGTAATAAAACATATAAGAGTAGAAATGTAGACAATTTGTTGAAATCTCCCAACTGTCCGACAACTTTGCCTGCCAAGTAGCAACACCTACACTTTTTGTTCTAGAACACGGGTGGGGAACGTTGATCCCGGAGGGCCGGGGTCCCTGCAGAGTGTTGCTCCCACCCTAATCAAACTCATCTGAACCAGCTAATCTCCAGGATGCAATTAGGTAATTGTTTTCCAGGGTTGGAGCGAAACCCTTTAGGAGAGTGACCCTCCAGGATCAATGTTCCCTACCCTATGTTCTAGGAAGTTCTTTGATTTTATTTTAGAACAGGGATCTGGGAGCCACTAGGGGGCCTCAGAATACTTACTATTTATTTCCTTATAATAAATTACAGTAATCTAACTTAATTCAAATACTACAAACAGAGGTGAGGTAGGCTACAACATGACATCATGTTTCTTAGATTCATCTTTCCCAATTTTTATGTTGTCCCCTGAACTATGTTATTAGTTTTGAATATTGTCTTGTCTTGAACATTGAATATTGTCTTGAACAGTGAGGGGCTTTAAGATAATTAAATGAAACAATATAGAAACTGTGCCTGATTTATTTTATATATATATATATATATATATATATATATGTATATAAATAAATAAAAATCAGGTTTGACGCCTGATTTGTTACTCAACACTGATTTTTATTTATTTATTTGTATTTATTGTATAGATGTTCTTACTTCCTCTCAAAAAATTTGGTTAATATGTTGGCTGTCATCCCTTTGGTGATTTGATTTGGATAGATGAATCATATTGTACTACAATATAATTAAATCTTGGGTGTACTAAATCATTTTGTCAATGTATGTGTTTTACATGCAGGCAATAGTTTACAAAAAATAATAAAACATATTTGGGCGTAGTTTTTTTTTAATCGTGCGAAAAATTATATATATCATACAAAATAAACTCTAGCCTAAATTTTCAATCTTCTTAACAGAAAAAAAAATCTCAACATGTTATAGCAGAGCGTTTAATAAACGGCTAAATGTAATTTAACAGAGAAGATAGTCTACAGAGACATCTGTTGGTTCGTTTAAAAAGTGCGCTTCTGATACGCTTCAATAAAAATGCATATGTAAATATTCACAAAAAAGCTGTTAACAATTTTTTTTATTAGATTAGATTTATTAGAATTATATTTTTACTTGACTGAAAGAGAAAAAAAATTGAACATAAAAACATGTGATTGTGAATGTGTGTCCTTTAAAAATTTGGGTACCAGCACTATATGCAGCTCCGTTGGCTGTGTCTCAAAACCTAGTGTGCAGACTACCTAGACAACCATTGTGGAAATCATAGACGCGTGTAGCTACCACTTTCAAGGCGTCATGAAGTACACGAGTTAGTGTCTGTGATTTTAATAAACTCTGTAAACGCGTTTGATGCGCAAGAGCGCTGCACGCGCGTAATGCACAGACATGTCGTCGAAGGCAACTAGTTTTTGAGACACAGCCAATATCTGATAAAATGGCGGTGGAAAACATCGGTGAATCTCAGGATGAGAAGGAAATCCTTATTAAGAATGATGCACTGTCACAAGACAGCGGCGAGGTTGTCGAGAAAACAAAAAACAAAGCGCCTAAATTGATTTTGTATCATTGGACTCAGTCATTTAGCTCTCAAAAGGTAAGCGATCCCATGATTCAACAGCACTGGCGCAGGCAGACCCAGAGCATCAGGGCGGATGCTGCATCTGATCTGTTGTTTTGATTGGGGTATTCACATACTTTAATAAACTTGGCATCATTTGGGTTTTTTCTATTCATGTGGATGTAACAATGACAGCATGTGTGTGAATTATTCATGAAGTATACATTATTAATGAAGCATAATGATGCAAGTGTGTATGCTGTGTTGAATTACTGTAATCATAACACAGGCATCTGAATTACAAGGGTATTGTAGAATTGTAAAACAAGAGCGTAACCTGCTGTTGTTTTCTTAAACAAGATGAGAGTATGAGTGCATAATAACTGCCCTCTCCGGTTTTCTTTGTATAATGATCTAATGATACACCGAAACAAAGGAATATTGTGTTTCTGTCATAGGTGAGACTGGCCATAGCTGAGAAGGGTCTTCAGTGTGAGGAGTATGATGTGAGTCTGCCTCTGAGTGAACACAACGAGCCCTGGTTTATGCGTCTGAACCCCACTGGAGAGGTTCCTGTGCTGGTTCACAATGACAGTGTTATCTGTGACCCCTCACAAATCATGGACTATTTGGAGCAGAACTTCTGTGATGGTAAAAGAGTATTTAAATGAAAAATATCAGGGCATAATACAAGAGCATTAAAGAGCATATAGTGTTGTTGAACCCTCTGATGCATGGCATCTACCGCGCTTCTTTAAAATCCTTTTAATAATTCATTGTGTGATGTAAATTCTTTATGACTATCCTGTTAACATTTTTTTTATATATGTTTATTTAACTCAACATGGCTAACCAAGCATCTCTATACTACAAGTGAAGAGTTTGACATAATTAAGATTTTAAGATTTTTCACCAAAGCTGCATTTATTTTATCAAAACGAAGTAAACAGTAACATTTTTAAATATTATTGTAATTGAAAAGAATTGTTTTCTGTTTAAATGTATTCTATTTTGTATGCAAAATTTTTAGGTTAATTGTCACATGATCTATTATAAATAATTTTACCATGCTGATTTGCAAGGATGCCTCAAATTGATCAAAAGTGACAGTAAAAACATTTATAACGTTACAAAAGTTTAAATAAGCACTGCTAAATGCATTATTATTATTATTATTAAAGAACCTTGAAAAAACAAGATTTTGTTTATTATGGTTTAAACAAAAATATTAAGCAGCAAAACTAATGATAATGTAATAATAGGAACCGTTTGAGCACTGATAATAATGGATACTAATTGCGTAGCAAATCAGCATATTAGAATGATTTCTGAAGGGTCATGTGACACTGTAATGGCTGCTAAAAATTCACATGAGTAACTTACTTGCACTATACATTAAATAAAAAAGTTATTTTAAATTGCACAATATTACTGTATTTTTGGTCAAATAAATGCAGCCTTGATGGTATAAGATTCTTTTTTTTAAATATGAAACCATCTTAATTATTAAAATGTACTACTATTGAGTACTTTAGTACTTCTATTTTAAATGAAAATAAAATAAATTGTTGGAAATATTTCTGTTTATCGTTTTAAAGCAAAAAAGAAGCATTAAATCTTGTTTTAGGGATTTCATCAGAGGGTTCAAGAAATGTATAACTAAACAAATTAACTCCTGCACCTGAATATATATTTAATAAAATCATCTTTTAAACACTCCATTTTCATTATGTCTGTATTAGATGTCATTTGATTTCCTTTGTGTTTGGTATTACGTGTGTATGTTATTTTTCTTTGCTCTGTTCAGTGCA
This sequence comes from Enteromius unitaeniatus, assembly GCA_032359435.1. NCBI lineage: Eukaryota > Metazoa > Chordata > Actinopteri > Cypriniformes > Cyprinidae > Enteromius > Enteromius unitaeniatus. Next base: position 1,481,074 of record JAUMHI010000031.1, read on the forward strand.
CTTGTTATCTTATTTTCATTTGGTTGCACTTATGTTTGCATGTACTGTTACGTTCATCATGCCTGTGCAGAAATTTGGATAACGTGAGAGGCACTGAAGGGTGAGTCAAAATAAGATATTTTCCCTGGAGAGCAGCTCATGTTGATTGCAGCTACATAAACTGTGTATGTGCTTTATGCCCTTCTCTAAATCAGAGCACCCAAAGCTGATCCCAGAAGAGGGAAGCACATACTATCATCGAGTTCAGCATTACAGAGAGCTGCTAGACTCCCTGCAGATGGATGCGTACACCCATGGCTGCATCCTCCACCCAGAGATCACAGTAGACTCCCACATCCCAGCTTACGCCACCACACACATTCGTAGTAAGAAGGGGACTGAGCATAATAACTTCAATTATTGTGAATACAGTGAATTAAATTAATAGTCATTGAGGCCATCCAAGATGTAAATGAGTTTTATTCTTCATCGGTACAGATTTGGAGAAATGTAGCATTACATCACTTGCTTATCATGGATCTTCTGCAGTGAATGGGTGCCGTCAAAATGAGAGTCCAAACAGCTGATAAAAACCCACAGGTTGACTCAGCATGACTCCAGTCCATCAATAAACGTCTTCTGAAGTTAAATAGCTGCATGTTTATGAGAAACAAATCAATCGTTAATGCATTTTAAAACATAATATCACTTCCTCCAGTGAAAAGTCCATCCGCTGTAGTCCTCTCAAGACAAAACCTACACTGACATATTTGTTAAGAACTGTTTTGCCCTGTTTTCATTTGCTTGAACTGTGCATATTTCTTTCTCCAAATCAAATGGGACCACTTTTTCACTTTCATTTGTATTTTAGCTGAACGCAACAGTTAGAAAATACTAAAAATGTCTTTGTGGATATAATTATGGATAGAAATATGCAGCTTTTGTCTTACAAGAGGGTTAATAGATGAACTGAACAAATTTGGATTACTTGTGGGTCATTGTGATGTTTTTATCAGCTGTTTGGACTCTCGATTTGATGGCACCCATTCACTGCAGAGGATTCATTGGTGAGGAAGTGATTTCTCCAAATCTGTTCCAATGAAGAAAAACGTATTTTGAATGACCTGAGTACAGGAGTGTCCAAACTCGGTCCTGGAAGGCTAATCTCTGCAAGACAGTGGCTCTTCAGAAGCAAGACTGGACACCCCTGGCCTTAGGGTCAGTAAATTATGAAAACATTTTGTGTGAACTATTCCTTTAACAGCAATTTCTGTCTTACAGCACAGATTTTAAACACAGAATCTGAGCTTAAAAAACTAGCAGCGGAGAATCCCGATCTTAAAGATGCTTATATTGCAAAACAGAGACGTATAAAAGTAAGTAAACATTTCTGCAGTGTTCAGTTTCAGTTATTCCCTTTCTGGGTATCTGCTCTTATAGCACAGTACGTATGACCTCAAATGATCTCAATGATTTTATTCCTTTGAGTATATGCACTTATTTTAGATTACGGTCTTGTTTGTTGATTGTTGGATGTCACAAAACACCATTTGTTTGAATCTCTTTAGAGTAAATTGTTTGACCATGATAACATGAAGTACTTAAAGAAACTCCTGGATGAACTGGAGAATGTTCTGGATCAAGTTGAGACCGAGCTGCAGAGGAGGATTGAGGAGACACCAGGTGGGAGAATTTTTTGTTGAACAGTAAAAGGACTATAAAAAAGACTTTCTTGAAACTGCTTGAAAAAAAAAACCAAAATGTCAGACCAACAGAAACTGCATACTTGTTGTTCCAACTAGTTGATTGTATTGGTAAAGAGCTCATCTTTTTATATCTGTTGATTATCACCATTTTTGTGGTTTGTGTGTCAGTTGTTTAAGCCTGTGTTCCGGATGTCCTTGCTTTGTAGGACAATTGTTCCTTCACAAACAAAAATAGCATTGTTAATTTAACATGTCAAGTGTCCTATAAGATTAAAAAATAAATTAATTTAATGTTACTTAATAATAACTTGCTTAACAAAAAAATCATTAGTTGCCTTGACAAATGTATTGGCAGAATGGATTTTGCATTTAGTGAACAAATAAATTAAAACAAACAAACAAAAAAAACAGTAGTATGGTTTTGAAGAAAATAATTTAGAAAACCTAAAATGTTGTCTTGGGTTTTTAACTTTTATTTATTTTTCTATGATGCATTGCACATGTGTTGCCAAGTAACTGACACGGGACGGCTGGTTTTCTCAAAAGGGCCTGTTCACACACATAAACAGTGTTACATAATATCACATAATAATGATACTAACCCAATAATGAACTAATGATGATAAACTACAAAGTTTAAAATTAGCTTAAATATGCATTTTTGCGCTATGGGTATCCCAAGTTCAAATCCCAGCTCGAGGACCTTTCCTGATCCCATCCCTCTGAATTGTTTAATTCATTAAACATTAAAATCATCAAGATGCTCATTAAGATGCAAAAACCAAAGAAACAATCTGTCAATCAGTCAGAAAATCTGACCTCAGATTTTTTTTTTTTCATGCCAAGCATTTTTCAAAATCTGGCTCTTAACCTGTTACTTGTCATCTCTCCAGAAGAGGGCAGTCAGCAGGCTTGGCTCTGTGGCGACTTCTTTAGTATTGCTGACGTCTCCCTCGCTGTCACCCTTCACCGCCTCAAGTTCCTGGGTCTGTCCCGTCGCTACTGGGGAAATGGGACCCGTGTCAACCTGGAGACGTATTATGAGCGCGTCCTAAACCGTCCGGCTTTCCGCAGTGTGCTTGGACACGTCAACAACATCCTCATATCTGCTGTGCTGCCCGCCGCATTCAGGGTGGCAAAGAAAAAGGCTCCAGCCTTTGTTGGTGCCAGTTTATTGGTTGGCTTGATAGGGGGCGCCACTTACCTGGCTTTCACTTATTTTAAAAAGAGACTTCTGATGACTTGAGACAGCTGCTGGGACTCATTCAGCATTGCTCTATCCTGACTTACGTATGTTTATGATCACATTTGGCTTATAAACTGTATGCTGTAACAGTTTGATGATTGTTGCACAAGAAGCACTTTTTTCCATAATAAGAAGCAAAGCAGTTAGAAAAATAGACACAATTCATCTTTTCATTGACAGGTGCATTAAACAGATTTAAATGGCTTCAGTTCATGTTGTAAGGCATCTATGGCCAATGTGTTGTGTGCTAAAATGTTTGTATTAATGTCTGGTTACAAATGCAGTAGAAGCAATTACTGAAACAAGACTTCCTGATTTTGTCTAAGAATCTGTCTGTTTTGTGTTAGTATGTTTAATCAGTTCAGTTTCACCTGACAAGTCACCGAATATATAATACTACTGTATATGCAACAGTGATTACTCTGCACAGGAAAGTCAAATATAATAAAGCATATTTCGCAGTTATGCAAGTGTCTGTTTTACAGTAATTACAGTATAGTTGTGTGTGTGTATTTCTGATATCTTTTTAGATAACTGATTATTCTCAGGTTTGTTAAATGGTTTGCTATGCTTTTTTAGGTAAATGAAAAACCATTAGGGCTTGAGGTTATTCCACATTAAGTCACAGTTCTCATGCAATATAAGGAGGAAAAATGTATTGCAAAAAACCGAGTAGATAGTATTAAAGTTATTAAGAGCACAGAAGAACTTAAAGGCTTATTAATGAAAGTTTCTGTCACACGTGTGCCTTACCATAAAAATAAAAAAGGTGGTTTGCTTTGCATTATAACACTGAAAGTGATGGACAAACACAAATCAAGCATGAATTGTACGATTTGTCTAAACCCCAGTGACGGGTAGGTTTAGGTGTAGGTTTATTGGCAACTTGTAAAATACGTACGATTCAGCAAAAATCATATAGCTTGAATTTTTACAAATTAGCTGCCTGGTAAAATATGTACGAATTGCTGTGAGATTGGGTTGGAGGTACTTATAAAAGTAGGAAAATAGGCCAAGAACACTATTGAATGCAAAATATAAAAAATCAATCCATGCTAAATGTAGAAATGTATTATTACAAGTATTTCAGTCCACTGACCTTCATCAGGCCTGATACTTACGTTGCGTTTACTTGTTTTATGGAGACATTCTATAGACATAATGGTTTTTATACTGCACAATCTGTATTTTTTATCACCCTATACCTAAACCTACCACTCATGCATTTTTAGATTTTCAAAAAACTACATTTTACATGGTTTAAAGGCTTGTTTCTTCATGGTGATAAAAAAAAAAAGGATTTCAGATATTGTCATCTTTTTCTGGATATTGGGGACATTTTGTCCTCAGAATGTAGGGTTTACCTGAACACACACACACACACACACACCTTTCCCCACTAAATTGATACATGTCGTATAAGAAGCACAGTCACCATGAGGTGGCAGTATTGCTATGCAAGTTTTTAGACTGTGAAGTTACAGTGACCTCTGAGTGGACTGAGTCAAAGAAATATTGCATTCACCCATGCCTGTTCCTCGTCTGATTGGACATGACATCTTTCTACAGTCGTTCAAAATCGTAGCAGGAGAAATTGAAGTCATGACTTTCCATTGAAGTTCTTCAGGTATCCAAATCACTCTGTGTCAGGTGTGGTTCTTATAAATATCACAGATGTCGTCATGTGAATGTGTCCTGGCCAAATGTAAGATACATCGGGATGATTCACACTTAACAGAGTTCACATTTACGCTAAGGCCCATTAGAATGTCGTAAAACAAATTCATCTGGAAAAGCAGAGTCTCGTCTATGATTACACAAAGTGTCTTAGCAAGTATTTCATAAGCTCCAGGCTTTGTGCTTACCGCTTTTGCTGACGTGGTGCGCTTGTTTGAACCATTTCCCATTTTGAGTGTATATTCCAAGACTGGTCTCATCTCAACAAAAAGACAACATTGAAATCCAACACCACTTCTTTAGTGTCACAACACACTTGACATGTTTGACCATAATTTGTACGAACTATTGTGTTGCTCACACAACATTTGCTTTTAAGTAACCATAACACTTGAGGACTGTTGAATTCATACGGGTAAACCAGGTTATATTTAAATCCCTTGAAAATGGCATCATTTTCATGGAATTGGCTTTGTGTGTGGTTTATATCCAGTGCAGACTGATAAACCTGTAATCAAGGGACTAATAGCTTTATAAATAAATCTGAATAAGGTTAATATTTGGCCACTTCAATTCCCAAGACCAATTGGCGCATCTTAAATTTGAGAGGACATCTGTCCTGCTTATCTTTAAGGAGGAGCAAAGGCTTGCCCTGCCTTCAAAGAGAGGAAAACTCTGATCAGACAGACCAAAGAGAATCAAGGAGGAGAAACGGAGGATTTTGGCCCGGGTTATAAGGTAAACATCGTCCTACACAGCTCAATGTGGAGTGGCAGTAGTCCCGGTCTTTGAATGGGTGGGGTGGATGGAAACTTCCAAGGTGCTTTTTCTCGCCAGTCCATCTTTGCAGCCCAAGTACCGTGCAAGAAAAAGACAGACGCTAGAGGTGGGCAGAAAATCCAGTTTCCATGGACACGCGTGATATACACTCCTGAGTGCTTCGCAAGATCCCTAGAAATATTGCTTCATGTGGCTCTGTCTGTTGTCTGTCATTGGCACATGAATATATGCTTGATGCTCTTACCATAGACTCAGCGTTCAGCAGATGCTATTCTCAGAATATGATGTCAGGTGTTTAAGTTCATAGCATTACTGTGAAATCTGACTTTTGGCCAAACCACAGCATTCACATTATGCCCAAGCGCTTTTGCAAATGTACCAAGAATAAAAGGGTGATTAGTATCACACTGAGGTCATCTGAGTGACCTTGCCACCACTTGGCTTCTCTTTTTTTCTCTTAATGTGATTTATTGATTAATAAAAGGATTATGGTCCCTCACAGAAAGAAAAAAGAAAGAAAGAAAATGTTTTACAGTCATGTTTGGTGTGATTACATATTCTCCTCAGACCCAAGGAGAAAGACAGTTTCTCTCAAATGTGTTGGCCCATCAAAAGCCATTCTCAGAAAACAGCCTGTCTTCCCGAAATGTCTTTCAGGGTCTGTTTTATGGTGTTGACTGATTGGGCTGGTTGGATCCCGGGTTGTTGACACGAGTGTTAGAATGCCCTCCCCTGCAAGTTTGAACATCGTAACTTCCTGATGAAACCTGCTGCAATCATCCATCTGTTCATGTGCTCCTCAAATGTTTAAACAAGCACCGCATGAATACAAGCACAGTCACTGCTGCTGGGTCTCTGCACTGTAAAGCCTACTTACTGAGACTGTCTCAGCCAAGCAAAGCATACCAACTCATTTTACACCCTTAATTAATTTTCTGAATGTGGAGAAGTGAACTTGTTGCCTCTGCAGCAAAAAAGGCACTGCTTCAGTTTGGATTGTACGATCCCGCCTCATTGTTTTAAAATACCAGCTCTTTAGTGAAAATTACATGTTATGTAAAGCCAATATTTGGGACCACACATCATTTTTGGTAGATATTCAGGCTTTTGTCCGTTTTTGCTGACAGGAATCAAAGTTCTTAACATCTGGGAATTGGACAGTTTTGGTCCAAACTGTCACAAGCAATGAAATACTATGTATTTTAAACATCCAGATATTTCAAAAATGAAACCGTTACCATAAAACATCTCATTTTTCTCAAATGAGAGCGGAAAACCACATAGGTCTACTTGCAATCTTATTTACAGACGCTCAGTTTTGGACTGCTTTTCAACCAATCACATGAGCCATAAATGTCATGTGACTAAATGCATGTAGCTGCAGGAAACTGTTTATGAAGGAACTGAAAGGGTTTGTATTATGTTACTGTATGCTGAATTGTTTGTGTAAAAAAGTGTAAAAATAATAGTATAATTCTGTAGTCTATTATGTGTACAAATAAATACTGCAATACTAGATTATTCATTTTAAAAATGTCATAATTTAAAAATAAAATAGGTTAAAATAATTATATGGATTTTTAAAAATTGACTATTCATACTGTATGTAACGTACATGACTTTCACTTTCAAGTCAATAAAAACATTTTGCAATTTTTTAAATCTGAAAGTGGACATTCTAACACTCGTGTTATTTCAAAAGCTTAGCATTACTTTAAAAATGCATGTTAGATTTTTCCCATTTAGATGACAAAAAGTTTCATATTTACAGCATGTTGTCAGGGTTGTCGTGTGGGAAACAGAACGCTAGAATCGCTGAATCTTAATTAACGTCTTATGATAATATCACACGCAGGAGTATAACAGAATTGAATACAATGAGCAACATAACATTAATCACGGACACTGAAACATTCAAACAGAACTGCATAAATACACATAGAACTAATGAACTGAACACATGGCAGGTGAGGAACACAGGTGGGAATCAACTAATAATCACATGAACCGGAACATACTAAATATAGACATACACGTGGGAATACAAAACTAAATCAAAACAAGGAGACAAGAAACCGAAACTGGAACAGACAAAACGTAACATTTACCTCCCCTTCCCGGCATGGCGCAAACTTGTGCCGTAAACAAACAAAAAAGAAAGTACAAAGAACACCAACTGGGGAGGGAGGGTGGGCACCCTGGAGGCCGGAAGAAGCAGAGTCATTTGGATCCGGAGCTCCTAGAGGCCATGGTGGATCTGGAGTTCCTGGAGGCCATGGCGGGTCTGGGGCCTTAGGAGGCACAGGGGTCCAATTCTAAACCTCCCTCTCCCCCACCCTTTCCACGACCATGGTTATACTGCACCCTCCCCACCCCTCTCCCCCAAAACAAATTTCCTTGGGGAGGTTTACCGTTCCCTGGTGCCATGGTTCATGTGGGTGCGCAGGTGTGGCAGGTGGGCAGTTAGGAGGGGCAGGTTCCTGCTGCGCGGACTCACGGGGGTGCTCTGGAAGCGCAGGCCCAAGGGGGCACACTGGAGGCGCAGGCTCTGGAGGTGCTCTAGAGGTGCTATTGCAGCGCAAACTCAGGAACTGGACTCGGGATCAGCACTCCCACACACAGTGAGTCAGGATCAAGATTCCGTAAAGGCTCTCCTCACTCAGGAACTGGGCTTGGAATGTGGAAACTGGAGATTGCGGTCTGGATGGGTCTGGCTGTTGGTGAGCTGAAGTGTCAACCAGCTTCCGGATGGGAGAAGGATTAACATCCTCCAAATCAACTAAGAAATCGGAATTATTTAACTCAAGAACTAAATTTAGGAAATCAGCTTCGGGTCTAAAACGATCCTCAACTAAACTAAATCATTATTTTTTAGTCCTATCTGGAAGTTGGTATTAATCATCGAACACTCTCAGAAACTGCTCCATAGACATCTCTCCTTGCTGGCGATCATATAGGAACTCCTCAGCCCAGTTCATCTCCAGAATACACTCCATGTTGTTGTTGGTCCGTGATTCTGTCAGGGTTGTTGTGTGGGAGACAGAAGTCTTAATAAATGTCTTTTAATATCACACGCAGGAGTATAATAGAACTGAATACAACATAACATTAATCACGGACTCTGAAACGTTAAAAAAAAAACTGCATAGATACACATAGAACTTATAAACTAAACACACGACAGGTGAGGAACACCTGGGGTTTAATCAGCTACACATGGGAATTCAAAACTAAACCAAAACAAGAAGACAAGAAAACGAAACTAAAACAGACAGAACGTAACACATGGATTAAAGGATTGGCAAGTTATAGTCTTATTTGAAGGCCAGTATTTGTCTTGTATGATGGACATTCTTTTCTCAAATGCTTTCAAATCTGCGTTTTGTGAGGCTGCTTTGAGCCAAGCCAGCGCTTCTGGTCTCATGCTCTGTTTGGGTCTCTGTGTCTCCTCTCACCAGCCTGTGAATACTCTTGTATTTGCTACACAAATATGCCAAGACCATCAGGGTCCAACAGCTTTGATCTATAGCGGCTCAGGCCATCACAGGCCCTGGGTAGATACTTAAACATGCAAATGTGAACTCAACATCCGAATGAATTCAAAGGCTTTTCATAATGAGCACAAATAATACACAAGAATTGGATTGAAAGTACAATCATACAGTTAGAACAAATTTTGCACTGAAATCTCAATATCAAACTTGTAAAAAGTAACTAGTTTATCATTTTCAGTTACATCCTGTGCCATGACCTTACAGGATGACCTTTTGATCCCATCCCAAATCCTCAGTTGAGTTCACACTTTGGGAATGTACTGTATGTCATGTAGAGTAACTATCAATGTGAACTTGGCAAAATGGCTGATAGCCAGTGCACATGAGCACCTTTCAGAATCATAAAATGATAAATGGACCACGCTTATGGACTTCACAGACATGTGTAAGCAAGGGTCATCGCAACTCTGGAAGATAGAGAGCCCACATAATGACAACCATTTGGGACAGGACCTTTGAAAAGCAGGTTACATGATTGTCAAACACACTTTAAATTTACAGTGTGAGAACAGTGTTATTTTTGTACAATTTTTGTATGATAAATGCTATTACAGTATATAGGTCACACTGAGGATGATAGTAAAATCACAATGGCAAAGCTAATCATTCAACACAGTCTCACGACCAATTTGTACATACTCGTGCAAGTTGGCAAATTTGTGCTAATTCGTACAAATTCGTATGAACTCACGTATGAATGTTTTTGTATGATTTGTCAAAACCCCAGTGACAGGTAGATTTAGAGGTGGGGTTAGGTGTAGGACATTTGTGCAAATTCATACAAACTGGCAACTCGTGAGTGAGGTTTAATAAAACGAGGGAGAAAATTATTGTTATTGTGCTTAAGATTTTTTTTCTCCCCGTGCATGTCATGAGTGGGGCTCCATAATATTGTTAATTTTTAAAAAATATATTCGTATTAACTTTTTATTGTACTTATTTTTCTGAAATTTTAATCATTAATATTTTTATTTAAGTTACTTCCACTGCAGCCTTTCAAATTTGTATTACTATTTATTTGTTGTTAAAATGTTCATATAATAATTGTACTTTCTTTGGTTTCCAGAATTATTTAAATGAATGCTAATAAGTTTAATAGTTTTAGTTTTAGTAAACAAAAACAATTCTAGTAATTCCTAGGCAACTGCAAAAGTGACAACTATGTTAATTCAAACCTTTTTCCTTTTTTTTTACCGAAAGCCGGTTCTACAAACAGTTAGCGGCAGCGTTAACTCATGCCATTGCTTCAAGCAATGTTTCCATGTCAGACTGAAAATGTTGATTTTCTGACCCTAGTCATCCATAAAGGGAAAAATATTTGAGGTAAAAGCTATGAACCGCAAAACCTATTTTGGCTCAGAAAAGCGGCTAATACTGTCTGTGAGTGTAATATTCCATTTTAATATTGCTCTTCGTCACAGGTATAAACGTAATGTCCTGAATGTGAAGGTAATCCAGAGGGCTCACGGTTTGCAGCAATACAGCAGCGACCAAGCTAGACTGAAATGTAAATCCATACCTTTGCCATTATTCTTATTATAATTTACTTTTCATTTTGCAAAGCATAGTGACAATAGACATGAGATTATATATTACAGTACATTTCAAATATGAAAGCATATAAAGAGTTTATAAGATGTTCCCACAATCCCCATTATTATTTACAGATACACATATGAACAGAGTCTTGTGTCCAGCCTTAAAAAGATGGATAAGTACACATTGCTGTCACAACACAGTAAATCAATGTATTAAAAACATGCATTTCACATGGGACTCAAAGAGTTGAGCTGCAGTGCTAGATAGAATTCAGCCAGACTCAGTGCTGTTTGCACTGAGCTCAAACACAGGCAAGTGTTAAAACAAGCCACTCAGGTGTCTGTAAACATGGTGTGGTAAACATGGTAACCTTCTGCTGTTTTTTAAACATAAGCATTTTGAATTATGGAAAACATTTTAGAGATTTTAGAGTAAAGGAAATAATTTACAAAAAGAAAAAATCTGGTTACAGTGCATTTACAGTTGAACGCGTTCTGGAGGGTTTCAAATTTTTTTTTTCCGTCTGATTATTATTATTATAACATTTAATTTTTTTGTACAAAATGTGTGTTATTTGAGAAGTGTGACTCCAGATGGCTGAATGTTATTTAATGCATAATTCCTGTTATAATGTTTGTGGATATTTCTGTTATAATCATGTTACATACACAGTTATTGTCACGCTGGAGGCGTTTTCTGTTTCATGTTCCCTGTCTGTGTCTGTCTGTGTATGAGTTCACGGTTGGTATGT